>CM045457.1:32365091-32848540 GCA_024666655.1 Dascyllus trimaculatus
ATTGTGAAGCTGTTAAACTGCTACTTCTCAATGAGCAGATGAGATCCTGAGGAGGTTTTTTCACATCTTCACACCCTCGGTTTCTTCGTTATCGCTGATTAATGAGACCTTATTAAAGCCAATTTAGCTTTTAGGACTAACAAAAAACTAACAAATACATCAAAACAAGTACAAACAGCTGCAATAAATCATAAAGACAGTTAACTGTAAAATGCAAGTAAAACTATATACACTATGTTGCCAAAAGTATTGGGACGTCTGCCTTTACACGCACATGAACTTTAATGATGCCCCATTCTTAATCCGTAGGGTTTAATATGGAGTTCTTCCACCCTTTGCAGCTATAACAGCCTCAACTCTTCTGGGAAGGCTTTCCATAAGGTTTACGAGTGTGTTTATGGGAATCTTTGACCATCTTCCAGAAGAGCATTTGTGAGGTCAGACACTGATGTTGGACCAGAAGGCCTGGCTCTCAGTCTCCACTCTAATCCATCCCAAAGGTGTTCTATGGGGTTGAGGTCAGGAGTCTGTGCAGGCCAGTCCAGTTCCTCCACACCAGACTGGCTCATCCATGTCTTTATTGACCTTGCTTTGTGCACTGGTGAGGAGTCATGTTGGAACAGGAAGGGGCCCATCCCCAAACTGTTCCCACAAAGTTGAGAGCATGAAATTGTCCAGAATGTCTTGGTCTGCTGAAGCATTAAGAGTTCCTTTCACTGGAACTAAGGGGCCAAGCCCAACCCCTGAAGAACAACCCCACACCATAATTCCTCCTCCACCAAACTTTACACTTGGTACAATCCAGTCAGATGTGTACCGGTGTACCGTTCTTCTGGCAATTGCCAAACCCAGACTCGTCCATCAGATCGCCAGACAGAGAAGCATGATTGGTTCCTCCTGAGAACACGTCTCTACTGCTCTAGAATCCAGTGGCGGTGTGCTTTACACCACTGCATCTGACGCTTTGTATTGCACTTGGTGATGCAAGGCTTGGATGCAGCTGCTCGGCCATGAAAACCCATTCCATGAAGCTCTCTACCACTGTTCTGGAGCCAGTGTGAAGGCCACACAGGTTCGGAGGTCTGTAGCTATTGACTCTGCAGAAAGTTGGCGATCTCTGCGCCTTAGCATCTGCTGACCCCGCTCTGTGATGGCCTACCATGCCGTGGCCGAGTTGCGGTTGTCTCAATTGCTTCCACTTTGTTAAAACACCACTAACAGTTGACCGTGGAATATTTAGTATCGAGGAAATTTCACAAATGGACTTATTGCACAGGTGGCAACCTATCACGGTATCATGCTTGAAAGCACTGAGCTCTTGAGAGCGACCCATTCTTTCACAAATGTTTGTCGAAGCAGTCTGCATGCCTGGGTGCTTGATCTTATACACCTGTGGCCATGGAAGAGATTGGAACACCCTAATTCAATTATTTGGAGGGGGTGTCTCAATACTTTTGGCAATATAGTGTATATATCTCACTTGCACTCAGTTACACGACATAAAATGATTTTAATCTTTTACTGACATTACAGTTTTCATATCATGATGACAATGAATGATGTCTTCAGGGACCTGCTCCATCCTTTCCCACATACTAAACGCCTCCGTGGTGAGGAACCATTATAAAGTCAGAGTGTTGAAAAATCTCACTTTGTTAATTATTCTGTTATATGCATAGAATTTCATCACCCCTTTATTAGAAAAGTCAGCTGGAGCTCCGCTTTAATTAGCCGGATGAGTCATCTCTATTGCAAATGAGATTCTGCGACACAGACAAGTCACCTTAGGTGTGGCTCCGACGAAAAAAGGGACTTTACTTTCCGTTGATGTTCCGACTTTGATTGATTTGTCAGTCAATCAAAAAATTTAATCAGAAAGTTTGAAAATCAATTAGGCTCTTAAGTCATTTATCAAACACGCATGTAATAACTTGGTGGTTTCTACATTCTGCACTGAGCAAACTCGCTGCTTTGGTTTTTTAAATGGTTCGTATTGCAAATGGAATACCTCTGATCTGTGATTTGTTTGAATTAATATATGTTTTTTAATTAAATGAATGAATATGTAACCGACAGAATAACTGATAATTCATCCCAGACCCCAAACCTCTCCACTGGGTTTAAAAGGGACGTTATCATTTTAAAATCATCAAAAATTACACCATTTCCACCATTATGTCATTATCTAAGCATAAAATCATGACGGTTCATTTAAATCACTACGCGTCTCATTTAAAACCTTGCCAAAAACAAAGCTTTTGCACAAAGTAGATTCTGAAAAAATAGAAAAATTCTACGCTCCTGCCCGCAACTGAGAAGTTATTGGTGACTCAGTTGTGACCAACAGTCATGGGACAAAAATTCATGAACTTTTTTTGGCCCAACTGGTCAGAAGGGCCATGTTTACACAGAGCAGAGAGGAGAAGAATGTAGATCTACCTTTGTGGGAACTTGGAAGAAAAGTTGTGCATGTAGATTCCATTTTTTTGGTCTTTTTATAAAATAAAAAATACAAAGAATCAATTATTGTTTTTATATTTTTTGTTATTATTGGTATTCTAACTTTATTATTTTACACAGAATACGTTCTTTTTTTAATTTTCTCTACTACTAGCCATGGTTGTGCTGTTTCCATAGAGGTGCAGGACTTTATAAATGGTAAAACGGTAAATGGTCTGCACTTCTATAGCGCTTTTCTCTACCTTAGTGGTTCCAAAGCGCTTAACAATGTGTTTCGCATTCACCCATTCACACTCCAATGGCAACAGAGCTGCCATGCAAGGTGCTAGTCTGCCATTGGGAGCAACTTGGGGTTCAGTGTCTTGCCTAAGGACACTTCGGCATGTGGAGGGGCCGGGGATCGAACCGCCAACCTTGCGATCAGTGGACAACCCGCTCTACCACCTGAGCCACAGCCCCCCGGTGGATGCAGGTTTATATTGCAGAAAAAATGAGTCCACATTGAGTAAAAATATGACAGGGGGCAAAAAAAACTCTTCTGCAAGCTCCTATATGCTGTAATATGCTTTTTAGTGACCTCTTCTCAGCATCACCCCACCGTCCAGGTTTTTCAAAAGCAGCTCAGAGGACAGGCCTGCTAACCAAAGAAACCAAATCATGTTTATGTTTGTATGTTATGGATTTCTAATATGGACTTATGATCCACTTGAATTCCAATTTACTGTTTGGCCACACATGACAGCAGAGTGAGAGGTCGTCTGACCGTGGGAGGCCTCCGTCTCAAGTGCTGAATACTGATGCAAAACAACAAACGAAGCCAGCGTTTTTGCCAGAACTCACTGCGTCTCCGCGGCATGTGAAGCATGTGCGGCGGCTCATAAGGCGTCTATTGTCTGGCTGCTGCTGCTCGAGAGGCGAAAGACGTCAGCGAGCGTTCTCCGTGTCGCAGCCTGCGATTCTCCGAGCTGCTGGCACACAAAGAGCAAAACGGAAGAGACGGCAAGATAATGTCCAGTGTCTCTTTTTGTCTGAGCAGATGCAGAAATTAGAGCTCAAGTGGGATCTGAATAGGAATCTGAACAACTGGTTGTAAATACGCCATCTGGGACAACAACTGGTGGCTATGTCACAGAAGGAAAAGACACGAGGATGGAGAAGTAGTGTTAAAACACACTAGAAGTATCTTCTAAAATCCTCGCAAAGTCACTAAGAAATTGATTTTATAATCCAACACGCCTGTGACTAAAGAGATGAAACTATGTTGACTGTTTGAGATGATGATTGGGTTTCTTGAGTCTACATGGTCAATATTCTTTACAGTAACAGCATTTGAAACCCTGTCAAGTTATAATTTTCCCATGTTGGAACTGGGGGTGATGTGTTTGACCATTTTCGCCACTTTTAAAACCCACAATCTCTTCATGCAGCAGCTGCCCAGGTGTGCAGAGCAAAGTAGAATGAACTTTCCTATCTCTCTATTAATGGTTCAACTCAAAGAAGACACATAATGTTTATATGGCACATTTCAACCAACAGGAGTTGACCACATATCAAGATGTAAGATCAAATTAACCCCAATGACTGAAACAGATATGAACTCTTCTGCCTCCAGATGTGGAAGGGCAACACTTTGCAGTTGTTTGTAAGAGCTGCAACAGCCTTTATAGCAGGGGTTTCAAACTCCGGTCGTCGAGACATGTTCTAGATGTTTCCCTCTTCCTACACACCTGATTCAAATGATCAGGATCGTTATCAGGCTTCTGCAGAGCTTGATGATGAGCTGATCATTTGAATCAGGTGTGTTGGAAGAGAGAAACATCTAAAACATGCTCTCTCGAGGACCGGAATTGGCTGCCCCTGCTTTATAGTGAGCAGACAGTCAGGAACTCCTTTACATTGGACCCTATACGACAACATATTTGCCTGATGTCTTCTATTATTTCATATTTCTTACACTTAAATGTTTCAGATCATCAAACTAATATCTATATTTATTTAATATTACACAGAGATAACTCACAAAACATAAGACTCCAATCAGTCTTTGTTGAAGAGCCTCAGCAATGGCTTTGTAGCCCTTTCCAGTCTGATGAATGTCACTGGCTTTGTTCCTCATCTGTTCTTGGATCTCTTCAGAACGTGGCATCCTGTGCTGCTTTTTTAGACCCCTCTAAATAGACAGGTTCTATTTAGCGACGTTTAGGCTCAACAAGCCTGGCAGTAGTCACATGCGGATGTGGCTGGTGAAACTGAACCCAAGTGTCAAATGGATTTGGTCATCTGGTAGATTGGTAGTCAAGGGGGCAATTACTTTTTCACAAGGTGGAGCTGGACAGCCTTTTTCCTTCAATAAATGAAACAATCATCTGTGTTTTCTTGTGTTGTCTTTGTCTTAAATTCAAATTTGTCCGATAATCTGGAACATTTAAGTGCAACAAATATGCAAAAATAGAAGATATGTGTAGGGGGGCGAATACTTTTACACAGCACTGCAGATAGTTTGTAAGTTCAACCCTGAGATCACTTTCCATAAATAATACAAAATGCTGAATCCAGCTTTCCAAAGACCTTTTTGTGACGTCTTTTTTGGTGAAAGTAGAGTTTTGACCTCTCCATGTGGTGTTTTTTATACGCTGGAAGACGCATCATGAGCAGAATAAGCAGTCGACGCCAATGCAAACCGCAGATGACCGTCTACATGTATCCTAGACGGCATGTCTATGTAGTCCCTAAACAAATAATAGAGCTGACATCAATTAATCACAAAGAATATTCAGTTTCTTTGCCGAGGTAGAAGGTGTTTTTTCAAGTTTCAAACGCTGAAATGCATTTTTATTGAGCTAAAATGCACTACAGCTGTTAAACATTCATTGCATAGTCATGTGTGATAATTAAACTGCCATGCAAGGTAACATATCCCTTCTGTCAAATTAAGTTTTGCATGCATCTAGCAAAACATCAAAACACTTTTTCCACTCTAGAGACATACCAATAGGAGAAAAAAATGTCACCAGCTGACCAGATCGTCGTATCTCATGTGATAATGTATGTGTGTTGGCGTGTTTGCTTGTGGGCCGCCATTAATCAGTCTGACCGCCACTATTTAAAGGGGGGAGGTTTTGTCTGAGAATGTCAAGTATTTCGGTGGGAGAACGGAGTGACTGGCAGGTAGCAATCGCTGAGAAATGTTCCACCGGCTGATCCGAGTGAAAAGGAAAAACATGAGAAACTGGCTGCTTTTCATCGGGCCCACCTACACGAACGCACTCACACACACATGCATGGAATGAAACAGCCCATAACCCTACAGAGGCCTCTGCTGTCACAACAAACAGAGTGCTGGGTGACCCGCGGAGTCAGGAGGCGTCTCACAAATCAGCTGTCTTTGTGTAAAAACAGTCTCCTGCTGCTCCTACAATCAGGTCGTCCCCTAACTGGGTGGAAACACGTGCACACGAGAGCGATGAGTTCCCAGATCCGCCACCTTCTGCAGAGTCCTAACAGCCAACCAAAAATAACGTGCAGCACTCGCACAGTTGTGATACGTGGGCAACTCCTTTTCTTTTTTAACACGGCGCAGATGGCTGATGCCGCCCTGAGCGGGGGAGAGGAGTTGGCAGGAGGCAAAGAATCAATATTTTTTTAAACATTTATTTAACCGCGCACTTAACAAAAGGACGAGCTCCTGTTTACAAAAATGGCCCGTCGATGTAGCTGCAGGGAGAGACGGAGAGCTCATAGAAGACACAGCGGGATGAAGCCGAGCCGCTACGCTGCAGCAGTCAGCGGGTAATGGTTTGCTCAAGGGCGGCTGGGGAGGGGAACGCGGCTCGCTGCCTCCTTGATTTTCTGCAGGGAAATTCAAACCACTGACTTTGTAACTTCACTTCTCGGGTCACGAGTGCACGTCATGTCCAACCGTCTCCAAATGGTAATAATATGACGGCAGAGCAGCTGCATGTATGATTGTAATGATCCGCTATGACCACTCTGATTAGCAATGGAAGTAATAATGATAGGTCTGTGCACTCTTTCCACTAGTTAAGCCTATTGTCTGTCACAATAAGAAGCAGATGACTCCTGATTAGAACAGTCCTTCTGAAATGGCAGCAAGAAGTTTTTTTTATGACATTCTGAGGAACAAAAATTAAAGATCCCCTCAAGTTGTTGTTGTTGTTTTAATAATAATAATAATAATAATAAGCCATTAACTGTGTTATGATGGTACCCAACTGTCATGCTTTTAATTATTAATAACTTCAGGCCTTAACACAATTAAAACAAGCAACTTTTATAAAATTTCCCCCTCCTTACGGTCGTCACGAAGACAGAAATTAGCTGTAGAGACCAAAGTTGTTTTTGTACCGGTCTGTAGATGTGTTGATTTCTGATGTAAAGTTGGGCTTTTTAACATGGAGGTCTATGAGGACTGACTCTCTTTCGGAGGCAGCCTCGAGTGGCCATCCAAGGAACTGCAGTTTTTGATATATTTATTCGATATATTTACCCCGAACTGCACACTGCAGCCAGGGGGTTCTCGAGGAAAAGGCACCAACTCAAGGGGAGGTGCTTCTCAGTGGCCCTGAAAAACCGCTGTGTGGGTCTTGATGCTGATTGGTTAAACTCGTAGAAGACAGGTGCTGATTGGTTTAACTCAGGGAAGACAACAAGCACCTCTTTTCTGTTCTCTCAATGTCCTCGTCAAGTAGCAGTGTTCTCCTTTCAAACATCACTTTTAACTACTACCGTAAGCTGTAAAAACACTGAATTAATTACTGTAATTAGTTGAATAATACACCGTTATTTTACAATTTCTCCTGTTTTTTGGTAAATTACTGAAAACTACTGAAATCACAGGAAAAGTTTTTATAATTTACTAGCTAACTCTTAGCTTAGCTTAGCTTAAAAAGACTGTACACATGTACTTTAACAAACGGTAATTTTTTTTACGATGTGACCATAAAATTTCAAATTTTTAATGTATTTAAATAAAAAAATACATTTCAAATATTTTCCAATATCTGAAAATATATATATATATATATATATGGGTTTTACTGCTTTTAAATCTGCTAATATATATATATTCAGATATCTGCAGCTGTTTTCACAGTTCGTACAGTTTTTGAGTATTTTACAGTTTTTCTAGCATCCTTGCTGCTATATTTTAATAGTTTTTACAGTTTTTTTCATTACAGCATACATAAAATTTGAATTCACTGTGTAGGTTAACATAACCTCCATCGTTGTATTCCCTATGTGCTCATAGAACTGGAGTTATGTCCAGTAACTATGCAGTAATAACAGAAACAGAAAGGCTAAGACAGCCTGTAGTGGAAAGTGGCCTCTTACCTTAGTCTGTTTGGTGGTGTTAGTTTATTTTCCAAAAGCTTAAAGAGGTTGATGAGTGATCTGAGAGGGAAGCAGACACATTTGCACATAAATAAATATGTGGACTGGAAAAAAGTGAGTCAAAAGATAATGTACTGCTATGTAAAGCAGAGGGAATCACTGCTGCCGACCCCTTTGACAACACAGCCATGTTTTTGAGAGCTTATGAGTATTACAGCAACTCTAGATGGTCTTGTTGGCGCGCAGTAGCCGGCAGTGCAAACCAGGTCGCAGCGACTGCTTTAATGCACCAAACAGGAGCATCACGGCTGGTAAAGAGCTTTCCCCCTCGGCCCCTCGCCCCCCTGCAGACGTCAAGTCAACTGTGTCATTGGCCTGCTAATGGGAGGGATCACGCATGGCTGTATAACAAGAGCAGGACAAGCTGTCAGTGGTCTTCTGACAGGTGCAGCTTTCCCAGAATGCCTTGCAGCCGTGCCGCAGAGCGCTGTCGAAGCCCCTAAATCTCCGGCTGCTCTCTGCTGACGAGCCAAACGCGTCCATCTCCCACAGACACAAGTAATTAGGTTTTCACCCGGGCCTTACACAGCAAACTGGGAGAATACTCTGCTGCTGCCGCTGCGCTCCCACTCTTCCTCCCTTTCACCTCCAATCAAACGAACTCCAGCTTCCGCAATGGACAGGCTTGTGTTGTGTGTGTGTGTTTGCGAGACACAAGGCAAACAGGAAAAAAAAAAAACAACCAAGACTGAAAGCCTGAGAGAATGAATGATGATGATGCACAAAACTCCCACAGCTAATAATGATTTGTTACAATAACTGCCAAAACATCGCATCCAGTAAACGAGTGTGGGAGGGGAGCCCTTGTCATTCAGTCAGGCCCACTGAGCAAACACATCATCACACCAGCAGCTATTTATTTACATAATACGCTTATATAATGAATATAAATGCCTAATTCAGCACTACAAAGCCAGTTCTAATCACACTGCCCAAAATAACAACACTTATGTGCAGCCAGTCTGAGGATTTGTGAGATGAAGTTTGCTATGTGTCACCAAAGTTTGTATATTTTTAATCTGAGGTCTACTCCCCTTGTAAGTTTTCCCCTTTTTTTGCTTTACTATATTGACTCGTGGTTAATTTAATGTTTCTTTTTTGACAAGAATGTACAAAAAAGACCTGCTTACAATACAGGATGTAAAGTCAGTTTTCACCCCCTTTAAAATGACTCACCTCATTCAGCTCAGGTGCAGCCAGTTGGTGCTAGAAGTCACACAATCACCCAAATGGGGATCATCTGAGTGCAGTGACTGTGTTTCAAGGGACAGTAGTATAAGGACACCTGTATCTGGAAGGTCCGGTCACTGGTGAATCAGTCCCCATGGATATAACCCCACTATAAGGACAGAAGGTATTCCAAGGAGTCAGCAGATGGGCACAAGTACATTTCCAAGTCACTGAATATTCCTTGGGGTACGATTAAATCTGTCTTTTCATAAATGGAAGGAATGTGGCACATGCCTAAATCTTCCTAAAGCAGGCCGTCCTCAAAAACTGAGTGATGCAAGAAAGAGATTAGCGAAGGAGGCCATGAAGACACCTATGACTCCCCTGAAGAAGTTTCGAGATACATACAGCAACTGTTGCCTGTTCTTCTCCACTCACAGCTTTATGGGAGAGTGTCAACGAGAAAACCAGTGTAGAAAAAACTCATGTAGAATCTCAACCATAGTTCACCAGAAGGCATGTGGGAGACTCTGAACTCAACAGGAAGAAGGTTCTTGACTCTACCGACACCAACATTTAGCTTTTTGACTATAAGATAATGTGTTTGGCACATACCAAATACTGCACATCATCACAAACACACCAACCCCACTGTAAAGCATGGTGGTGGCAGCATCATGATGTGAAGCACGGTGGTGGCAGCATCATACTGTGAAGCACGGTGGTGACAGCATCATGACGTAAAGCATGGTGGTGGCAGCATCATGATGTGAAGAAAGGTGGTGGCACCATCATGATGTGAAGAAAGGTGGTGGCACCATCATGATGTGAAGCACGGTGGTGGCAGCATCATACTGGGAAGCACGGTGGTGACAGCATCATGACGTAAAGCATGGTGGTGGCAGCATCATGATGTGAAGAAAGGTGGTGGCACCATCATGATGTGAAGCACGGTGGTGGCAGCATCATACTGGGAAGCACGGTGGTGGCACCATCATGATGTGAAGCATGGTGGTGGCATCATCATGATGTGAAGAAAGGTGGTGGCACCATCATGATGTGAAGCACGGTGGTGGCAGCATCATGATGTGAAGGACGGCGGTGGCAGCATCATGATGTGAAGCACAGTAGTGGTAGCATCATAATGTGGAGCACGGTGGTGGCATCATCATGACGTAAAGGACGGTGGTGGCAGCATCATGATGTGAAGGACGGTGGTGGCAGCATCATGACGTGAAGCACGATGGTGGCAGCATCATGACGTAAAGGACGGTGGTGGCAGCATCATGATGTGAAGCACGGTGGTGGCAGCATCATGACGTGAAGCACGGTGGTGACAGCATCATGACGTAAAGCATGGTGGTGGCAGCATCATGATGTGAAGAAAGGTGGTGGCACCATCATGATGTGAAGCACGGTGGTGGCAGCATCATACTGGGAAGCACGGTGGTGGCACCATCATGATGTGAAGCATGGTGGTGGCATCATCATGATGTGAAGAAAGGTGGTGGCAGCATCATAATGTGGAGCACGGTGGTGGCACCATCATGATGTGAAGCATGGTGGTGGCAGCATCATGATGTGAAGCATGGTGGTGGCAGCATCATACTGTGAAGCATGGTGGTGACAGCATCATAATGTGAAGGACAGTGGTGGCAGCATTATGATGTGAAGCACGGTGGTGGCACCATCATGATGTGAAGCACGGTGGTGGCACCATCATGATGTGAAGCAAGGTGGTGGCAGCATCATAATGTGGAGCACGGTGGTGGCACCATCATGACGTGAAGCACGGTGGTGGCAGCATCATGACGTAAAGGATGGTGGTGGCAGCATCATGATGTGAAGCATGGTAGTGGCAGCATCATAACGTGAAACACGGTGGTGGCATCATCATAATGTAAAGCACGGTGGTGGCAGCATCATGATGTGAAGCATGGTGGGGGCAGCATCATGATGTGAAGCATGGTGGTGGCACCATCATGATGTGAAGCATGGTGGTGGCAGTATCATGACGTGAAACACGGTGGTGGCAGCATCATAATGTGGAGCACGGTGTTGGCACCATCATAATGTGAAACATGGTGGTGGCAGCATCATGATGTGAAACACGGTGGTGGCAGCATCATAATGTGGAGCACGGTGGTGGCACCATCATAATGTGAAGCATGGTGGTGGCAGCATCATGATGTGAAGCACTGTGATGGCAGCATCATGACGTGCAGCATGGTGGTGGCAGCATCATAAAACTGTAGCATCCAGATGTGCAAGGCTAGTTAAGACCCATTGCTTAATGCTGTATATGTGGCCAAAGGGTATTTGAAAGGGTTGAATACTTACATTCACCTTTAAAGTTTATTATTTACAACTTATATTTTTTATTAACTCTCATTACTTTGTAGAAATCAGTTTTTACTTTGACAATAAAGAGGGTTTTTTCTGTATGTTCTTGTCCAAAAAGCCAAATTATATTGGCCATGATTCAATGTTGAAAAGCAAAGCAGTAAAAAGGTAAGACTTCCAAGGGGGTGAATACTTTTCACTGTCATTATATGGTTCACCGTGTTTTAAATAGTTGTGTTTAGACTCTATAATGTCCCACAGTTCCCACATAAGAAGCACTGTGGAGTGAACAGTTTGCATCTTATGACTGGACGATATCTTGGCAGCAGACGGACAACGATCAAACATAAAGCACCAAAGGGTTTGCAAGAACCATTGAAGGTTTATGCTTTGCAAAATTACATTTATGACCTTCTAATTTTTCTTGTTAAGACCCGAAACCAAAAATAACTGACTCACTTCCTAGATTCCTCACATATCCTAGCTGCATCTCACAGGCCCAGTCCAAACCTCCACACTCACAGATGTTGTTCGTGCTCAGTGTATGAGGGCTTAGAGCTGTCCCACTGTCAAATGTCCAAGTGCACGAGGGCTCCCTTTGACCCCTTTATGCACAATTTCTGTAAGTCTGCAGTTCTGTAGACTTTGCCAGAGGGAATTACCCACAATTCATAGCGTTGTGACGTTAAACACGGGGTTACCAGGGGAAGCCCAGAAGCATTTTGAAAAAAAAAACAAGTTAGGAAACAGGCACGGAAGGAGCAACCAGCCGTAATGGTACAAGAAAAAAAGACATTTACTTGTAAGTTCAGACCCACAGCTCACTGGTGATTCAGCCAGAGCTGCATGTCGCTGTTTGTCCTTGACGGTATGATGATGATGAATCCCGAATACGCCTTTCTGGGCTGTGAAGACAGTAAAAGATGTAAAATAAAAAGCTCCCAACCCAAAAAAGTATGAAACATGTTCTGGCGTTGTCAAAGTAGCATGACAGGTGTGTAACAACATGCTGTCCCTTTCCTGTTTAGACCATTTGGAGCTCTTGCAGCCTCTCGATCATTCACCGAGTGACGTCAGTGAGTGTTTGATGCTCGGGGTGGAGATCAGGATTGGGCCTGTCTCCAACTACCAAATCACATACTTCTTCTTTTTTTTTACTTTAAATACATACAGAACGCTGCTCCTACAAAGAATGCATGGTTTCATGCAGCATGCACACATTTGGGAAACACTACTTTGTCATAATGCTGCATCTTAACCTTCACAGTCTCCAATGCAGAATGGGCTGTCGTCTGCCTGTGCACTCTCTGCAGCTCAAGCTTGTTTGTACTAGCATGATGCATGTGATGTAACCGTGCAGAGGACAGAATGTCCAGTGAAGCATGCTGGCTTGAATACTTCAAAATCCAACTGGATGCAGTAGGACATCCAGGTATCTTTGGCTAACTGCATTTGACATGCTTTGTATTGGGACATAATACATATGTAAGTATAGATAGTGGGATGCACCCTTGCATGCACTGATCCCATGACCAGGAATTAACTCCTATGCTTCAATAAACTAACAACATGGTTCAAAACTGCTACTGAGGCCACTGTGGTGCTGAGAAACCCCAAAACTGTAGAGGTGGTTTAATATCCTCCCTTGTTCTGGTCTCAGCTCTAGGTTGTACATGAGCTGGACTTAGTGCCTTGGTTTTTTGCTTTTTTTTGTGAGACCTTCTGTGCACAGGTGTGTGCCTCTCTGAACTATGTCCAATCAATTCAATCTGCCACAGTTGGACTCCGCTCAGATCCTGCGCACCTCAGTGATAATTAAAGCCCACACGGTGCACCTGGCCACAATTTGGAGAGACACAACAAAGGCTCTGCACACTTCAGGTTTCAGTTTTTCATCTTTTTATAAATCAATAAATCTACAAAATATTCGAAAGAAACGTGTCCCACGTTGTTGGTATGGGTTACTGGGTGTAAACTGATGAGGGAAATTGCAATTTTATCCGTTTAAAATGAAAAGTATCCTAAAAAAGCCAAGTCAGAACATTTTCTACGTTCAGTAAAAAAATGACATCAGTCCTTACAGGTCACTTACTGCTGTCTGAGGACTTTTCTGGAACCCTTTGAATATCTTTTGCACATGGAAAACCCTCTTCCTGTAAACCTGAAAGGTGGCTCCTTTGCATACTGAGAGTAAAATCAATGGATGAAAAGAGGAGAGCGCCTCAGGGATAGTTTCTGTGGACATTCTGATATTATTCGATGTTTCTTTTCTTTCTTGCCATGATTTTGGGTTGTCATTTCCATCCATAACTGACTGACTGAAGCTGACGTTCTCTGCAGAAGAGCAAAAGTTTGGCTCTTGGTTTTGTTGTGAAAAATAGAAATAATCATCCAACCATCCATTATCTTCCACCTATCCGGGGCTGGGTCGTGAGGGCAACAGTCTAAGCAGAGAGGCCCAGACTTCCCTCGCCCCAGACACCTCCTCCAGTTCTTCTGGTGGGACCCCGAGGCGTTCCCAGGCCAGCCGAGAGACATAGTCCGTCCAGCGTATCTTAGGTCTACCCCGAGGCCTCTTCCTGGTGGGACATGCCAGGAACACCTCCCCAGGGAGGCGTCCCAAAGGCATCTAGTACAGATGTCCAAGCCACCTCAACTGACTCCTCTCGATGTGGAGAAGTAGCGGCTCTACTCCGAGCTCCTCCCTGGTGACCGAGCTCCTCACCCGATCTCTAAGGGTGCGCCCAGCCACCCTGCGGAGGAAACTCATTTCAGCCGCTTGTATCCGGGATCTTGTCCTTTCGGTGATGACCCAAAATTCATAACCATAGGTGAGAGTCGGAACGTTTGGGGATCGTATGGGAGTGCCTGGTGGCCGGGCCTTTGCCCATGGAGCTCGGCTGGGCTCAACCCGAATGTACGATGTGGGCCTGACCTCCTGTGGACCCACCACCCGCAGAGGGAACCGGAGGGGCCGGGTGCAATGTGGATCGGGCGGCAGTTGACGGCGACCTGATCCCCGGACACAGCTTCTTAGAAACAATCAATTTAGTGAAATATAAAAGAAAAAAAATCTATGTATGGTGGACATATGACATTATTTTCTAATTCTGTTTGAGATTAGTTGACATGACTTCTACAGTCCAACACAAGTTTGCTCAGCTGAAGCTCCAGATAAAAAGTGTGCTGAGACGGTCAGTACTGGTTCCTGGAAGGCTGTTTACATTCTGACATACTTCTTTAAACAGTGGACAGCGAAAACAAGCGATGCGTGTGCTTCGCTTTTTAGGGGCCGTTCGACATAAGTAGGGCAACAGGAAGAGACCCGGCATTTATTTTAACGGATGTTTGGAACACACACTTACAGGTCAGGACTAATGTTTCTCGTTGTGTCGCTGAAGAATGTGAAATGAAGCTTTCTCGCTGTGTGTGTTTTCTGGGCCAGCACCATACGCCAGATTCACAGCAAGTCCTGCTACCAAGTGGGAACAAATTTATCTTGGCACTCAGTTCCCGACTACAGCAGAACAAGTCTTCACTGCATCTTCTGGCTGTCGAGGAGTTTCTGCACGATGACAAAGAAGAAGTGATTTTTATCGAGCATGGAGCTGCTTTGTGTTCTCTGTGTGTGTGTGCTGGTTGCTGTCGGTTGTTGTCCTTCCAAACTCCCGAACAAACTAGTTTTTCCCCCCCTATCAAAAATGTCTTAAAAAGTTTCCACTCGCGTACAGTGTAATAAGATATTCCGAGTCTGGAGGTTGACTCACAGAATGTCCAGCGAGAACTTTGTGAAAGTTTGTGGAAGGGAAAACATCTTGTTTAGCTGCACACAGTTATGGGTTTATCAGTGGAGTTTTGAAAGGTTGTCAAGAGTCCAAGGATGGCAGAAGATTCTCAGACTGTGCCAAAAAAAAAATCTCAGCGACTTTACCAGAAAAAACATCAAGATAGTACAAACACTGACAGCAAAATGACTAAATCAAGTACACTAAGGGTTATTTGTTGTTTCGAGCAAAGACTCATCAGTTTGCATTGTTGCAGTAATTAATGCCCTAATAAATCATTAAATCATTTAATAATTTAATCAATGCCACTTTTATTTATGTGTTTACTTACATGCCGTCCGGATGTCATCGGTCTCTACTTGGTAAATCAGTAAGACAGAATGTTAGGCAGAGACAACCGACACAACACAAAATGCTGTTTTTAAATGATGATTTATTAAAGATTTATTGAAAACCCGTGAAAAAGTAACTGCCCCCCCTAAACCAAACAACTGGTTGGTTGGACGACCCTTGGCAGCAACAACAGCTTGTGATCAGTCTTTTACATCACCATGGAGTAATTCTGACCCAATCTTCTCTGCAGAATAGCTTTAATTCGGTCACATTCCAGCACGAACTGCCTTTTTAAGGGCTTGCCGCAGCGTCTCAGTCGGAATCAAGTCTGGATTTTGACTCGGCCACTCCAGAACCTTCATTTAGTTCTTTCTGAGCCACTCAGAGGTGGACTAGTTGTGCGCTCTGGGTCTTTATCTTGCTGCGTGAACCATTTGTGTTTGAGCTTTACTGATGGGCGGTTATTCTCCAGGCAGATTGGTAGCGAAGGGGGCAATTACTTTTTCACACAGGGAGAGGTGGGACCCAGGATTGTCTTACACTAAAATTAGTTTGATGATCTGAAACATTTACGTGTGACAAATATGCAAAAATGGAAGATCTCTGAAGGGGGACAAATACTTTTTCGCAGCAGTATAGTATTTTTAAACTATTTGAAAAAGCAACAGAAAAGTTTCCTTTGTGTTTCATTTGACAAACTTTTAGCCACAGATGGGTGACAAATTAAAGGAAAAAGCATGAGAACCCCCTCATGAAGAAACATAATGTTGGTTTTTCCAATTCTGTACGTGCCGAGCACCGAAAACTCCAGGGTGACTGTAGAAAATGAGCCGACCCTTGATCTGACATTATTTCATGGCCTGTTGTATATTTCTGAAACTACAGACGCATTAATCATGAGAGCAGCTTGTTTTTCTTAAACCTTGAGAAGCTGACATGGTGGAGACGGAAGGCTTTTACAGAAGCAGAAGTCGGCGCAGAGAGGAAGGTGCAGCAGTGAGACCAGGCCAGATCTGCCAGCTGACAGCCTCCATTAGAGAGACGGGGCTGGAGTTTACTCATGCAGATCAAGCTGATATGGCACACCAGCAGCTGCTTTCTCATGCTGCTGTCTGCTCGCTGCTGCAAGGCTTAACTGCCATCTTTACTGTTAGAATAGGAGATAAAACATGTGTAGAAACTAACTGTTGGGATTGCTGTAGTTTCCGTTCTGTCTGTGATGATGAGTTTGCAGTAAAACTAAAGGTCCTGGCTGCATCATTGGTGTCTGTGCTTTACTCATTATGAGCAAAGATGAGACTTTTATGCAAAAATCACACACAAAAAAGGTGTTAATTTCAACTTCACTGAAAAAACAAAACAAATGACATGTGACAATAACCAATGTGAGGATGTTACAAGATGACAAGGTGAACGTGACTGAGCAGAGCTAATCCTCATACAGGGTGTTCCATCTCTGATTCCTGCTTGTGGGATTTGTTTGTTTGATTGTTTGTTTTGCTGGGTATTAATGAATGCATTATTTAGGGAAATCCATTGTTCATAGGTCAATGAATGAATGAATAAATAAATTTTTAAATAAAATTTTAAATAAATAATTTTTAAAATATATTTAAAATCGATTTTTAAATAAATACATTTTAAAGTAAATAAATACATATAGATTTTAATTATGGTTTTAAATAAAATTTTAAATAAATAATTTTTAAAATATATTTTAAATCGATTTTTAAATAAATACATTTTAAAGTAAATAAATACATATAGATTTTAATTATGGTTTTAAATAAAATTTTAAATAAATAAATAAATCCTAAAGAATCTTTTAAGAGATAAAAAAATTTAGAAATAAATAAATACATTTTTAAATGCATTTTTTAAATAAGATTTTAAATAAATGAATATTTTTTAAAAATATATTTTGAAATACATTTTAAAATAAATAAACTCATTTTTAAATAGATAAATTTTAAAGTAAATAAATATATACATTTGTTAATACATTTTAAATAAAATTTAAAATAAATTAATTAATAATTTTGTAAATAATCTTTTCATACATTTTGAAATAATTTATATATTTTAAAGTAAACTTTTAAATAAATTTTTAAAAATATATAGATAAATTTTAAAATATATTTTAAAATAAATAAATACAAATTAAAATACATGTTAAATAAAATTTTAAATAATTACATTTTTAAATAAATAAAAATTAACATGAATTAAAAAAAAAAATACAACATGTTTTAACTTGCTAACTCAGCTTTACAAAATGATTTCTCATCATTTTTCCTTCGCACTTTTAATTTTTTCAGAGCCAAAATTCGGAGCTCGTATCTCATTATCTTGACTTACTCTGAGTGTTTTTATTATTTTTCATGCACATCTTTTCAGTAGTGATTTCCATCTTCTAATTCTTCCTCTGACTCGCGTGTACTACTGCAGTGCTTTAATGCGTCGTGATGTTGACAAAGGCTGTTGGACTCACCTGGGATGTTGTGGTTCCAGACAACCTGTCACATGCTGCTGTTCTGTCACAGCTGCTTGCTTCTCTAGAAGGTGTCCCTCAGAGTCGGTCTAAGCTAAGCTTGTGTAGATTGTCAGTCATGCAATTTATGGTGATCCTTTAGTGAAAAGCAACTGGACTTCTCTTTTAGGTTCCTGAAGATGTTTCACTCGTCATCCAACAGCTGAAGAAGCCTCCTGGATGACGCTGAAGCATCTTCAAGAACCTCAAGTTGCTTTTCACTGAAGCTCCCAGCTGCAAGTTTGGTTTTCACTCACTGTCTTGTTAAGTTTAGACTCCAAAACTACTTTTAAAGGTTCATGAAAGATCATGTTTTGGGTTAAAATACGTGCTTCCACAACATGAAGCACATGTTACAAGGCAAACTTCTCATAACCCCAAAAAAGAGCCACAGTGACGACACCAGCAGAGAACATTTCCCTTCCATCTAATGGCTTCTGACGTTCGCTGATTTTCAGAATTCTCTCCTGTTACCCTGCGTGTTGAAAAACGACGCTAAAGGGCGTTCGAACGTGATGCCAAGGGGTCCTGACAAACCCACAGAGCGTGACGTGTTGGGAGCGAGTCCAGGCGGATTTAGATCAGCATTAAACCCTTTGCAGTTTCAAGCCTTCATACTGCGGTTTTTCCGGCGGAGCGAAGGCCGACTGACGGGAGAGCTGGCTGTCTGAAGTAGAGGAAACAAAAGAGGGAACCACACTGTCAAGGTAAATGTGAAAAATACACAAGTGTGACGTGCTGCGGATGACTCCATCCTCCTTTATGTCGAGTCAGTTCTTCTATTTATTCCAAACAAGCTGCTGACTTCCAAGTAAAATGAGTTTGCATTGTCGAGTGGTTTCTGCCAAGGTTTGCTGTTACACACCAAAGTGCTGCTGCATTAAGACTAAACCTTGGCCGGCTAATGAGCGCGGTGAGTCATTACTCTTTCATGTCTATTTACGCAGATCTCACCCATCTCTGTGATCCATATATCAGTGCTGTAGATAGTGTAATTGCAGGCTATGCTGTTTCTATTTCTGAGGCCTCCTTGGACTGTGAAGGCCCTGAGAGAATACATGAAACCCCGTACGAACCGTGGAGCAGAGTGGAAGGAGAACGCATTTGAAAGTAAATACCATGCAGCCATTTCCTTGACAGTAAGCATTACACCGTCGCACAATTGCCGTGCAGTACGTTAATGAACGAGCAGCTGATTTGTGCACCAAGCTCCCGCTCCAGTTTTTAATTCCTCAGCACGAGGCAACTCAATTACTTCAAGACTTACCACCTTGGAAACATTTTGTGCAGCGCTCAGTGAAATATGAGCACATGTGGCGGAGATGGACTCCCACACGGTGGAGCGAACAAAGCTCTGTCTTCATCCTAAATATCAGCTCTGATGGAAAATCTGTGTCGGAACGAAGCCGTGCGATCCACAGCGGAGCTCGGCAATTTGTCTTTGAGGCATCCAGCTGTAATTGTTTCCCCTGACTGAACCGACGGAGAGGCCGGCGTTTAGAAATAATTCAGGATGGCTGGAATAATGAATGAACTGGAATCCCACCGCGAAAGTAAACATCTTTACGGAACTCTGGAACTGACAAATAAAGTCAGTTCAAGTCAAAAATAGAACCGAACACGTCAATAAATGCTGTTGCTGAAAAAAAAACTGAACTCATTGTCATTTTATTTTTCAGTTCTTTAGATTTTTGGGTCATGATACCTATCTATCCATCTATCTTCTACCCTGAGGCGTTCCCAGGCCAGCCGAGAGACGTAGTCCCTCCAGCGTGTCCTAGGTCTACCCTGAGGCCTCCTCCCGGTGGGACATGCCCAGAACACCTCCCCAGGGAGGCGTCCCAAAGGCATCCGGCACAGACGTCCAAGCCACCTCAACTGACTCTTCTCGATGTGGAGAAGAAGCGGCTCTACTCCGAGCTCCTCCCTCGTGACGGAGCTCCTCACCCGATCTCTAAGGGTGCGCCCAGCCACCTTTCGGAGGAAGTTCATTTCAGCCGCTTGTATCCGGGATCTTGTTCTTTCAGTCCTGACCCAAAGCTCATGACCATAGATACCTATTAGAATTCATTTTTTCCTTGTGCAATATTCTCTTTTTGGGGCTGCACAGTGGCTCGGTAGTTAGCAGCGTTGCCTCACAGCTAGAAGATCCCCGGTTTACGTCCTGGTTAGGACGCCCGGGATCTTTCTGTGTGGAGTTTGCATGTTCTCCCTGTGCAGCGTGGGTTCTCACCGGGTACTCTGGCTTCCTCCCACAGTCCAAAAACATGCTGAGGTTAACTATTGATTCTAAATTGTCCGTAGGTGTGAATGAGAGTGTGGTTGTTTGTCTCTATGTGTGGCCCTGTGATAGACTGGCGACCTGTTCAGGGTGTCCCCTTGCCTTCGCCCTGAGTTGACTGGGATAGGCTCCATACCCCCCGTGACCCTACAGAGGATTAAGCGGTATATAGATAAGGAGGATTAAGCGGCTGTGGCTCAGGTGGTAGAGTGGGTTGTCCACTGATCGCAAGGTTGGCGGTTCGATCCCCGGCCCCTCCACATGCCGAAGTGTCCTTGGGCAAGACACTGAACCCGAAGTTGCTCCCAATGGCAGATTAGCGCCTTGCATGGCAGCTCTGTCACCATTGGAGTGTGAATGGGTGAATGAGAAACACATTGTAAAGAGCTTTGGATACCACTAAGGTAGAGAAAAGCGCTATATAAGTGCAGACCATTTACCATAGATAATGGATGGATGGATGGATATTCTCTTTTTCTCTCTACAGTTCTATCTAACCTCACTAGAGCTACATAAAATTTGTTTGATAGTAAAAAGAACAGAGACTCACACACACATAGATATTCTGTCCACACAGGTAGATAAAATAATACGTGCCACAAATGTAGAACCTTGAAGTCAAATTTAAAAAACACAACCACAAGATAACAGGAGCTGCTGTAACATGCAGCCACTCTTGCGGCGCCGGATTTTTCTCTGCACCAAGGCAACGCAGTGACATGCACTGCTGGCGTCCCCTACACGTGACCAAACAGTAGTCTGTTGTGGTGATTAGCATCTCCTCCCTCTCGCACTCAACCTCGGATTTCACCCTCGTCGCGTGTTTGTTTTGACTCCGGTGGATGAGATGCTATCTGCAAGGAGACACAAGTCTTTCCACATCTGCAAACCTCAAGAGAAAGTCTGGAGCCGCTGCCGAAACGGCAAAGTGCAGCGGAGTCGCAGTCGACGCTAACTGACAACATGAGAAGCACCGGAGTGGCTGTGCATCGTGAACATCAAAACAGCTTGCTTGACATGCTTCACACCCATGCATAACAAAGACGCTTTTACTTTGCAGAAATCTCTTTCCAAAACATAAAAACCCAAAGTGTTAGTCAGCCGCTACAATCACTATGTATGTGTGTGTATCCTCGACAACCGGAAGAAATATACGATCTGCCTTGAGGGCACGAATAAACAGTGAAAGAACTACATTCAAACCTGCAGTTAAAGCAGGGTCAGGGTCTGTGTATCAGCCTGGATATGAATGGCCTCCATTGTTGGGAGTTAGTTGGCAATTAAAGATCCAAACTGTCATTTGGTATTTGCGGTTTTGCAGGACTGACTGTTTACCTCTGAGGCTGCCTCAGTGATCCGGTTCGATACTTCTGCCTCTTGCCAGCAATTAAAATGTGAACATTATATATTCATTTTCTAGAAACCTGCACTTCTTAGAAAGCTGAGCATGAAAGTTCCTCATTACAGTCATCACCAACCTGTGGAAGTTCCCTGTTTAAATGGAATTATTGCTGCTGTGATTTCTGTGAAACCAGCCCAACATGTAGAGTTGAAAGCTCAGAAAAAAAATGGATAAAATGAACCTTAAGAAAATAACCAACAACACAATAGCTGACACAAGTACTCTAAGTATAGACCTACTGAACTGTGCTACACCCATCAGGCATAACATGATGACCACCTGTTTAATATTATGTTGGTCCCCTTTATTTGCTCAACAAATGCTCTGAACCACTGGGCATGGACCAGAGGACCTCTCAGGGTGTCCTATGGGGTCTGGAACCAGGATGCTGGCACTGGATCCTTTGGGTACTCTGGCTTGTCCAGTGGGGCCTCTGTCAGTCCAACTTGTTCCACTGCATCCTGTTGATGCTTGATCAGAATGGACTGTAGGAAGTCTGGAGGTCACATCAACATGTTGGACCATTGTCATGTTCCTCCACATGTTCCTGATTGGTTGGTGTTGTTTCCATGTGGTGGGGTGCATTTTCATCCAGTGACATTTGGGATTTCCATCAGCATGAGGGAGTGTGTTTGTTGTGGGGCAATGTTTATTTGGGTGTCTAAGTCTGATCAACACGGATGTTAAAATCCAAGGTTTTCCATCAGAACACCACATAGTACCAATATGATCGAGTCTATCAGTGTGAAATAATGACTAGAATCAGTCAATACAATATATAAAATGCAATCTTTGGCAGTGACAATGTTGTGCTGGTTGAAGGCAAACCTTGAGGTTGGTTTTAAACACCACAAAGCTTCCTTTTTTAAAATGAGAGCAGTTGATGGTCTAAATATCATGATAATAACCTATTTTCTAGTTGACGAAACTGATTTACCATTTAACAGATTTCATGGTCTTTGAATTGTTTGTTTTTACTTTGAGTTTTTAATACACCAATAGCTCTGAGGTCGGAGTTGTGTAGCTGATCAAACGCTTCCGCCACTCAGAACTGAATGTTCCCATCTCTGGGCTGCATTACTGAGAAAAACATTCCCCTAACTTCTACTACTAATTCATTATTCCATTTTTGTTTGTTATATTTTTATTGTGATGTGGAGGAGAAAATCACTCAGATACTCTTTTGACTAATAATTCAAACCAGGCTTTTTCAGACTGGCAGTGAAACCTGAGTAGTAGTCCTCCTGGGTAGATATAAACAACTGTTACCTGAACTGAAATGACCTGAACTGACCCCAGTCAGTCAGTTATATGCAAATACAGTTCACCGTGTGCTTTCACTGCCCAGACCAGTGGGAGTTACCATATAAATCAGATAGTGTCAACTGAACTGTCATTCACAGGGAAACTGACGCTCAGATACTTTTCCTGTTATTGTCTCGACTCGCTGGCGCCTTTTGTCTTAAGCCTCGTGGTCAACCCCACCCGTCCATTATGGAGGTTAAAAACAAACAGAAGGAATTACTTGAAAACGTGTCGTGATGCAGGACTAATTTTTGCACTTCCATTAAACCGTGTTCTGTGTGGGAAGTCAGAGAGTCTCATGTTAAGACGACACGAGTCAATGACTTTTAAAAGAAAGACAGATTTTTCTTTATTCAAGGGGGTTTCAGCTCTTGTTTTCACGTTCTTACATTGCGATGCTCTCCATCAAAATGCTGCCCTGGCACTCGAATCAAACCACTAACCACCAGGCTATCAGGCCGCCACCTGTTGGCACACAAAAAAAAAAAACCCGAGAGCAGGAGCTGAGAGATGCGAGAGCAGAGGTTTTGGAAGCAAACACAGGGAACTTGAGTGCGAGGAGGAGGGTTAAGTTGGGGCACGGGAATCGTGTTCAAGCAGCGTAAAATCCGAGTGCAAGAGCGAGAGCCAATGTGCACACGAGCAGGGACTGTTTCGGCAAAGTTTTGAGGCAGAGCATTATGATATCTGATTATAAAAGCAAGAAATCATGTTCTCAAATTAAAGGAGAACGGTCTTGAATGAAATCATAGAAATATACCACCATAAAATAGGTTTCTAATGCATATATAGTACACCGATCAGCCACAACATCATGACCACTGACAGGTGAAGTGAATAACACTGATCATATTGGTACTATGTAGTGTTTTCACCCAACATGTTGATTTGACCTCCAAACTTCCTACACCTCATTCGGATCAATTCATTCATTCTGATCAACAGGATGTAGTGGAACAAGTTGGATTGACAGAGGCCCCACTGCACAAGCCAAAGTACCCAAAGGATCAACTACCAACGTCTTGGTTCCAGATATGTGTTTCAATGAATATGAGATTTATGGTGATGCGTGTTGAATGAACATCAGTTTCTCTGTTCAAGCATTGGTATAGAAACATTCAGTGAGGCAACATAGGCCTCATATGTTGTCAGACTTGAACATGAAGACAACATAGCAGTAACTTTGTACATATAATGACAATATATAGAGCCCTATCCTCACCAATGTTGGTCCCCAGAATGAGTCTACATCATCATTTTGACATGTCAAATTAGCAAAAACTGAAAACTATTAAATGAATGATGTCAGAGGCCTGAAAAGTTGCTGAAATGTCGGTAAAGACTATCTTTAGTAAGAAATATGAATGCATCTATATGCCCTGATCAGCCACAACATTCTGACCACTGACAGGTGAAGTGAATAACATTGATCATATTGGTACTATGTGGTGTTCTGATGGAAAACCTTGGATTTTGGCATCCGCCCAAGATGTTGGTTTGACCTCCAAACCTCCTACAGCCCATTCTGATCAAGCATCAACAGGATGCAATGGAACAAAGTGTGATTGACAGAGGCCCCACTGCACAAGCCAGAGTACCCAAAGGATCCAGTGCCAACGTCCTGGTTCCAGACCCCATAAGACACCCTGAGAGGTCCTCTGGTCCATGCCCAATGGTTCAGAGCATTTTGGACCACATAAGGGGGACCAACACAATATTAGGCAGGTGGTCATAATGTTATGTCTGCTCGGTGTAAGGGAATTGTAAAGCATAAGAAACACGTTGGACATAATATAGTCCGATAAATCACTTCACTAACTAAAGAAGGCCTTAAAATGAACCCAGACCTGGATCAACACCTGCCAGAGAGAGTCAACAAAAACGGATGGCAAGCTTACGACAGGATTCACTGCAGACACTGAATTGCGTCAGACTAAGCAGGTGCATGTAACACACAGGCAACTCGGTCTGTTTCCACACATAACATCAAGGTGAAAAGGGACGACTGGGGCACCGACGAAATGAGACGTACAGCAACACAACCGGCGAAGGAAGGTGAGAGTTGACTCAATTACCACCACCGCACGCTGTGAAAAGGGAGGCCAAGTGCCATCAGGCAGGTAGTCAGCAACCGTCCATCACATTCTGTATATAAAACGGAAAAAAACTTCAAAATACACTGGCCTAAAACAGATTGTAGCATCTCTAAGGTTTTCACATTAGAACACACAGTCAAACATTTCAAGTATTTGCTTCGGCTTTGTGTTAAGGAGGGTAGTGTTTACATATGGTGTGCAGGACTGGCTCCAACCCCGTAAATCCTCTGTCCAAACAGGTAGAGAGCCTATAACAAAGCATGAAACCAAACCCAATGAGCTTGTTTCACAGCAGACTCTCTGCCTTGTCATAGCAGGAAAAAGCACAGGTGGAACGAACAGCATTAATACAAGTGTCCCCGGCAAGGCGACTTGAATGACACCGGAGCTCTGAGGAGGCACATCGAAATGAAATGTGGCCATTTTTAAATTGTATTATTTGCACTGGTGATTGTCAGTCAGTCTAAAAATGTAGCTGAAATATTGCTGGTTAACTAAACAACTGATCCCTTTAATTTAGAAAACTATGAAAATGTGAATTGCTCATCTGAAGAACTTTCAACAGACAGGAGTGAAGCTGAAGTGAACCACGCAAACATCTCTAGGCCATTAACTGTCTTATGATGGTACCCAACTGTCATGCTTTTAATTATTAATAACTTTAGGCCTTAACACAATTAAAACAAGCAACTTTTATAAAAATTCCCTCTCTATACGGTCGTTACAAAGACAGAAGGTAGCTGTAGAGACCAAAGCTGTTTTTGTACCAGTCTGTAGATGTGTTGAGTTCTGATGTAAAGTTGGGCTTTTTAACATGGAGGTCTATGAGGACTGACTCACTTTTGGAGGCAGCCTCGAGTGGCCATCCAAGGAACTGCAGTTTTTGACACTTCAGTTTTAGCCCTGGAGGTTGCTGCCTGGCTCCGACTCGAGATGCAATGTTACGGCAAATAAATCAGGTAAAATAAATGCTCTTTAAGGAAGCTGCAGTCGAGAGGTTATTAGCTTAATTCAGCATAAAGACTGAAAGCAGGGCAAAATGGCTAATCTGATTCTTTTCAGGGTCACTAAGCTCACTTTTGATATGCTATGTCTTGTTCGTTTAACATATACAAAAACAGAAACAGTAAAGCGCAGACAGCTGGACATACTGATATCCTGGAATCTTTTTTTAAGGAGGTGGTAGGTGAATCTTCGAGGAAAGATCCAGGCTGACTGCTTCTCCATCTTCCCAGTTTTAATGCTAAGCTAAGCTAATCACTATATTAATAGTGCATTGGTTTTATATAGCGCCTTTCTAGACACTCAAAGATGCTTTACATTGCATTATTCATTCACTCCAGACTCCATGATGCTAAGCTACATATGTAGCCACAGCTGCCCTGGGATAGACTGATGGAGGCCAGGCTTCCAGTCTGCTCCATCGGTCCCTCCGACCACCACCAACCACTCACTCTCACACTGCATCCACCCAGGCTTCCTGGTGTTCCCTCACGGTCTCCCATTCAGGTACTGACCAGGCCCAACCTCGCTTAGCTTCCAAGATCTGACGGGATCGGGCATCCACAAGGCAGTATGGCCACTAGTTCTGTTTTTATATAACTATCAAGCAAATTTGAAGCAAACTTTAAAATGATGCAAAAATATTTCCTAATAGTTTTGGAGCAAACAAACCAGACTGCACTGTGTGGCCAGAAGGTGGCCTTAGATGCTACGTCTTGCATGGGTCTCTATACATAACACACATTGGGGTGGCATCAGTTGTCACATCTAACTCTTGGTACAAAAGCACGTTTATGGATTTGCCACCATTAACAGCAGATCTATTTGTCATGCTTTATCATTTCACTCAAGCTGCATTTGAGCAGCACCATCTGCTATGCTGAGGACTTATTATTTAAAATAAATGTCGCAATAGAATCTGCACATAATCTTAGCGTCGACCATGAGCCTGCTGCTAACCACTGACTGAGAAGATGAGGATCTCGGCTCTCTGCAGTCTTCTTTAATGAGCACTAATGAGCTAAAGTGCTTTCAGGTGGGGGACGCTGTACCGTCTGGACCACAGAAAGTAAGAAGGGACGTGAGGAATATCATTAAAGGCCAAACATTTGATGATAAGGAGGGCATAATAGTGTTTTCATGACAGAATAGAATTGTAAAGGCGTTTCCAAACAATTAGTAACAAACATTAAAATGAATGCTGGGTCCCCTGGGAGCTGTGGCTTTCAGTGCCTCGGAGGATAGACCTGCTTTGTTCCTGTATTTCACTCCTCACCCACTGATTGAACTGGACAGCTACTTAAGGATCGGACACGAAGCGGAGAACGCACGTCTTCCACATCGCCTTATCTCAGACGGGATCTGCCCGCTGCAAATCAGCCCCCTGAATTCTGCCCGCCGTATGCTGATGGAGTCCGACAGTTTTAATTGAGTTGTTTAGTGGCCTCAGAATGGCAATTTAATCCTGGTGTCGGTGTCAGAGGCTCGGAAGGACGGCAGAGAGGCTGATTTTAACTCCCACATTCAGAAAAAAAAAAGCGAAACTCAGCTGAGCGTTAATTACAAGTGATTATCATTCACAGACTGGCGAATCCCAAGAGGCCGGGGTTATTGAATCTGTGTTTCAAAGGAATTTTAAATTAACTGCACAATTCTTAAATAAAGAAAGAAAACACATTATCGGTGGGGTGAGAAATTCAATTCAAGTGCTTGAAATGGAAACAAAAGCAGTGTAAAGCAAATCACCAGGGAGTGGTTGTTTAATGGAAATTACAGGTCTTCCATGAACATGTGCCTGTTAATAGTGCGGTTGCTTTCTTTGTGCGAAGCGTAAGTTTGAAAAAAAAAAATAGAGTGACACATCGGATTTCTTTTTATTCATGGCCAGTCATGCAGGGAATCCATTTATGGAAGGAGCAACCTTTGTAATGGCAATTTTCTATGAAACTATAACAATTATATCTGTCAGTCATGTTGAAGAACAGTTGCAATGTGTTTATTCGTTTGAGTATAACTGCTGAAAGGTGTATGTAGATCTGATATCTTCTTGAACGTCAGTTTTGTCATTCACCGGTCAAGCATAACACTATGACCATCTGCCTAATATTGTCTTGGTCCCTTTATGTGCTCAAAATGCTCTGAACCATTGGGCATGGACCAGAGGACCTCTCAGGGTGTCCTATGGGGTCTGGAACCAGGACGTTGGCACTGGATCCTTTGGCTACTCTGGCTTGTGCAGTGGGGCCTCTGTCAATCCAACTTGTTCCACTGCATCCTGTTGATGCTTGATCACAATGGGATGTAGGAAGTCCGGAGGTCACATCAACATGTTGGACCATTGTCATGTTCCCCCACGTGTTCCTGATTGGTTGGTGTTGTTTCCATGTGGTGGGGTGCATTTTCATCCAGTGACATTTGGGATTTCCATCAGCATGAGGGAGTGTGTTTGTTGTGGGACCATGTTTATTTGGGTGTCTAAGTCTCATCAAGGTTTTCCATCAGAACACCACATAGTACCAATATGATCAATGTTATTCACTTCACCTGTCAGAAGTTTTAATGTTGTGGCTGATCAGTGTATATGATGTTTGTCCAAACCACGGAGGCATTGTCATAAATACACAAAGGAGGGAAACACTCAAAATGTGTTATCATAAAGGCCTTACACCATAAACAAAAAATTAAAGTCAGAGTTTGGCGTTGAGGGAAACCTACATCAATGATTTTGCTCTGGTTGGATGTCAGTCCATCCAGTCTCATCCAGAGGCATTTTGGTCCTCACCCGTTGATAACCGCCCCTGTGGAAATCACAAATGAGCTCACAGACTAATTCTTATTAGCATATTTGTGTGACGACGCCAGACTACACAGCCTTTGGTGTTATTTATCAAACGTCGAACAGAAAGAAACTCTGCTAATCCGCTTTATCAGGACTGTGTTTATGTGGTGTGATGCGGCGGACCACCAGTCGTCATCATATTCACGTTCAAATGTTGCTGAATCCTGATTATTTTCATTATTATTCATAATTACAGCTTAGTCCGCTCAGTTCAAAGGTATAAGATGAGCTTAGACAAAAAAAGCACAGATAGAAATAGCCTGGTCCCACATAGTCAGACTATTCCCCACAGTGCTGGAGAATGGTCTGACTGCACCTCATATCATTTTGCCATTGGGGGAAAACTGCACTGGTGAGTTTGTATTTCTTTAAACTAATCACAGTTGTTCAGGGTGTTGCTGAGCCCAGGGGGCAGCGATGGTCCTGCTGCAGATTACAGTTTATAGCAACAGGAGATCGGTTTTGGTGGAACATTTGCGTGCATGTAGGCAGCCACTGTCATTAAAAATGGAGAATACACTAACATAAGTTGTTGCTCGATGATCAGAGAGAATTTTTAAAACTGTAACACGCTGATAGCTGAAGAGCAGGAAAAAACTCGGCTCATACTCTACCAAAGTTTACATCTGGTGAAATAACCAAAACTGTGAAAACGTTTATTTTTTGTAGGATTCCAGTGAGAGGAAATCTGGTTTTTAAGGTTTCTTGAATTAAATCCAACAAATTTAGTGACAAATCCTAACAGGCGATGGCTTTAGAACTTAATGCATTTTATAGTCCTTTTAAAAAATGAAACAACTAGAAAAGCACTCAAAGAGCAGAGACCTCCGCCAAGCAGCTTCAGTCCACCCCAACACAATCTCCCAATGACAGAGTATCCTTAAAAGAAGTTAATTGTCCGGTAATCACTCTAACACCGTAGCACTGTTGTGGTTGAGCACGAGCGGCCGACGCCTACCATATATGTGCAATACACTTTCCTACCACAAGGCGGCACTTCAAGGCTTTCAACTACTCCGGATCCCAGAATCCGGATCACTCCCAAAATTTCATCATTTCTTCCTTGTCCTATTTTACACATTTCCTGAAAATTTCATCCAAATCCGTTCATTACTTTTCAAGTTATTTTGAACACAGACAAACAAACAAACAAACCAGCGGCGGCAAAAACAAAACCTCCTTGGCGGAGGTCATAAAAATCGATTCTAAGGGATGGTCGGTATGGGAGCTAGGTCTTTGTAACAAATGAGTGCATGTTTGATTTAGTTTTTTCGCAGAAGTTCCAAACTCAATCTAATAAGAGATTCACCTGGGACCTGTTTTGGGCCCGTTTCTATTGAAGCCTGTCACGTAATAATTCCTGAGCGACGCTGCACACTTCTTTTTGACTTGCGGTCAGTCTAACACTCTGTGGCGTCAGCTCCCGTCTCGAGGGAAAGGCAGTCAGCAGGACGAGAACAAAAACAGCTCAGACGGTGGATTACCCGGACGTTACAGCCATGATGAAACAACCTGTGTCTGGGCTTGTAAGACCATTACATGACGCGCACAGTGTACCGGGCTGTTGGAGACCTATAAATGAATGATGCTTTCCATTTTTTATTCAGTCGCACTGACAGCCACTCTCACTTTGATACAGTCTCACATCTGCTTTACATGGATGACAGCCTTTTAAAATGTAGGGGGTTTTTTGTAACTGGTGGTCAGCTGGCCTGCAGCTTTGCATTGAGTGACAGTCTAATGAACCTTTACAATGTACAGATAACAGTTTTGAATTGTACTTTCCACGGTTAGGCCACTAATTACACCCGTAGTAGAGCAAACATCCCCATAATTGATCCTGTCATGAAAAAGCAGGCCTGAGGCTTTAATAATGCAGCAGGATTGCACATGAATTACGGTGCAGCGTTAGTCTGATGCAGAGTGATCCTTCAGCCTCTGCTCCCGGTTTCCAGACTGGATATTTTAGAGCCTATGGAGCGTTGGTGTTCTTATTAATGTGACCAGCCCAATCAGCGGACGGCTGATCCAGCTGTGATCTGACCACAAACACATCTGTCGACATCTGACGACTCCTCACATCTCCTCGGTTTCTCTCCAGGAACTGCTCTCTCCGTCTGAATCCGCCTCTCTGTGAAGCTGCAGTCAAACTTCGTCTAAAAATGTCACATTCCCGGCGTGTCTCCTCCACATGTGACGCAGATATGGAGCTCTCTAATCAGCGGCGAGAGCGAAAAGCTGCGTTCCCTCTTTCAAATGTGAAAAACAAAATCGCAGCGTGACGCGTGTTTGAACTCCTCCAACCTGAACTTGTCAGTGACGCCGTGAAGCTCCAGACAGTTGCTGTCAGCTCGTCTGAATCAGCTTCAGCAGGACGACAAACGCAGAGAAGCAGCGACTGAATGAACAGTCTAATAATTTGATTCACTCAGTTTAATGATTCAAGTCTTTCAAGCTAAGTTTTTCACAACTCTTTTGATAAAAATTCCTGCAATCTAATTAGTTTCTTGCATTTTACAGCAAACACTCTCATAATAAATGAAACTATCAAAATAAACTATAATTTGGATTAAACGCTGCAGTCCTGGTGCACAGATTAATAAAAACTGCATTGCTGTTTAATTTTGATCTCTTTAAGTTGTCTTTGTCTTTAAAGCTTGGAAAAGAAGCCAAGAAGGATTATTTATTCATTACTTTGGTGTCTCTTGTTGGTTAATCCTCTCATTTGTAAGCAGTTTATCTGCATTTCTTCTGCTCCTGTCACATTTTTACTCACTGTGGGATCTTTTTTTTAAATATTTTTCTGGGGAGTTTTTCCATTTTTTTAATGACAGGCAGAGACAGAGGAGAGAGAGACGTGCAGCAAAGGGTCGTGAGCCGGACTCGAACTCACGACCGCTGCTGGCGACTTTCACCCACATGGTATCGCCCTAATTCAGTGAGATAATTTTTTTTAAACTTTTTTTTTTTTTTTACAGCAGAGAGAACTTCTTATTATTTATTTTACAAAAACTAAACAAAAATGTTGCACATGTAGGGTCCAGGTTTTTTTAAGGGCCCACAGGCGTTACCAATACTGGAAATAAATGGTGGCTCTGCAAACGATAGATATTTTACTGTTTGCACATTTGCAACTTCTTTAAATCTGACTTTCACACAATTCTGCACATCAACTCCATAAACACGTAGAATAAAGTGATTTGTTAAAAATATCTCAATGTTAAACTTAGATTTGGGGAATTTTCGTGATGGAGTCATATGACACACATGATTAGTTCAAGGACTGTTGGAAAGTTAAAAACCCAGCAGTTCTTTCTGTACTTACAGTTTCTGGCTCGGATAAATGTTCCAGATCACCGTCTAGCCTCCTGCAGGTGTTGTGAGACTAACTAGACGAAACACTGTTGAAGGGACGACCCCGAAGACGTGGCAGCAATCACCGCTCATTGGTTTACATAGTGAAAGCTGCACGTGTGTTTTTAAGCTTAGGAGTTCTTTACTGAGTCACATGTTTCCTGTGTTTACTCTGAATGTGATTTTTTTCGATTTTGTGAGAGATAGCATGTCCAACCTTGAACTTAAACAGTTCCCTATGTACACATCATACATCAACATGTTTCTAATGGGAATATATCCAATATTTACTCTCTTTTAGAGTTTTTGGTTTCTGCTACACATGAGGGAAATATCTGGCTCTTTAGCTCCTAAATGCTTCATTGGGTTCACCAGCTGATTATTCAGTCCCTCCAGGATTTCTTGGGTGTTTTTCAAGATTGTTGCTCCTAAAATGTCTGAATTCGCGGCAGCTTTTCTAAAAAATTGCGATGTAAGTTGCAATGTTTTAAGCGTATTTGTGGCGATGAAATTGCGGGAGACGGTAAAAAATTGCGAAAGAGTTGCATTTTTTTCTTTGTTTTGTATAATTCATTAAAATTTTTAAAAGTTTAAAAGTTAATTTCACATCCTGGCACACGCGTGTTCACACACACGCTCACAGCTCGTCACGTCAGTTAATGAATCTAACTGACCTTCATTGTTTCAGTGCTGCCACAGATCTGGATGCAACAGCTTCATCACGGTGGTTTGTCTGGTCTGTGGTCCGCTGGTTTCACCCATTCTCCTGATATGTTTACAGTAGAAAAGTGTTTGTCAGTGGATGGTTTTGGTTTGTGTTCCACCTCAATATTCCACGGGGTGAAAACAGTTTAGCTCCGCTTTGGTGAAGAACATCAGGGAATTGTTTTGCAGGTCTTTAGCAGGAATTTTAGTTGGTAACTGAGAATCATTACTATGACACATGTCTGCATCTTCAAACCATAAACAAGGAAGTGAATTCAGTGACGTACGTGCATTACGTTTGCGCTGGGGACTGCTGCGATTGGTGGAACTCACAGGAGGCGGGACAAAATTGCGGAAAAGTCGCGGTCACTGGACAAAATTGCAAGGTCGTATGGAATTCACGGAGATTGGTTGAATTTGCGTCAGTTGTTACGATCGCTGATTATTGTGTTTGCAGCTCAGCAGCTAAATAACGAGTTGAAACTTATTAAAAAGCCCCGTAAAGCCAAAAGGAGCTGCAGATTCATGTGATCGTTCTCTATAGATCCATGCAGAAACGAGACATTCCATGCTGTCACTCTGTCCTTACGTGGTCATTTAATACAGTACTACTATATAAATGTTGAACACAGCCAGGAAAAGGCTCGTTGTTAATACATTTAACAAATTCAGTCTTTTCTTTATTAAACCAAGATAACAAATTTCCCTGTAGCCTCAACTAAGTGGCGTGTGTGTCAAAACACAGCAACGAAAGAAAGTTTAATCATATTTGCTGCGAGCATCAAATCAAATGAAATCAGCGAGTATCAACAATTACAGTTGATGTTAATTAACAATAGCTCTTCATTATGTTGCTGTAAACTGCGATTTGTGTGGTATTACATTTTTAATCAAAAGACATTTGTTGATGCAAATTAGCTGTGTATAAATGCAATTATAAGGAGATGGGAGTGCACTTTATCCTGTCTTCTTTTAGCGTTTGTTTGTTGTAGAAACGTATTATCTTTTGAGGATGAATGTGCTGCATCCTGGATCTGTTTACATGAAGTTATAGGTCACTATGGTGCCTTGTGAACTCCTATTTGTATTGATGTCACAAAAATACAGCTATAACGAGGAATTAAAATGATGAAGGCTGTAATATGAATGCAATCGTTTTAACACCCTTCCCTCTCTCTCCCCCTGTTCGTCACCTCAGAGACATCTAATTGGTCGGGGTGTCAGGTTCGCTCACCCTCCTCCATGACACCTGCCTGGTGGGCATACTTCAGCTCAGGATTAACAGCAGACGGAGGTCAGCACATAATCACCCCTGATGAATATGGACGAGGGCCTTTGGGTTTACATGGGAGGACTGCCAAAAATGATAACGACCCTTCCTCCAGTAGCTCCTCGGGGGCCCGTATACACTCTCATCTCAAGGTTGTAACTAAAACGGAGCCGGTGCCTTATGCAGGGGAGGGAGGTAGATCTTCGGAGCCTGCTCTTTGCCTCTTAAGTCGTGAGCTAATGAGATATACACAAAAGGTTTTGGGAATGCTCTGCCTAACACAGTCTGCAAGCTTTAACATCAGCTTGTGGTTGTATGTGAATTAGGACGAGACAAAGCTGTTCAGATTTAAGGCACGTAACATTTAACTGCCAAAAAATGCTGTTTTTCCAAGTTAGGCAAAGACCCAGTCCTTTTGCAATAACAGAGAAATGATAAACTCATAGAGTCTTCACCATTGGGGACTGCTTTTCCCAAACTGGCCACAAGGGGCAGAGATGAGCCACTTCAAACTCAAACATAAACTGTAATGCAAAGGCTAGATGTATGGTTTATGAGAAAAAGTCCAGAGGCTGCCTTTAAAAATCAGAAACTGTACCCAGTTTGAATTTGGTTGCCATCCTTGTCAGTGTAGTCTCCTTATTCAGAGATACAGCGCTCCTGCACACTCCATCGAAGTCCCTTTACACATGCATGTCAGTGAATCTCCTGCACTGTGTCATCATGGCAACCTTTCAGCTTGAATTCCATTTTGGGGGAGGGAGAGTAGTGACAGGAAGTCAAATCGAGCAGAATGGGAAAACGACTGTGCTTTGACCAGAGAAACCTGTCTGTAATGGTTGCATTGGGACTGGACTGGACATACTGTTGTGCCGTTGCTGAGGTTGTTTGCACCCATTGTCAGACACCTCAGGACATCACAGAAGATTACAACGAGCATGCTCCTGGTGCTCCTGACCTCATGGTGTTGGAGACGGCAGCTCTTTCACTGCAAAAACTGCTGTTTCTTCTCTTGGTGGTAGCTGCAGACCCACCGCTCAACACCAGTGGTAAGATCTGGAGGTCAGATCATCCCACCTGTTGACAGACACAGAATGGGATATTTTTGGTTGAAGTCCATGAAGAAACTGCCCCTGCCAGTAGTCACTATAGCATGGGTAACACAGGCTTGTGTGTGAACATGATGTGACGTGGACACACACCACAAATATACCCAGACCTTTTAGATCTCATACTTACCATTAGCCTTCAATATGACACTGGAGGCTAACGGTAACTGTGACATTTTCCAGCCACATCCCTAACAAACGTTGATTAATGGCATTTCTCCAGTTATTTCTTATTTCCTTAAATACCAATATAAAAATGTACCACTTTCAGCAAAACATGTGGTAATGAGCTTTGGGTAATGACCGAAAGAACAAGATCCCAGATACAAGTGGCTGAAATGAGTTTCCTCCGCAAGGTGGCTGGGTGCACCAGGGAGGAGTTCAGAGTAGAGCCGCTACTTCTCCATATCGAGAAGGCTCAGCTGAAGTGGCTTGGACATCAGTTCCAGATGCCTTCAGGACATCTCCCTCGGGAGGTGTTCCAGGCATGTCCGGGAGGAGGCCTCGGGGTAGACCTAGGACTTGCTGGAGGGACTATGTCTCTTGGCTGGCCTGGGAACACCTCGGGGTCCCACCAGAAGAGCTGGAGGAGGTGTCTGGGATGAGGGGAGTCTGGGCATCTCTGCTTAGACTGCTGCCTCCGCGACCCGGCCCCGGATAAGTGGTAGAAGATGGATGGATGGATGGATGGATGGATGGATGGATGGATGGATGGATGGATGGATGGATGGATGGATGGATGGATGGATGGATGGATGGATGGATGGAGCAAACATGTGTCAATGCATTGGTAAAATAGTCAGCGAAGCAATCAATCACAGTCTGTAGACTTAAGGGTCTGGAAAAGTTTGTAGGCTGCTTCTTCTTGGAGGACAGCAGCTGCGGTCAACTTGATTTAGCTTCGGAGAAATCTGTCTAAATCCTTTTTTATTAATTTCTGATATCATTGAACTGGGGGACAAATATTACATTTAGGCCCAGACTGGCCGCAATCAATCACACACATCTTTGTGCTCTCCTGAATCAGTATAACAACCGAACCACTCCCTAAAAACTCTAAAGCTGTGTGATGAATTATTATGTTCAAAAAGTAGAGACCAAATTTTGAATTATTAGCCCTTGATAAGGGAAAAACATGCAAACTTTTTAAACAAGGGCAGCATGGGGGGCCCAGAAAGTTCCTACAGGTGTACGTCAATCAGGCATAACATTATGACAGCCTGCCTAATATTGTGTTGGCCCCCTGTTATGTGGTCAGAAATGCTCTGAACCATTGGACAAGAGGACCTCTCAGGGTGTCCTATGGGGTCTGGAACCAGGATGTTGCCACTGGATCCTTTGGGTACTTGTGCAGTGGGGCCTCTGTCAATCACACTTTGTTCCATTGCATCCTGTTGATGCTTGATCACAATGGGGTCTAGGAGGTTTGGAGGTCAAATCAACATGTTGGGTGATGCCAAATACCAAGGTTTTCCATCAGAACACCACATAGTACCAATATTATCAATGTTATTCACTTCACCTGTCAGTGGTCAGAATGTTGTGGCTGATCAGGGCATATAGATGGATTCATATTTCTTACTAAAGATAGTCTTTATCAACATTTCAGCAACTTTTCAGGCCTCTGACATCATTCATTTAATAGGTTTCAGTTTTTGCTAATTTGACATGTCAAAATGATGATGTAGACTCATTCTGGGGACCAACACTGGTGTGGATAGGGCTCTATATATTGCCATTATATGTACAAAGTTACTGCTATGTTGTCTCCATGTTCAAGTCTGACAGCATATGAGGCCTATGTTGCCTTACTGAATGTTTTTTACCAATGCTTGAACAGAGAAACTGATGTTGATTCAACACGCGTCACCATAAATCTCATATTCATTGAAACACATAATGGAAAATGCTGTAATAAGACTAGGAAAGCAGGAGATCAGTGCCGTACTAAACTCCTCATAGTAGCTGGAGCTGGGATGGTGACAGAACATGTACTATTGGCACCGACATATCCTCAGCTGGAGGCCACTTGAACATCACGGCCCGCGTGTTTGACAGTGAGTGTTGGCTGGAGTCACCACTGACAAGCATGAGGAGAAGCAGGATGTGAGGGGAAAGTTTATCCGCCCAAGTGGGCCAGCTGCGTCATTAGTGCGAATGTGTCGAGTGAACACACTTACACATTTGTACTACCCGAGAATGACAGGAGTCCACACAGCAGTTTAGGGCTATATACTGATGTGTGATCTGACTCAGCCTTTCACCATCAACGCAACCTGCAAAATACGACTAATAACATCTAAACCTTGAGTCGAATGTCATATCAGCATCGAAACCAGTTCAGCTACCAGATGAGATGAGAGCCATGCATTTCTCATCATGCCTTGAGGCCATTCAGTCACTGGAGGGCAACTGTGGCATCTGTTTCCAAAAACTGTGGCTGCTTTGATTCCATAGTGTTAACGTCGTAACATCAGGTGGGGCGGGGATCATAGACTGTACTAATGTACACTCTATGATTGGGTCAAGTTGGACAGAAGTCTGACTAGCATGCATGGTGCTGTGATCACTGGTGATCTAACCCGAACCCGCCTCTGAAGACACCAAACAAATGACAGACCGAGCCCATTCTAGGCCGAACCCTAACCAACATTGCAGAGATCACTTCGACAGAACTGCTAGAGAGGAAGAGTGCCTCATGAACCGAGATCATCTGTACAGCCTTCATAATTGAACAGACTGCGTACAAGCTAATATCTGTGTCTGATGACATTTTAATAAATCGCTGTGTTCCTTGCTGCTGCCGCCTGCTTTCCAGTTCATTTCCGCACAGCCCATCTTGCACAAACCTGTCCTGTCCTACAAGACCTACAACCGTAGGACCCCCAGTCAGATCAGAATCTTCAAAAACTCTCCCACTCAAGTTTTGTCAGTGTTGAAACCTGCTTTGGCACCAAAATGTTGCTGGCTTGTCTAAATCAGCATCAGCATGGAGGAAGAGAAACAGTGACTGAATACAGTTTTGACATCATTCAGAAAAAAATCTTCCAATGAGTTAATTAATTCAAGTCTAAACAGGAAGTTTGGAGCCCATTGAGTATTAGTGCTCTTGTTAATGTGGCCAGCCCAAACAGTAGAGAACTGATCCAGCTGTGATACAACCGAAAAACAGACACATCTGTCTAACTCCCCTCTGTCAGTGTTTCTCAGCTGTTTCTCTGTAGGAGCCCAGTTTCTCCGGCTGTGTCTGCCTCTCTGAGCCGCTACACCCATAAAGCATCCAAAAGCTTCACATTTCTGATGCTTCTCACTCACATGTGTCGAACACGTGACGCTCTCTCACGGTGAAAAGTGAAAGGCGGCGCCGCGTTCTCTCTTTTAAATATGAGGAAGAAGATCGCAGCATGACGTGTTGGGAAGAGACGTGTGTTTGAACTCTGAATTTGTCAGTGACGTGATGAAACTCGAGACAGTTGTTGCAGTTTTGGCACCAAAATGCTTCCAGCTTGTTTGAATCAGCTTCGGCAGGAAGACAAACACAGACAGGCAGAGAAGCAGTGACTGAATACCAGCTGAGGTCATTGAAATATTTCAATACATTTAGTTAGTAGAGTGACATATTTTAAGATACATTTCAATGACTGTCTTGGCACTCATTGTTTTGCATAGTTCCATAACTCATCCCCTTTGTACAGTCAAAACATACCTGTTAAACATATATGAAATGAAGTCGTCGATGAAATTTGGGTTCAATTCTGCAATCCTGGTACACAGATAAATCAGAATAGTTGCTCAGTTTTGATCTCCTAACGGTCTCTAACATTGTTTCTTAAACCTGGAAAAGTGGACGGAAAAGGACTATTAATCTATCCATGATTGGGATTTATTTCTCTCTCTTTTCTTGTTGGACTTTTTCTTAAATTTTACCATAGTCTATTTCTTTGTCTCCTATTTCAATCTGTCCTAAAAACCTTCACTGATTGTGTTTCTGTCATTCTGTCTTTTCAGTTCAATTCAATTCAGTTTTATTTATATAGCACCAATTCACAACATACACTATATTGCCAGAAGTATTGGCCCGCCCCTCCAAATAATTGAATTCATGTGCTCCAATAACTTCCATGCCCACATGTGTATAAAATCAAGCACCTAGCCATGCAGACTGCTTCTACAAACATTTGTGAAAGGAACTTTTAATGCTTCAGTGTACCAAGTCATTTTGGGCAATTTCATGCTCCCAACTTTGTGGGAACAGTTTGGGGATGGCCACTTCCTGTTCCAACATGGCTGCCACTAGTGGACAAAGCAAGGCCAATAAAGACATGGATGAGCCAGTTTGGTGTGGAGGAACTGGACTGGCCTGCACAGAGTCCTGACCTCAACCCGATAGAACACCTCTGGGATGAATTACAGTGAAGACTGAGAGTCAGGCCTTCTGGTCCAACATCAGTGCCTGACCTCACAAATGCTTCTAGAAGAATGGTCCAAAATTCCCATAAACACACTCCTAAACCTTGTGGTGTGGTGTGGTTTGGGGAACCTATGGCTAACATCATGGAGGGGTCATCCGTCTTTAATCTGATGGATGCCAACCTGGTCTTTCAGATGGTTTAAAATAATGCAGTGATCAATCCTATCGAAAGCCATGCTGAGATCTTAAAGAATTACTAAAACATGGCTAAAGACAGCAACAGGTCTTGAGAAACCTTGAGTAGAGCAGATTGTGGGCTATGGCATTCCCTGAAGCATGATTGGAATCTTTCAAAGATGTTGTTAACGTGCACAATAAGACAGGAGCTGCACGTAGGCCAATTTTCCTTCAGATGGAAGTTATTGATGTGAGATTTGTCGAGGTACGGCTCTTTTGAGGAGAGGCTTGACTATTGCACATTTGAAGCAGGGGAGAGCAGTTCTATTTGTGAGGCTGATGCTTGTAATAAGAGAATCTGTGAGTCCTACAGTATCAAACACGATGAGCAAGAACAATGTCCAAAGCGGTGGTAAATGTTGACCAAGACATCACCAAATGGCCATATCCTGTTGTAAATGCTTTCAACTGATCTCTTATTTAACTATAAATTAGTCATGAGTAGCAAACGTGGACTCTTAACAAGGCCAGCTACAAATTACATATGTGTGTGTGTGTTTACATGCTGTTTGAAGTGCTGCAACCGAGCGGCTAATTAGCTATCTAGCCTGCCATCCTGTGTTTTGATGGAAATATGGCGTATAAACTCCTATCTGTGAATATGGGTCTTAAATCCATGGCCGATACTCACTGCACTCCATGAAAAAGCAATCTGCAAACTACAACGAGGCATGAATATGGTGACTAACTCAGTAATCATGTTAATGGTGATGCTTCATCTCATGGCCTGATTGCTGTTTCACTTTTGCATCAATACATGCATTAGAACCTGTTAGTTCTTGTGGTGATTCACTGCTAATCAGTGCATGAATAAATAGTTCAAATTGCTGTATTCATGCCAGCTCATGGAAACTGACTATAAAGTTAATATGAAAAAGTCTCTCACTTCAGTCACTAAGTTTAAAACACTAGAAAAAAAAACAGTTCAAATATTCTTACAATCAAAGGACTCATTGTTGCTCCGACGTCATTAGAAGAAAATGGCGAATTTAGCATTAGTAGTAGGAGAAGGTCTTTATTGTGTTTTTTGGACATTATACAAATGTCATTGATTTCATACAACAAAAATACTGTGGTTACAGTTCATCTTTAAACTGCTCCTGAGGACGAAATCTTGGTTTGACAAGTTTACAGCACTGACCTCATACCACAGAGAAGTACTGAGACATACATCAGCCACAACATGATGACCACTGACAGCTGAGGTGAATAGCATGGATCATATTGGTACTATGTGGTGTTCTGATGGAAAACCTTGATCAGACTTAGACGCCCAAATAAACATCGTCCCACAACAAACACACTCCCTCATGCTGATGGAAATCCCAAATGTCACTGGATGAAAATGCACCCCACCACATGGCAACAACATCAACCAATCAGGAACATGTGGAGGAACATGACAGTGGTCCAACATGTTGATGTGACCTCCAGACTTCCTACAGCCCATTCTGATCAAGCATCAACAGGATGCAGTGGAACAAGTTGGATTGACAGAGGCCCCACTGCACAAGCCAGAGTAGCCAAAGGATCCAGTGGTTCCAGACCCCATAGGACACCCTGAGAGGTCCTCTTGTCAATGCCTACATAACAACTGAACACATAAAGGGGACCAACACAATATTAGCCAGGTGGTCATAATGTTATGCCTGATCGGTGTGAACCTATAGTCCAGTTACTGCACAGCAAAGCTGGTCCTTTTGGCGAACTCATCCACACTAATATTGATTTCTCATTAAACACATCAGATCACGGCAGTGCTTCGTTTTCCTTTTCCTTCTCTTCACTTTTTCAACTTGTGGTGGATTAAATGAAGGTAGATCATATCAGAATTGACTGTGATGAAATATTGATTATTGGATGTTGGCATACACAACTATGACTTCTAGCAGTAATGAAAAAATGATAAGGAAAAAAATAAACACAAATTAAACTTTGAGGAAATGAGATCTGCGGCATGTATTGGGTGTTTTCTCGAAGTATCTGCTTTCAAATTGTTTGTGCTCGTGTTTCTCCTCGGAGGAACCGTCAGAAGCCACGAGGGGGAAAATTCGATTTAATATTTCTCGGTCTCACGACATGAACACGTTTCTAGCTCTGCACCTCGCAACATTCACTGGGGAGGAAGTTCGCCGTTCGCCGGGTAGATAGCTAATTAGCTGCTCGGCTGCAACACATTAAACAGCGTGTAAACATACTTGCAAATGTCAGTTCGGTCCAGTTTGTTTCTCGTTCTCCACTGCGGAGCGCTGAAACTCTGGCCTCCTGCCAGCTGCTGTCAGTCAAACACTGACAAGGAAACTCCTCTTTATCCGGCTGAGATGAAAAGAGGCATTTCTGATTTCCCCAGAGACCTTTCTTTTCTTTGTTTTAGTCTGAAAAAAATTCAAACAACAGATTTTACAACACACTGACATCATTGCAGTTTAACTTTTAAAACAAAAACTCACCCAAATGAACTCCTAAACTCTAAAATCGGACAATGAAAAGCAATTTTATGATCTAAATGTTGCTCTTATCAGCATCTCATCCTATCAAAGAGGTAAATCACTGTGTCATTGTGTGCAGGTGGCAGAATCCGGAGAGCTTTTTTTCCCCTGAAGTGGCTGTTTCAGATGAGCTCATGACTTATGGAGGCTAATTAATATGGGCAGTGCAGGGTGTGACAGGCTGAAGGATGGCGTCTCTCAGCCACAGCCATTTCCCCTTATCTCCATCAGACACTCAGCAGCTTCACCCTCCTCTTTCACAGCCTCCCTTTGGCTCAGATGGGAGATGTGCACGGCCGCATGATAACGGTCAGCGAGGTCACAAACCGCTGCGTGGAAAAACCAGAACCAACTCTCGGTGTGATGTGATTCGGAGTCGCTTCCACCCCCCCCCCCCAAAAGCATGTCCCGCCGACATGCTTTTGATGCTCGGCTTGGTTTGGTTGTTGCGATATCACTGACAAGATACTATTCATTATTCATTCAGGAGTCCTGGAGGTGATTAGGAAATTCAGTCCAGCCGCTAAAAATAGCCTCATGTTTTCTGTCAGCTGAATTTTTATCTGCTTCCTGAGTGGCTGAGCTCAGTTACAGCTTCAGCTTCTTCAGGCTGTCCAGAGAAATACTGGAGCCTGACTGATCCAGAGAGAAGATGACTCGTAAATATTATGAAATTACTGCAATTATAAAGCCGTTATAAAGCCGTAAACATGTTCTTATTTCCATTTTGGAAGTTGACAACAGTAATATACAGTGCTGTGAAGACGTATTTGCTGTTGTCTTCTATTATTTCAAATTTCTCACACTTAAATGTTCCAGATTATGAAACTATATTTATTTAATATTAGACACAAAATGCCGTTTTTTTAAATTATGCTTTACTGAAGATTTATTGAAAACCTGTGTCAGTCCTGTGAAAAAGTAATTGCCCCCCTAAACCTAATAACTGGCTGGGCCACCATTGGCAGCAACAACTGCAGTTGCGATCAGCCTTTTACATCGCCATGAAGGAATTCTGGTCCACTCTTCTCTGTAGAATCGTTTAAATTTGGCCAAATTAGATGGTTTTCGATCATGAACTGCCCTTTTAAGGTCTTGCAGCAGCATCTCAGTTGGATTCAGGTCTCGACTTTGACTCCAAAACCTTAGTTTTCGCGTGCTTTGGGTCTTTCTCATGCTGCATTTGTGTTTGAGCTTTAGGTCATGAACCAATGGGTGGATATTCTCCAGAGCAGAATTCATGGCGCCATCAGTTATGACAAAGTGTGCGAGGTGTGTGTGGATGAGGGCAGCATGGTGCTTTAGTGGTTTTGCATCACAGGTAGAAAGGTTCGGATCTTAGCTGGGGCCCTTCTGTGTGGAGTTACCACGTTCTTCCTGGGTTCAGGTCCTACTGTTTTGTGGTTTCTAACTGAAACCAACTTTTCAGATCCAAAAGTCTTTAAAAAAACAAAACAGAACTGCTTCTGCATTGATGGAAATGTATGTAAAGTTGACCTTAAAGCATGTGCACTAAACACACATGATTTTTTATTAATTAGCAAAGAGGTAATGACACAGTATGAAGTGGTTGTGAGCAGAAATACAGGAAGGGAATTTTTGAGTGTTTGTGGATGTTTTGTCAACAGCTCCTCCTAAATCCCTCTAAATTCATGCATATTGTCTATAAAACTGTAAGATTTGTCCACGTTTGTCAGTTTACAGTTAACTTACATATAGCATAGCATCACCAACATCTGTTATTAATGTTTCGTAAAAAGAGTTATAAGTGTTAAGATTTTTTCTTTTTTTCCATTAAAAAATATGGAGCTACATCATTATGCAACATTTTAAAACCTTCAAATAGGTCATTGCTAAATCAGTTATTCCTAAATCCTCATTCCAAACGAGGCTGGATCTCTCAGTCAGGAACTGAACAAACACATTCAGCTAAAGCAAGATCTGACCTGTACATACAACGATCAGGTATAACACTATGACCACCTGCCTAATATTGTGTTGGTCCCCCTTATGTGGTCCAAAAGGCTCTGAATCATTGGGCATGGACAAGAGGACCTCTCAGGGTGTCCTATGGGGTCTGGAACCAGGATGTTGGCAGTGAATCCTTTGGGTACTTGTGCAGTGGGGCCTCTGTCAATCACACTTTGTTCCATTGCATCCTGTTGATGCTTGATCACAATGGGGTCTAGGAGGTTTGGAGGTCAAATCAACATGTTGGGTGATGCCAAATACCAAGGTTTTCCATCAGAACACCACATAGTACCAATATGATCAATGTTATTCACTTCACCTGTCAGTGGTTTTAATGTTGTGGCTGATCAGTGCATAAAGTCTTTAAATCTCTTACCACTGCAAGGCTAAAGTCATCTAGAGAACCTCAACTAGATTCTATTTTACCCCATTTTCAACAGCATCAAGGGAACTGAATGGGAACAGTAACACATAATGCTCTTACAAACAAAGCCGCTGTTTAGCCATGTGTGCTAATCTTTACACGTTCATTTCTGTTCACATGTAATGATCCAGCCTTGATTGATTGATGCGATGACAGGTGGCGCTTTTGCTCTTTGGGTTTATTTTCACTGTTGCACTGAGCTTCTTACACACTCAAAACGTCACACTTTCCTCCTTTCTTTTTCTCCTTTTAGTGGAAATGGATTCCTGCAGCCTCTGGGAACAGAGGGAACGTCAACTTTATAAAATGCAAATCCAAATCACACTGATGATATTCACACAGTAGCCGGAGAAGCAGCCGAAGTTAGCTTAGAGCCGTCTGTGTACGGCAGGCATCATGTCAGCCAGAATTAGCACTGTATTGGCACAAATATGTTTTCAGGGAATCGCATTTGAAAAACAGGAGGCTGCAGAACAAAACAATTACACATAAACCACATTGGATATTGTTTCTGAAAGCACTGCGAACAAGTTTCTTCAAGTTGCTATTTGTCGTAAGTACTCCTGAGTTAGTCGGCCCAAGAGATGAAAAGAAAGCCCAGTGTAGTTTCTGCTATATTATGCGATATATTTCATGTTTTTCCACAAAGGTGAGATATTTCTGAAGCGAGAGAAAGTTGAAAGTGTTTCCTGACATCATCCGAGCGGAATCTTCCTTTAATGTAAGTATTTTGATGTTTCACAGTTATGAGAACAAAAGCTTGAAGAATAAAGACCATTTGATCCTCGGACTTACTTTCTCAAGGAAACGTTCATCGACTTGAAAACAGATCGGGGACTAGTCGTCTTATAATAGGGGCTGTTTGATATTTGGGAAGGTGGGCCACAACAGAAACACTCACAAATCTGACATGTGAGAATGATAAAGCACTTCTCTTTCGATTTACTTGAATGAAATCTTAATGTTGCGCAGCGTTGGTACTGTAATAGTCTCTGATATCACTTCAGTTCCAGCTGTGAGGCTATCGCTACCTACCGCTGATTTATTAACGATGGCTGGACACCAGATTCAACAGTGCTGAATGGTCACAATTTAATATTGCTCGCCTGGTGCCAACAACCTAATGCATTAATACCGGCAGGAATCTCGGTCATGCATGCCGTCTGCGGGCTTGACTGAGAGGGGCAAATCAAACCCACATTAATGGGCTCTGGGGAGGATAATGGGGATGAGCAAAGATGCAAGGATGCATTAGGAGAGAGATGAGCAGAGCCCAGTGGCCACCCATAGCATTGCAGCAAAAAAAAATCCCCTTGTGGCCACAAGGCATTTTCCCTGTAGACCACCATTCTAAAGGAGGCATCTATAAAACTGTAGATAAACCACCACATGTCTGCAGACAATATCTCATGTTCAATCTCAAGTGTTACGGCTAACAGTTATTCTGACCCAAATGTAGAACACAGAGTCGGTCGCACAGTTAAAAGACTGGCAATTGAGAGGAAGACCAAGAGAGGGAATCAGGAGATGAGGTGACAGGTGAGATCTTGATGTTCATGGTGGATCTAAGCATGGTGTGAAGCATAGTGAGCATTTAGCTATAGAGGAGGTGAACGTGGCGACTGAGACAGTGAGTTGCAGGCTGGAGCTTGATAGCGAAAGCAAGCTGGCAAGGAGACGACAAGAGGAGATTGGAAGCTGAAGCACAAGGAAATTGCAGGTTAGACTGGGAGAAAACACAGGGAAGCATAGAGAACAAGCAGAGTTTGGCCATGATACTAGCCAAAGGAGCAGGCAGAACAACCTGGTGAAGAGTGGAGTGGTGAGTCTGTGAAACACAAGGAACAGGAACAACAACCCTACACTCACAAAGGGACTCTATACATCATGTGTCTTGATTTATATCATGGAACACATGAACTGCTGAAGACTACCCAGTGCTGAGTCAGTTTTGATGGTCTGTTCTGTTGTTTGTTGTTTTTCCCTTGTAATTTTATTAGATATTACTATTTGGTCAGAAATGCTCTGAACCATTGGGCATGGACCAGAGGACCTCTCAGGATGTCCTATGGGGTCTGGAACCAGGACGTTGCCACTGGATCCTTTGGGTACTCTGGCTTGTGCAGTGGGGCCTCTGTCAATCCAACTTGTTCCACTGCATCCTGTTGATGCTTGATCAGAATGGGCTGTAGGAAGTCTGGAGGTCACATCAACATGTTGGACCATTGTCATGTTCCTCCACATGTTCCTGATTGGTTGATGTTGTTTCCATGTGGTGGGGTGCATTTTCATCCAGTGACATTCAGGATTTCCATTAGCATGAGGGAGTGTGTTTGTTGTGGGACAATGTTTATTTGGGTGTCTAAGTCTGATCAACACGGATGTTAAAATCCAAGGTTTTCCATCAGAACACCACATAGTACCAATATGATCAATGTGATTCACTTCACCTGTCAATGGTTTTAATGTTGTGGCTGATCGGTGTACATAGGAGTTCAGCATAAGTTACCATGGTGACGTACCCGGTGAGAAGTGAACCACCATCGTAGTTTGGTCAAACCTAAAGCTACCTAACTAAGCTGAAATCTTGCTTTGTTGTACCGGCCTCTCCTGTACTTGGGCAGGTAAATTTAAACATCTGTAATCCTACTAACATCATCAATACATAAATAAAGTACATTAAATGCTAAATTTGTTTATCAATCTAAACAGAAGTTACATTAGTGGGAAGTCATCTAACTTCTGTTCTGAACGGAGGTTAGTTAGCGAGTCTAGCCTCTGCCTTCAGAGTGGAATACCAAGTGAACAGCTTGATGATTCCTTCCAAATGTCATAAAGGGACAGACAGTTTATGATGGGCTCCAAAAACACACTGGATAAAAGTTTGTAGGCTGAACAATGTGAACTTCTTCAGTTAGTAGCTCATAGTTTATATTTACTAGTACAAAAGTGGGGATAATTTTAGTCTGACTATGTATTTGGAAAAACAACCTCAACCGTTTAAACACATTAAGTCACCAGACTAATGGACATGCAACACCCTTTCAACTGGTTTTAAAAGCTCCTACTGGCCCGTGATTCTAACCAGACCAACATGTCTCGTGGAGGCTCCTTGATCTTTTATTTTTAGTCGAAGCGTAACCTCACCACTTCGGCAGCGTCCCGGGGGGGGGGGAAGCCCCATCTCACCACCCGCGACCACAGACGGTTTGGATGGGACTCATCTCTGGGGGGAATGAAAAGGCTCAGTCCAATTAATGGTTAAGATGCCCCCTTCAAGAGCGGCCGCGCTCGATGCGACCGCCACCACACCCAGAAACGGGGCCGCATGCCAGAGCGTGGCGTCTCTGCCCGCTAAACACATCTGCTCATATGTGAGTGGCTCTAAAACTCGCTGTCTTCTCCTGGCGCTGCGTTATGTAACATGTAGTCTGTAGCTGTGGAGAGCACTGTCAGCATTTGGCATTGGGATGTGTTGGTGTACTGTCGTCTGTTCAGGGTGCAGCAGGGTGACATGTGGGGGTGGATACAGTAAAAGCAACGTCTATATATATATATATATCTAATGCAATCCACTGCAATAGCACAGCAATAAAAGTTATCCTTCCTGCTGCGTGTGTTGTTCAGGTTTTGCTGCACTTATTTAACAGCTTAGTAATTCTGGATGATGAGATAGTTTTGGTTTTGGAAGGTTAACAAAAGAGTTTGTTCAATCTCCATCCATGCAGTTACAATTTATTGAGCTAATTTCGCAGTTTTAATTTGCCAGTCTTCTGGTACGGTGCTGTTGAGCATTTGATTTGTGTTATTTGTAACCAAAAAAATCCAGGAAATGGCGACAAAACAGGGTCATAAGAAAGTCAAGCGTGTTTAATGGAGGTCTGTAGCGACCAACAATGTAATAGCTGCCAATAACGTGATGACATTTTGCCAATAATGTATTAAGTTATTACGTTAATGACCTAGTGTAGCAGGGTTAATGATTCCACTTGCCATCACTTTCCATCACAGTGATTATTATTTTTATCTTATTTAAAATGCATTATTAATTTCCCACGGGGACTGGATGTAAGGCCGGCGCCCTCTGTTGGGCCGCTGCAGACCTGAGGTGTCCGGCCCACATTACATTCTCAGTCTGCTGTATCCCGTCTCCGTGGTCGGTCGATTGGTGATAAGCTCTGCAGTAAATGCTAATTAAGTTGTTTATAATGTCAAAATTTCAGGCTTTTGCAGGTGTTATGCTTGTTGAAATATACGCCAAATGCTTCTGTGAGAACATCGGCTTGTTTACAGTAATAACTTACGAGTTCGCCACGTTGTCGGCGACTTTGCTAGCTTGAGCGTAACTTTACATGCACCTTTTGTGATGTTAATGCTAATCAGTAGTTGGCTGCATAACTTCTTTTGTGTTTTAGTATTTACTGGAGCTTGTTACCACGAGGGTGACTGTGAGAGACCTAGCTCCAATGTATTTTGCCAGTGGTGAGCCCTTCTTTGGCGAATAAACGGCGGATTAATGCCAAGGAGTGAACGGGTCTGAATCTGATTCTTCACACAACGCAAGAGAGAGAGAGTGCACAACCGCTACACTAGCATTAAAAAATTACACTGAAAATGTAATAACTGCATCCGATAATGTAATAATACATCAATAGGACTGCATTTCTCGGAAATAAAAAGATTTTTTTGCAGCATTTGTGCAGTTTGCTCATCAAAAATAGGTCTAGTGGATGCATAGTGGTCATATTCATTCATCAAGGATACGTCCCATGTAGCTCTCACTCTCCTTAATTATGGCTGTAGGAGCCAATGTGAGAATTACTTGTAGTCCAAAATATTTATTTAGAATATTGTTTATGTGCTTGGATATGTAAATTCATCATTTCATGTCAAACTGTATTTAAATAAGTGGACTGGCTCTATAATGGCAACTAACTCCAATATACAACATAGAACATGAACACTAAAGAGTATTATGTATGTTATTGGCTCAACAACTATATTAGATTGTAGAAAGAAACCTTTATTTGTCACAAATACATTTTTACAGCATTGTGAAATGTTGTTTTCACATATACTAGTTGGGGTTGGAGCTCAGAGCCAGCTATGGTACGGCGCCCCTCAAGCAGGAAGGGTTAAGGGCCTTGCTCAAGGGCCCAACAATGGGGTTCGATCCACTGACCTTCTGATCAGTAGCCCAGAGACTTAACCGTTGCACCACCACCAATATTTGGCAAGTTATTACGTTATTGGCTTTATTACATTAAAAATGGCTAAAATTTTGACGTTACTGGTTGCTACAATGCATTCAGAGTTTTTTAACATCACAAGAAAGTCTACAGCTTTAATGTACATCTGTGTTTTTCACAGCCAACTCTGCACATCTCTCTTCAAGATGTGGACACACTGGTGTTTCCAATTGGTTTCTTTCACCTGCTGCAGAGCCCAACATCCAGAGATTAACGCTATCGCTGCAGTTCTCCAGCCACATCAGCAACTTGTGGCATGAATCTCTAACGCAGTTACAAGAACACGATCCATCCCAAACACAATATACATTAGTTTAAAGTACGATCACTTTTAAGGTCCTGCTATTGAACCCCAGCAGATGTTCTTTGCCAGTTTTTTCACACAAGCGGAGGCCGAATCCAGTCCTCCAGAAGGCCGATTCTCCTTACGTGTTCCTCAGTGTGCAGCCTTGATATAAAACTCTACCCTGATTGCTGCGAGTCTGCAAACGGAAAAGGAGAAGGGAGATGTTTCCAAGCAACAGAAGTCCATTTTACAGGAGGGGAGCAGGTCATTAAGTGCTAACAGATTTGTCTGAGTGTGAGCTAAAATGGGTTATTTTTACCTGCTTCTGACGTCTGTGCGTTGACCCCTAATACAGGTTACATGAAGACGGGAACAAAACAAGAATCCTCGAACCAACATGATTTTGAAATAGTTTTCTCCACTGTATTTCTCTGCATCGTCGGCTAAATCTGGCTGCTAACCTGCTTCCTTCCATTCATGTCGGCGCTGGCTCTGCTCTCCAGAGAAAAACACATCCATATGTTTTCTGATATGGTAAGAATACTTGATTTTTTTAAACTTAACCTTTATTTATTCAGGAAAAAGCTCACTGAGATTCGTAGTCTCTGGAAGAAAGTATCCTGCAGCACAATTTAACAGGTTACAGATATGCAGGTTTGCAAAAAGACTGAGAGCGCGTTACAAAATGATTGCAACCAAGCATCTTAAAAAGGCAAACTATTCTATTCTAAGACAAAAGTAAAACTGTGTCACTATTCAGCTTGTTACTGTGTTTACATGCATGCAGCACGAGTGAGGCTATGGCGTTGAAGCCAACAGAATACATTGTAAAAATGATAACAGGTCGTCATTGTCAGTGATCCTACAGGGTCAATGTGAGTCGATCATAACATCCATCCATCATCTGTACACCGCTTAATCCTCTGTAGGGCCGCGGGTCGCCGGAGCCTATCCCAGTCGACTTAGGGCGAAGGCAGGGGACACCCTGGACAGGTCGCCAGTCTATCACAGGGCTACATATAGAGACAAACAACCACACTCTCATTCATACCTACGGACAATTTAGAATAATCAATTAACCTCAGCATGTTTTTGGACTGTGGGAGGAAGCCGGAGTACCCGGTGAGAACCCACGCTGCACAGGGAGAACATGCAAACTCCACACAGAACGATCCCAGGTGTCCTAACCGGGGCGCGAACCGGGGATCTTCTAGCTGTGAGGCGACGCTGCTAACCACCGAGCCACTGTGCAGCCCCCCAGTCATAACATGTACATCTGAATGTATCTGCCTGAGATCAGCTCTTTAAGATTCGAGACATTTTGCAGCTGACTCCAAGCAAAAGTAAATTTAAATGCTCCTTCTTCCAGTTCAGCAAAAGCACGAACAACAGCTTCCTGTACATTTTTGACACATATAGATCTGGAGATATGAGGGAAGCAGACCAAGAACAGCTTTACAAATAGAAGCATATCAGTGACTGAGCCTACAGAAGGAAAATAAAAACCCAGACCATCCAGCACTAACATATACCACACACTGGTGATTAGGAGATTTATGATTTGTAATAAACCTCAGTGCTCTGCGGTAGGCTGCATCAATGCATGGAGGCACTGGGTATCACAGCGGTGGCCCCAGGACTCCTTTTGGCTTTAAAAGATAATCAAGACTTTGCTCTTGTTATTGAATTCAGTGTAAACACATAGCAGATGCAATTTAAGTACAGAAAAAATACAATAAATAATTAATTTGGCAATGCAAGTTAATTGCACACACATCCAAAACATAGAGTGCATCTCCTGAGGAAATACATGGAGGGGAGTCGGTTTATGCCAACAAGCACATTTCAGCCGAGTAAATAATTAATACCAAACGCAAATGTTGTACATGTGTGTTTTGTTACATGTACTGTTTAGCATTCAGTGCCATAAGCCACAGAACACTGCAGTGGAGAACAAAACAGTCATAGCATTAAAAAAACAAAAAAATAAAACAAGAAATTATTATTTATCTGCTAAATAATGCATTTAGGGAAACATCAACAACATTCATTGTAATTTACTTGTTAAAAGTTACATGATAAGATGTTTACAGAAAGGATTTGAGTCCAAAACCGACAATGTCTCTGAACACTTCGTTGGTGGCCCTCAGCTCCAAGCTAATTGGTTCCTGTAAACTATGTAAATCTTTAAAATCACATCAAGAATGCAAACTATTATTGTTAAAAAAAAGAGCAAATTCCAAATAACTGTCCAAAACACTGTTAGCAAATTTTAGTCAAAGAGGGGTAAATGGTTTCTTTCAGCTGTGCGGTAATACACAGTAAATAACCCACACTGTGTGTTGATGCAGCACAATATACACCAATCAGCCACGACATCAAAACCACTGACAGGTGAAGTGAATAACATTGATCATATTGGTTCTATGTGGTGTTCTGATGGAAAACCTTGGATTTTAACATCCATGTTGATCAGACTTAGACGCCCAAATAAACATTGTCCCACAACAAACACACTCCCTCATGCTGATGGAAATCCCAAATGTCACTGGATGAAAATGCACCCCACCACATGGCAACAACATCAACCAATCAGGAACATGTGGAGGAACATGACAGTGGTCCAACATGTTGATGTGACCTCCAGACTTCCTACAGCCCATTCTGATCAAGCATCAACAGGATGCAGTGGAACAAGTTGGATTGACAGAGGCCCCACTGCACAAGTCAGAGTACCCAAAGGATCCAGTGTCAACATCCTGGTTCCAGATCCCATAGGACACCCTGAGAGGTCCTCTGGTCTATGCCCAATGGTTCAGAGCACTTATGACCACATAAGGGCACCAACACAATATTAGACAGGTGGTCATAATGTTATGCCTGATCGGTGTATGTGGGACTGAGTCAAAATAAAATACAGTGTTTTTGTTTGTTGTAATGAAGGGAAATGTCACCTAGTTCACTGATGTGTTTTGAAAAAATTTTTGAAAAACTGAGCTTTGAGGCACAGAGACATATGACAATAGTTGTTAGCAGGATCAATTCATTGTTTATCCAGGGTGTGTTGACGGTAAGATAACATTGCAGCATTGCTCATCCTTGAAGACAAGTCCAACACACCTTTAGGTCACAGTGTAAAGTCCTGTGATCTTATTTCTCACAGATCCAGATCTGTTCAGCAAAGCAGCCGTCATCATTCCATTCTCCCACAGCTCCAGACGACTGATGCACGAATTCTCCACAGTCCTGGTTCCCATTGTAGCTGTTGGGCTGTCCAGGCTGCCAGAACCTAAAGTGCCACATAGGAGAGAAACAGTTTTCCTTTTTAAACAGCACTCAGTTTTGTTTTTAAACTACTCTGACCTGTTGTTTCGGAGCTAAACTGTGACTGAAGGGATCACAACTCAGCTCTTCTTTTGATTTAACTCTCATTTACATAGAAATAGTACTATGCAGAGTCCTTGTTGCAGGGATGGAATATTTAAACCGCCCCCATCACCACCTCTGCATGTTTTCAAATGCAGTCAAACAGGACTGTGAATTTTGATGCAGTGATGTCTCTGTGGATGCAGTTGTGTAAGGTCCCACTTTGACAGTGCAGCACATCACATCCAGACAGAGCAAACCGCATCTTTGAGTTGCAATAACACATTAAAAAAACCTTTCAGCTTCATCAGCAACACTGTTCTGTTTCATGTCAGAGTTTAGCCCATGTAAGATCATCATCGGGGTGCTCAACAAAATGCAAAATTCATCACACGTTCAAACTTACGTTACGTTGACTGGGGCTCCATCCACCCACGTCCAAACCCCTTCTTTAACACTGTCAGTCAGACCGATCCAAGCATTACGGCCTGCGTCCAGTATCCCATTAACAAAGGCCTGTTAGAGTAGCACAGACAGAAGATGCAATTACTTATCTGCAAATGTTTGTTTGCCTCCTCTCCTCTAAATTTTCAGTGAATGAAGTTCTTCGTTTTGCTGTCTCTCAAGGTTTCTTTGCTCTTTGCTAACAAGATGGATGCCGGCTGCAGCTGATTCGGTAGATTGACTTCTTTTCCAACACACTAATAAGCTGATCAGCTATTTTATTTCTAAAAAGCAACACATTCTTAGCCCACTCATGGTGTGTCTGTGTATGACAACTGGTCAGCCAAACACTTTGGCCAGGACTGAAGTATCTATCATGTCATTTGGTGCCAGAGGATCCTAATCACAACGATGATCACCCGACTTTCCTCTTGAAATTTAGTGCACGGACTGGCAAAGACAAGACATTCATGGATCCCAGATGAATCATCAGGACTATGGTGATTCCCTATCCTCTGGTGCTATTCTGAGGTTGACATTTGTGGTGGATTGCCGTTAGATCTCGTATAGACATCCACGATCCCCTCAAGATACTTTCTAATATCTCTTAACTTTTCATCCAGTGCCATCACCAACACCTTCTTTAATCAAATACCCGACAAATGGCTTTGCACTCAACCTCTACTGCATTAGCATGCTAAGGCGTTGAGCCAAGGTTGTAAAAATGGCTAACATCATATCAGCAAAACATCACAACGTTACTGAAACATGTTTATCTCAGTGCTGAGCCTAAAAGCCAATTAGTGGTTTTCTCGACCAATGCAGACTTTGACGGCGGATTCTTTTTATACTGCAAAAGGTGTAAGTCGTCATCTATGCAGACGGCTATACTGCCCCTCATATCACAGAAAAAACACACAAGGCGCCTCTGGATGTTTCTGCAATGCTCTCACTTTGCACTTTTTTTAAACAGGATATAGCAACCAGTCAGCGTATTTTCAGTGTGGACAGAAATATTTGGGCTGCACACGTACAGATGGAGTTAGAAAGCATGAATTAGCCTTAAGGCAGCTCACAAAGCGGCTGCTGGCACGATTGTTGACTCTTACTTTTGTTTTAAGTGGGAATAAAATGCCCAACCCTAATTTTATAGACTGGATCACGGCTAATCAAGGCATCTTTTATACTAACTGGTATCAACACAAACCTACACCTGATCTTTATAATAATAATTCATGACACAAATTGTTGTTTCAGTGGTCAAACACAAAGTGGCTCTTTTAGATATGCCACCTGGATATAGGGACACTGTCTGAGTCAGTCCCAGCTTGTTTTACACACAGCTCTGGTCAGAGGTCATTAAGCATCACAGAAGCTTCTGTCATGGTGGCCCATTACTAGCTAAACACGGACCTGCCTATGGTCCAAGTACCCGCCTCCTCCCTACAGTATTAGGAGGACCAAGTACTACAGCTGATCTGCATTGCATGTTCAGACATTCATGTAGAGATTACAGGTTTTCGACATCTTCTGGAGCTTGTGGAGCCACGGCACACTCTACCTTCTACATCCACTCTGCATTTCAGACAGTGTCCAACCACAGCTTTACAACATGGCTGGTGAAAGCTAAATAACATTAAGGAACAGCTTGGAACCAGAAATGCAAGACGAGCTGTTGGCATGTTTGTAGACTCTTACTGATGTTTGAATTAGGAATAAAATGCCCAATCTTGATTTTTGAGATTGGATCACGGCCAATCAGGGCATTTTTTTTACTAACTAGTATCAACACAAACCTACACCCAATCCTTCGAATAATAATTCATAACACAAATTGCTGTTTCGGTGATCAGACACAGTTTGGCCCCCAGAAGTGGCTCTTTTATATATGTCACCTGGATGTAGGGACACTGTCTTAGTCAATCCCAGTTTGTTTTAAACACACCTCTGGCCAGAGGTCATTAAGCATCACAGAAGCTTCTGTCATGGTGGCCCATTGCTAGTGTCTAACCACAGCTTTACAACATGGTTTTTTGACATTTAACTTCTTTTCCTTGTGCATTGCAGAGGTATTCAGTTGTCAAACGTAGACATTAGATTGATTTTAATAACTTTGATGTACTTCAAGTGTGTATTATTGAGGCAAATGGTATCGGTATTGGCAGATACTGAATATTAAATGACTCAAGAAAGAAAAGAAATTATAATATATCCAGCTTCTTCGTTTCTCACCTGTTCCTCTCTGCTGTCGATGACGACCAGATCTGCTTCCTCATCCATGCAGGCCTGTCTGCTTTCGGTCCAGTTCTTCTTCGTGGTTGACAGAAAATAACAGCTCGTATCAAACTTCCTCCAGTGTTGCTGACAGCGCATGCCTGCAAATTGAAAACGTGGCGAGCGGCAAAATATCACAAGAACGCTAAGAGCACAAGATAATAATTGGAAGCCTCTACAGTAGAGCTGCAAGGCAAAAAGGAGAAGTGGCTCACGTTTTACTTTGGCGGTCATCTGGTCCACATTCTTCTGCAGCTGATCTCTGTCTGTAGCCAAACTGCTGTAGCGTCTCTGCAGCTGGTCCTTGTCGCTCCTCAGAGAATAATACCTGCTTTTGAGTTGGTTGTTCTCTTTCCACAGTATTTTGTAACTGCTGTCTGTCCTATTGTTACGTAAGCTCAGCGTGTCGTAGCTCCTTTCCAGCTGGTCCTTGTCCCTCTTCAGTGAAGAATAATTGCTCTCTAACTGATCTCTTTTTGTGACAAGTGCAGAATAAAGAGTTTGCAATTCAGTCTTTTCTCTTTGCAGGTTGCTGTTTTTGGTCTGGAGCTGGTCTCTGCTTCCTGTCAGAGTCTTGTGATCAGTCTGTAACTCCTCAAGACTCGCACGAGTGTCATCATAGGTTTTCTGTAATTGGTCGCTTTCCCGTCTCAAGGTTTCGTAGTTTGCTTGCAACTGGACCGTCTCGTTTTTCACGTTGGCAAAACTGGCCTTGAACTCGTCTCTTTCAGCCGTCACAGAACCGTAACTTTGCTTCAGTCGGTCTCTTTCTTCCGTCAGGTTACTGAGAAAGATCTGCAGGTGTTTTTTCTCAGTAGCTAAAGCATCAAACCGGCTCTGCAGTCCTTCTCTCTCTGCTGCCAGGGTGGCATTACCACCGTGGAGATGGTCCTTGTCTTGCGTCAGAGCGTCGTAGCCAACCTGCATTGATTCACGGTGGCTGATTGTCTCATCTGTGAAATGAGAAAATCAAAAGGTTCCCTGAAACACTAAAATATTTATATTGGTTGAGTAAAGTTGGGATTTTGTCTCCTTTCGATTTCACGTGATTATCATCAGCTGCTTTCTTAAATATTAAAGGCCAAGTGACAATATTTAAAATAAATAATTCATGTTTGTAGCAACTAATAACACAACAACGGCCAATAGTGCAATCATTCTGGCCATTTTAAATGTAATAAAGCCAATAAAGTAATAACTTGACAATAATGTAATAAAGTTTTTGAGCCAATAACATGCATAATACTACATGTGTAAATGAGTGTTCGTGTTCTATGTTGTATATTGGAGTTAGGTGCCATCATAGAGCCAGTCCAGTTCTTCAAATCCAGATTGAAGTGAGGACTGAATCGTTTTTCCTTTGAGAAATGTTGGGAAAAAAAGTTTTAATGAAATGTTTTCCAAGAAAAAACTGTGATAAATTCATTTGACAATGCAACATCCAACAGAGACACTGCGATGAAATGATGAATTTACACATCTAAGCACATAAACAATATTCTAAATAAAGATTTTGTACAACAAGTAATTCTCAGATTGTCTCTTCCAACCTTAATTAAGGAGACTGAGAGCTACATGGGACGTATCCTTGATGAATGAATATGACCACTATGCATCCACTAGACCTGTTTTTGATGAGCAAACAGCAGAAAAACTGGAAATGCAGTCCTATTGATGGATTACTACATTATCAGCTGCAGTTATTACATTTTCAAAGAATTTTCTTAATGCTAGGCCGTTAACGTAATAACTTACTACATTATTGACAAAACGTTATTCTCTTATTGGTTGCTACACAGGTTTTAGTGAGAACAAACCAGTCACTTACAGAAGATAATTAGTCCTATGTTACCAGCCAACAACACGGCACACAGCAGTCCGAGGCCCACAGTCACACATCTGGAGCGTCTTCCATGAAAATCTGTTGAAGCACAAGCAAGAAAACAGGGAAGTGTTTGCGCTGCTTTGCCTTACCTTAAGTAAACACAGTGTAATAGAGCATTTCCCCCAGTCCAATAGAAATGTCACTGCAATGGGGTTTCTTTATTTTTAATTATGCATAAGGCAAACAAAAAAAATATAAACTGATCTACAGCCCTTAAAGCTGTGATAACCAGCTGTGCATACAGATCCCAGGCTTTAATGTTTTTACACTGAAGCCTACAAACAGGCTGGAGTTCAAAAGCTCACATGTGACACCTTTTTATTTGTCCTGCATGAGATTTGGATTATCTTTCTTTGTGTTTTCAGGGCGACGCTGTACCTTGACTAACGAGGTTCCTGTTTATGTACGCGGCATCATCAATTTCCATCGTATCCATTCTGATGATGGTCCTGCAGTTTGTTCTGGTCAGGTGAGCAATCTGTAGATCTGAGGAAAACAAAAACACTATTAGGTTGTAGCATTTTAAAATAATAACAACAATAATAATAATAATAATAACAATAACAACAACAATAATAATAATAGTAATAAAATTTATAATAATAATAATAAAGAAAAACAACAATAATAAATTATTATTAATAATAATAAATAACAAAAATAATAATAACAATAATAATAAAAAAAACAATACTTAAGCCTTCTAAAGTTAATTGTTAAATTGTTAAAAAGGCGTTTACATATAAATCCTGCTAAATTTGTTGCTGGTAAAATATTGGCATGGGAACAAAAAAAATGCTTGCTTGAGAAAAGACAAATATTTAAGTTTCAACTAACTTTTGCGTTTTTCAAAAATAAATGACACTGCAGAACTGTACTGTAAATACAAGTGCAGTTAAAGTGAAGTAATTATTATTTATTATTATTTACAATTCATTATCCGATCACCTGGATGGAAACAACCTCTAGATATGCACTTACCCTGCTGAATATGCTCAGTACAACTGAATTAACCGAGTTAAGATGCTTCCACTAAGTTTTAACAAACAGCAAAAATGAAAGTATGTTAATGCAGCATTATTTATTGTGAGGACAGTAGGATGTCCCATGTGTCCATGTCATCAGATATCTGAGCTAAACTGATTGGTCGAGAACGATCTCGACTAATGCACTGACTTCTTGGTTCACATTCAAGGTAATTTTTGGCCACAGTCATTCTAAGAAACAAAACCAGAATCCTCTCGCTGAGTTTAATTATCACAAAGCGGCGGTTTGGACCTCTCCTCCTCCTGTTCTCTCTCTCAGCCTGCTGACTTTCATTTTCTCTGATTTCTGTTCCCCTTTCCCACAGATTAACTTCCCACATGAGCGACAAGCGTTGCATGACTCAGACACAAGGTAAGCGACATGGCAGACTTTGAAAACTGCAAACTCAGTGATGTACAGTGCAGACAAACGGCGCCTCAAGCACATTTACAGTGAAGGACAGTGACATCTCTGAACCTTGGTTTATAAAAATCAATACTTTTCTTTAGGATGAATTAATCTGTGGATTTGAATGATTGATTAATTAAAGCATAGAGACGGTACGGCATCAGATATATGAGCCATACATCGAGACCTACAGTTCAAACTGACATTAAAGCTGTGCAGCATCACAGAATCATGCTGATATTTAAAAAAAAAATACACACAAATTCAGGAAGGGTACTACATTTCATCCAATAGTCCCATCCTACACACACACACACACACACACACACACACACACACACACACGTACATGTGGAATAAAACCAAATCATGTGAGTGAGGTAACTTCAGGTTTAACCCAGGGTTTTCAGGACTACCATGGTGGCTCACATTAAGCATAGATATTAGATATAAGCTACCAGTTCCTCAGCAAAGGGAACTCCAGTTTTTTGCCGTCTGCAAACCATTTAAAATGTTTATACTGCAAGTCTCAAGGCTGTAAAGTACAGTCTTAGTATTTTAGACTGAGAAAATACTAAGACTGCACGGTGGCTCGGTGGTTAGCAGCGTCGCCTCACAGCTAGAAGATCCCCGGTTCGCGTCCCGGTTAGGACGTCTGGGATCTTCCTGTGTGGAGTTTGCATGTTCTCCCTGTGCAGCGTGGGTTCTCCAGCTTCCTCCCACAGTCCAAAAACATGCTGAGGTTAACTGATGAATGAGAGTGTCCTTGGTTGTCTGTCTCTATGTGTGGCCCTGCGATAGGCTGGCGACGTGTCCAGGGTGTCCCCTGCCTTCGCCTGAGTCGGCTGGGATAGACTCCAGCTTCCCTGTGACCCTACAGAGGATTAAGCGGTGTATAGATAACGGATGGATGGATGTAACTGGCCTGGACAAAAATGATGTGATGAACTGAGATGTCAGAGAGGATCAATCAGCCACAGTCATTAGGGTTCAGCCTCACAGGACCATGAATGTCGTTCTGATTACTAGCAGAGCTAAAATTTAGATTTTACACACAGGGTACTGACACGAAGAAATAGAATAAAACAACAATAATATACCAGAAAATCTCAGTCCTCAAAGAAAGAATTCCAATCTGTTCTTTTCCTCTTTTTGACATTCTTTGCCTTGATCTAAAATGAATGAGTAACATCTCGAAATAGGACTTCTTACGCTTTTTTTCTTTTTTTGGCTCCATGATTTTAAAAAGGAATCAGATGTTTCTCTTTGATGCAGCAAAAATGCCTTTATAGCTCTTAATTGTTGATTTACTCGAACGACTCACGAGCCACAGCGCTCCCGAGGACACTCTGAATGCCGTATTGAGAACGAGCCATTAGTAAGCTGCCTGCATTCCTCTGCATGAGAAATTTATTTTCTTATTACAGCTGCAGCTCAGGCCTTTGCTGTGACAGAATGCTGGGAAAAGATCCGGAGTAGCGTGACCACGAGGATGTGTCATTTGTCAAAATTTGCAAAATGACAGAATGTCATGTTGACATGCCAGGAGTCCAAGCAGCTGATGTTTTGATTTTCCTCGCTGCTCCATTACAGGCTGCTGGGGCTACTGCTGTGCTGTAGTTAAGTATTGACCCCTCCCTCCATGTGGAGCACTTAGAGCCATCTCTTTACTGTTGAAGGAAACACTGAGAGCGCTGAGTGTTTCTCCGGCTCTGGCAGACTGAGCTGTTTGAACTGCTTCACGGAGATTAGATAGCGCCGAGTGCTGAATTAAAGCTTTGCTGTGTTTGATTCCGGGGCTGTTGCTGCTCACAGTATACCGTGAATGTATCAGTGGCTTCGCTGTATTGTTGTAAGCTGAAAGCATAATAGAGCCCGAGATAAACAGAAAGGCATTCAAAAGTTTTCTCTTGTTCATGTTAAAAGAGGTGGTTGAATAATGCAGTGAGTCAGAGGTAGCAGAAAAAACACAGCTTGACTATTTCTTGTTCTTTCTTTTAAAAAAGTGTTCAGACAACCAATGTTTTATCTGTTTTAAATTACAACAATCAGGCATAACATTATGAGCACCTGTCTAATATTGTGCTGGTCCCCCTTATGTGGTCCAAAATGCTCTGAACCATTGGGCATGGACCAGAGGACCTCTCAGGGTGTCCTATGGGGTCTGGAACCAGGACTTTGGCACTGGATCCTTTGGGTGCTCTGGCTTGTGCAGTGGGGCCTCCATAAATGGGAGTTAGTTGGCAATTAAAGATCAAAAAGGTCATTTGGTATTTATGGTTCTGCACGACTGACTGTTCCGGACCTCTGAGGCTGCCTCAGTGATCCGGTTCGATACTTCTGCCTCTTGCCAGCAATTAAAATGTAAACATTATGTATTCATTTTCGAGAAACCTGCACTTCTTAGAAAGCTGAGCATGAAAGTTCCTCACTGCAATCATCACCAACCTGTGGAAATTCCCTCTATAAATGGAATTATTGCTGCTGTGATTTCTGTGAAAACCGCCCAACATGTAGAGTTGAAAGATCAGAAAAGATTGATTAAATGAACTTTAAGAAAATAACTAACAGCGCAATAGCACGAAGTATAGACCGATCAGGCATAACATTAAGACCACCTGCCTAGTATTGTGTTGGTCCCTCTAATGTGGTCTAAAATGCTCTGAACCACTGGGCATGGATCGCTGTATACAGGCACCCTGTTGAAGCTCGCATTGAACTGCATCCGCTTTAAAGTCATTTTATTTTGAATACTGAATCACATACAGTATGCTAATGTATGTATGCTAAGTGGATGGATCTCTCTGATGCACAAATAAGGGTTCATATATATATGGATGTGTCTTTTCTTTGTAATCTTCCTACCAGTTACCATGCTAATGTACCAAATCATCTGGATGGATTTTCTTTACAGTTTGCACACTTGGTTTTGAATAATTCACAAAACAAACCACATTTGGAAGTTTTACTCTCATATAAAGCAGCCAGAGGCCACATTATGAAGTAATTAATGTTTAATCTGTAATAGAGGTTCACTACCTTCCACTAGATAATACTTCAGGTATGTCTTTAATGTGGTTCCCAACCTGTGGGTGACGACTCCCCGTGGAGCCCCAAGACGTGTCTGAGAAGTCAAAAGACTGAAAGGAAAAATAAAGCTAACTAAATTACCTGTTGTTCCGATCCTGCCTCCTGAAAGTTACACTTCTATACAACTAAACTATCTCATTTTCACCTTGAGTGGTACGACTGTGACATCGTAGGAAAGGCAACCAATTTGAAGACGCCACAAAACCCGAGTCCGACAGCATTCACACACTGATCTGTTTGTGTGCATCTCTTATGGATGGATGAAAACCTCATCGCAGTCGTGGGACAGAGAGGATTATATGAGTTTATTCAGTTCTAAAGGATATGGAGCCTTACTGTGACCAAAACAGGACCATTGATGCATGGTGGACCTGGTGAGGGGGTTGCCCTGCCGCATGTATAACTCACTGTATGTCAGTCCCATGTGTCAAACTACCTAAAGGTTCTTTTTAATTATACATTAATTTAATTTTATTGTCAACAAGGTCAACTGAGTTACCTGTTAGCCTGTTTGTGGCCTAATTCGTTTTTCTCACTTCATAGTGCTCAGTGTGGCCTCTCCAAAATCCACCATGCTTGAGGCTTATTCCAGGCCAGAGATAAAGGAATCTGTTTAGAGATCATGGATGGTTCTAGTAGACTTGCACACAAGCAAAAAGCTACAAAGAAATGAGGTGTCAAGACCAGGATCAGGAGATCAGGGTCTGCATGTGGGACCGTTACTCTTAGACTTAGATGTTGTTTTCACTTGCTGTTTGATTCGGTTTAGTCACCAATTCTATGGGTTAGGTTTCAGAAAATAGAATATTTTAACTGCCTGTTACAAGTTTGGTTACATTTGGGCACAAAAATTACTGGGTTAGTTTTGGGAAAATATCCTTGTTTAAGGTTAAAATAAAACCCTTTTACAAGCTTCTCTTCCATATTCTGAGTTATGAAGCTGATGATCCAACATGTTGATTTGACCTCCAAACTTCCTACACCCCATTCTGATCAAGCATCAACAGGATGCAGTGGAACAAGCTGGACTGACAGAGGCCCCACTGCACAAGCCAGAGTACTCAGATGGTCCAGTACCAACGTCCTGGTTCCAGACCCCATAGGACACCCTGAGAGGGTTATCAGGCTGGTTATCTGAAGCTTAAAAAATGCAAACATACTGAAATGGTCAATGACATGAGACAAGCTTGCTAGGCAGCAGTATTTCACCACTGTGGTGCTTTGAGCAAAATGCTAATGCTAACATGCTAGCAATGATGTTCACCATCTTAGCATAGAGTGTTGGCATGCTAACATTAGCTCATTAGCACCAAACTAAGTTGGCTAAACCTGTGTAAGACACAACGTTAGCTCACCTGAGCTCCTTGCTAGTATAGGCTAAGCATCCCTAGTGATGTGAAATTATTTTTGTGTTTGTCTCCGACTGTGATTTGTCCTATAGATGCCTCAATTCAAAGTTAATTGGCAAAAATCAAACAGTTTAAAAAAAAAGATAAATAGATATATAGGCCGAAATATAAAAGCCAAAAATGTCAACCTCCTCTTGATGTTACCGGATCAACAAACTCCTCTGGGGACCATGAATCTCCTGGCTCTCCATCTAACACTATATTTAAATATTTAATGATGGATTAAAGTGGTGAAAAATCACATACAGTACACAGGCTGCATATATTTTTTACTGCAAATCCACTCCAAGAGCAGTAAGTTAGACAAAAAGATTAACTGCTGCTGTGTTTAATTTTTACTTTATCAGGCTACACAGATATTTAAACTAAGAGTTCTGGCCAAGACAGCAGGACCGTCCACGCATATAGAGATTGCATACACATAAAAACACCACCATGCGCCAAGGCGGCCATAAAGTAAAACACATAAAAGCTCCGAGTCTATACACTTTTGAACGGCAGCAGTCCAGCAGGCTGAGAGAACCAGCAGCCAAGACTATATAGATCTTGGCAAAGTGACAAATTAGCTGCTCCGTATTGAGGTGGCCTTAAAATCCTTTGTAATCACAATTCATAATCATACCTCGTACTGTGGGAAGTGAAATATTTGAACAGCCTCAGTGAAATACAGGCTCGCTTCAGACGGAAGGTGGAAACGTGGCAGAACAAATCAAAGCTGGGTCTTTTCTGACGCTGCCATTTGGACATCATGGGAGCTCAACGGCAAACACATGGCGGCTGCACCCGAACACCGACATGCTGCCGTGCATGTAAGCGGAAAGCCTGTAGGTGTCAATCAGCTTCCATGTTGTGAAAATCAAACCGAGGACAGGCTGGGAAAAAGCTTTTACCGGAGTTTCACACAAGCTAATGTGTCTGCTTTTATCGGAGCGGGAATCACAGAGCAAATAACGTGACAAACAGAGAGTACAGGCACTTCTTTGTAGGAACATTTTGATCACTGCCGCCGAAATGAAAACACGTTAGGTGTTTTTGTTTGGGGGGGAGAAAAAAGATTGAACCAATTAGTTGATTGTCAAAATGTAGCAGTTAAACCCCTTTGGCTGCAGTAGAAACTGAGAAGATGACATGGAACTAAGAGACAGTTTAGTGGGAAGCATTGTTTTCTAAATGCTGAACATGTGGTGTCAAGTAGATACGTTCCATTTGCTTGAATTTTGTCTATGTGCACATGTCAGCAGGCGGTGTGTTGAGCTTTTAGTGCCTCCAGATGCAACGAACAGACAGATTTGCAGCTGCTGCCGGTGATGCTATATAATTGTGTCCTCTAAATGCAATTAAAATACGATTATTTATCTTATTTCATTCATTTCAAGACAACGCGTGTAAAAAAAAATGAACAGAAACAAGTTGAGTTATTCCAGATTCCTCAATACGAAGCGACATCTCTTTGTAGTCAGTCACTGTGTTATGTTAAACAGGATCAAAGTTAAATAAAGGATCCATGAAACACTTTGCAATCCTTTGTTCAACTTGCACCGTCCAAATGAATCAAAAGCAAAATAAGTTTGAAAATTTCAGTACTATTTTTTTCCCCCATTACTTTATGAATAATTGTGTCTCAGTATTCAGACTTTCTGTGCCATTAGTGGCCTCCAGCCAACCACAGACCCAGTAGTCATGTTTTGTATGTAGCACATCAGGCTATGCAGTATTTTATCAGCTGCAGTATTTCAGACAGGTCACAGATTTAACCATTTATTTCGGACTGACGTGCATTTCTGTTTGCCGGTGACTCTACTCGACTGATGTCTGGAACTATCTAAGCAAGCGTGACTCAGACAGTTTCTGAGGACACATTGAAGATGTACGGACATAATCACAGTCAGGACGTCATAGCAAATCTCCAAACACTGAGTTTTATCACCTGCACAAGGGCTCTTGGACGAAGAGATGAACAGCAGCGAAGGTTTCCGGATCTGTAGAGACTGGCGTAGAAGCTCCCAGTGGCCAAATGAATGAACGCTACCTAAGTGGGTGAGCAGGACTTAAGTAGTGAACATTTGGATTTGAAAAGGGCCTTGCGACTTCCCGACTCCGTGCCTGTCTGAACTAATGCAAAAGCTCCATTTCAGACAGGACACTTTGTTGAAGTTGTAGACAGGTAACAGGCATGGAGGAAACTTGGATTTCGGGGCTTTAATTAGAGTTTATGGTGTTTAGAGGAGAAACTGGAGGAGACATGACAAGGGGAGGTTGGATGTGAGGACTTCTGGAGCTGGAGTGGAATTAAGGTGATCAGATCTCGGATATTCCAAGCTTGTGGACCGACGGGATGGACCGAATAGAGCGCCGGCCGCTACTCAAGATTTATGAGACGTCATCGTCGACTTCTGACCCGCTTTGGTTTGAACGCTGCGCTCTGCTTTAAAGACAGATCATCCCGGACATGATCACATCTCCAAACACTGAGTTTTATAACCTGTATAAAGGATCTCTGAGGTGGAGATGAGCAGCAGTGATGATTATTGGATCTGTAGAGTGAGAATGAATGAAGCTGCCTCGTTATAAAGCTGCTCTGTGGGAGGGCTGGACTTGAAATGATTGGACAGAAAATGGCCTTGTCACTCCATACCTGTATGAACTAATGCAAAAGCTCCACTTTGGGAGCCTGCTTTTTGACCTAATAAGATTTTAAGTCTATTCATCGGTTTAAATGATATTTTTGCTCTTGAATTGCCCCCTAAACTCTTAAACACCAACAAGTTTACTGCTAAAAGAATAAAGATAAAATACTGAATGTGAGATTACCGAACTCATCATCTGCATCACCGTGAAAGTAGTTTTATTTTTATTACATATTGGGCGGCTGTGACTCAGGTGGTAGAGCGGGTTGTCCACTGATCGCAAGGTTGGCGGTTCGATCCCCGGCCCCTCCGCATGCCGAAGTGTCCTTGGGCAAGACACTGAACCCCAAGTTGCTCCCAATGGTAGATTAGTGCCTTGCATGGCAGCTTTGTTGCCATTGGAGTGTGAATGGGTGAATGTAAAACACTTTGGATACTACTAAGGTAGAGCAAAGCGCTATATAAGTGCAGACCATTTACCATTTACCAACAAGGAAGATATGAATGAGACTGAATGTGAGATTACTGAGTTCATCCTCTGCATCACCTTAAAAATAGTTTGATTTTTATGACTTGACTACATCTTTAATTTGTGTTATACAATCTTGTAATGCATGATGGCAATTAAACTGAACAGTGACCTACATCTAAGCATCTTAAACACAATGAGTCAGGGGCATCCATAAGCCTGATAATCACACTTTCACACACTCTGCACTTTTTTTTGCCAACTTTGGCTGCAGAAGCTCTCCAGCTTTCAGCCTGTATTACATTTTTAAATCCTTCATGTTGGTTTAGGATTATAGTTTGTTCTCCTTGTAAGGACCCGTCCATGTTTTCCAGTCGGTCACCTGTTTCCAACAAACCCCCCTTTTATGTGAACACGCCTCGACTCAATGAGATGATAACCAGCTTCATGTAAACACCTGACATGACTGCAGTTGTTGGGTTTAGTGAAGCCGGATAAGATAATATTTCACAAGTCACGAATCTAATTCCTAAACACAACCATAATGTGAGCAATTAAAAATCAAACTGAGACAGTTGTCCATTTGTGAAGTAAGAATATAAAGGATAATGAAAGTTTCAGTCCGACTGTTGTGCAAATTGAATGGAGAAGTGCAAATCATCACCCTGCAGACCTGCTTTTATGCTACGATGCCATGAACAGGATTTTACAGATAAAACAGTTGATGTGATTCCAGTCTGTGATACTTACCTATCAATATGAAGGTTGGTATGAAAGGTTAATCCTATGCTGTGTGATCAGAATAGCTTCCACAGCAGAAGAGCCCCTTAGAAAATAGCAGCACTAAAGAAAACTGGGTAGAACAGGAAGTAAAGAAGAGGAGGGAAATGTTCAAAGACGCAGTAGACATCAGCGGTTGTTCTTCAGTCTGAGGTGATCAGAGGCAGGGCTGCTTGTTTACTGCTGGTTTTACAGCAAGGACACTAATCATGGCGCCTCCTTTTGAAGTATACAACTACATGGTGACATGACAAGGTGATACGCAGAGATTTAATTAGCAAACATTGGTAAAGAGCATAAATGTGTTATAGTATAAATGAATGAGCTCTAGAGTGGTTCTGGGAAAATAGGTTATTGAGGTTGGGGTTACGTTTCTAAATTATGTTCGCTCATGAAACCATCTCCACCATATCTATATTTGTAGATATATTATGAAAACTACACCCCAACTGGCACATTTTAATCCATACTGACCTTGTTTTTTAGTCATGTTGGCAGCATGACTCAAAAGATCTAGATCCACTTTGGTCCAGACTGAAACATCTGCATAGTGACTGTATTGTATGGATTGCAATGAGACTCTGGACAGATATTCATGGTCCCAGATGATTAATCCCATTGACTTTGATCCCCTGCCATCTTGCACCACCATAGGGTTGACGTTTGTGATTTTGAGTTTAAGAATTATTGGGTGTATTGCCATGAAATTAGAAATGTATCGCCACTTAAAACCAAACTTACTCTAGCACCATCATCAGCTCGAGTCTTGTTTGGTTGATGTCAGATACAGTTTCAAACAAATGAAAGGCATAATTCCATTGGAAATACAATCCTAAATAAAGCAAATATAGGTTTTCTTGATATATTTAAGATTTTAGAGATGCATTAAGAGTCGTGAGTTCGAATTCCCCACCAATGCCATGCATCCAAGACCTTTTTTTTGACGAACCACTGAAGACTAGAAATATATATTGTATTTTTTAAACCACAAATTTTCTCATTTCTTAATTAATTTAACTGTTCAGTCATGTTTAATGTAGGTTCTACTTCTCTACATTACATGGTCTGGTTCCACAACAAAATGTCCTCAAGTGCATGTGAACTTTTGGGGGTGCATTGCTATGGATACCTATAAGTGACTGTCTTGCACCCTAAATTCTCACCTGGTGTCTGTACGTCTACCGCTTCTTTCATCTGGATCGTTTGCAAGCAGGGATAACTTTATGTCCGTCTGTGGCGCTAGCAAAAATAGGTCTTTCTGAAACTGCAACATTTCTTTAATGTTGGTGGTGCAGTCCAGCAAGACATTTATTGACTGCAGTCAGTAGCATGGTATCATTTGTTTCTGATATTTATGTGTTCAGTATGTATTTTATCCTTATTGAGGACATCTATATTTGGAAACAATCCCTGCTTAAATACCAGTTTATCATGGTGTGATCCTAGGAAGCTATGTTGTTGACAGCAGTAGCCCCTGGTAGGGTTTCCCAAGGCAAACTGGTCTTAGAGGGGCCAGACAAAGCGATTCACAGAACCCATATGACTTGGCATGCATGTAGCTTAAAGACGCTGGCTGGAAAAGGGCAACCAGGCCCCCTCCTGGAGCCAAGAGTCTAGTGGTCTGGTTCTGCTCCATGGGACTCCACAGCTTAAAGAAGCAGCATGGAACCACCTCCCCATTGGCCCACCAGCCACTGGTGCACCAACTGCTACTCCAGAAGGACACTGCAAAGACAAAAAAATGGTGTTGTCCTCTCCAAGTTCAACCATTTAACAATTGTCTTGTCTAGTTTAACCAATCAGTTTCTCAGGGCCCCTCATAACTACCTACCCTGGAGTCGGTACTTTGTTCTTCCCCAGAAACAACCATGAAGATGATTTGGGTCGCCCTAAAATGGCCTGAAAGTTTCTGCACTGGAAAATGGCAGAACTGTGTCTGTGTAAATAAATAAAAGTTTTAAAACAATTTCATGGGATTGTGAAGCCGCTGTAGTCAAAGGATGTTTGGGAAGATTGCATATTTGCTACTGAAATAGTGTATTATTAGACTAACAATTTGGTGATCCCATCAAGCAGTTGAAAAACATGAATGATGAGAGTTGTACGTGATGCAGGTCTGTGTTTTACACCTGTGGAAAAAAAATCTCTCATTGTCGACAAATGAAAGTGCTCAAGTGGAACCTGAGAAGGAAGAAAGGTGCACTGCTAGATGACTGAACAATAACCTCTGCTCACATCGCCTCCAGGCAGGAGGAGCTGGCGTACGATTACAACTCCTAAAAAAACAAAAAGAGGAGGCAGAGATAGGGGCTGCCTTTTCTGTCTTGCTCACCCTCCAGGTGTTACCTGCACTGCGGCGAGCAGCTGGATGTCTGATTCAGCCGCCACAGTGCTGCTCCATTAGATGCTGCTCGCTCCGGGTCTCTGGGACCACACTGGCTTGTTTACCACATTCCTCTGGCAGCCAGGTCGGCTTTGATTGACACCTGTGGCCAGTGAGTCACAGGTACAGGCCCGGTCGCTACCCCCTCAAACCCCCACCAGCAGCCAACCACCTTCACAAAGGCTGAGTCTGAAGGCAGTAAGCTAATCCGACAGCTAACAATCCAGCCTCCTTCCATCCACCTCTGCTCTCTTTCCTAATGCTTCCCTCTCTTCTTTGACTCTCCTTCATACTCCCTTCATTTACTCTTCGTCTTACTCTCCTCTCTTCCTTTGCATTCCTTCCTTTGGTCCTCCCCACCTCCTCCTTACTCCGTTCTACTTCCTTGCTTTCCTTCATTCTTCCCTTTAATCTCTCCTTTTCTCTCCTCCTTCCTACTCTCCTTCCCTCCCAAGCCCTCCTTGATTCCCTCCTCCTCTCCCCTGCTTTCCTCCTTTACACTCTCACACATAAACATACTGGATATAATATGCTTTTCTTGTCCAGACCTCACACATGAACTCACTGCCACACACACATTTGTATTTACTTTATATTATAACCGCCGCAGTCTTCATTGTCTACATCCATTCCCCGACTCCGTCTCATCACCTTGTCGGGTGATGAGATTTCTCCCTTCGCCTCGAACCAAAATAGCCTCTTAAAGAAGTGAACACTCGCAAAATGCCCCCATTTAAAAGAGTTTGTCACCGTTTTCCATTTTTGCAAAGAAGTTTAACTTCTTCGGCGTTTGTCAAACATTCAGAGTTCAAGGTCGGTAGAGGAAATACTGACTTGTAGAAGCTGGAAAAGTTTTGCTGTTACTACTAATATTAACAACATCACCTTTCTGTTCAAGCTTTAAAGTAAATACAAAACAGCCGTCGTTCATTTTATTATTTACATCTATTGTGATGGATTAAATATTTAAAAGTGTAGTTATAGATTTATATATATGGGTATAGATGTCAGTCAGTCAGTCAGTCTAAGGCCTGAAATGACTTATGTTGGGAGGTGGCACTCTGTTAAAGGAAATCAATAAGAAAAAGTCAGCATCTTCATTCATTCAAAGTTTTTTCAACTTGGCACGCATTGAGATGTGAAGCTCTAATGGACAATATAGCTGAGTAAGTACAACATAGTCACATGACACAGAGCAGAGAGGAGACGACAACAAAGACTGAGTGGAAAATAAAACGGACTTGTCCAGTAAAGTAAAAACTGTTTAAAGAGAAGCAGGTTGTTGGAGGATACATTCTGCATGGTGAAATGTCTTTCTAGCGTTGATGTGCAGAGTAGAGTGAAGTTGTAAAAGTGTATGTAGGCCAAGTCATGTAACCTGTATACACCGATCAGCCACAACATCCTGACCACTGACAGGTGAAGTGAATAACATTGATCATATTGGTACTATGTGGTGTTCTGATGGAAAACCTTGATCAGACTTAGACACCCAAATAAACATCGTCCCACAACAAACACACTCCCTCATGCTGATGGAAATCCCAAATGCCACTGGAGGAAAATGCACCCCACCACATGGAAACAACATCAACCAATCAGGAACATGTGGAGGAACATGACAATGGTCCAACATGTTGATGTGACCTCCAGACTTCCTACAGCCCATTCTGATCAAGCATCAACAGGATGCAGTGGAACAAGTTGGATTGACAGAGGCCCCACTGCACAAGCCAGAGTAGCCAAAGGATCCAATGGTTCCAGACCCCATAGGACATCCTGAGAGGTCCTCTGGTCCATGCCCAGTGGTTCAGACCACGTAAGGGGGACCAACACAATATTAGGCAGGTGGTCTTAATGTTATGTCTGATGGGTTTATATCATGTGGAGGCCCCATTTCTCACCGGTGTTGGCAACACCTGTGGACACTTGGAACAAATGTTGTACATATTGATTCAATTTGTGTTTAGTTTTTGTAAAGTAAACAATCAGAGACTCACACAGAAGACATTTTATAGTTCTCTCTACTTCTTGTCATGGCTGTGCTGTTTCCATAGAGGTGCTGGACTTTATATTTAAGTGAAAAAAATAAGCCCATAGTGAGTAAAAAAAAATGACAGGAGCAAAAACAACAGAAACTGAACAATACCACAGAGTAAATTTATTCTACTGTAACCCAGAATTGTGTATTTTGCACTCAAGAACACAAACCTGCAGGATGTTTAGTCACACACAAACAGAGGTAGGCGAGGAGTGGCAAGTCAGCATCACTTAGTCAACACTCGTCTGTCCACCACCCTCATTATCCTGAGGGAGGGTGGAGGTGGAGGTGGAGTGGAGGGGGTTTGTTGGATGATGCAGGTGACCTGTCTTCCCACACGGTCCATCGAGTCTCCGACATGCTGTGAAGCCTTGGGGGGGGGCATCAAACACAAAGCTCCCACTCATCAACGAGGCCACTGTTCCCAAGAATCTGATCATGTTTTGGTGTAAACACCCTGAAAGCCTCTCCTTTAATTATATTAAAAAGCCAGAGATTAGTGTGCTGACAGTTACCTCAGTGGAGCTAATTGTGAGTCATTTCACAGAGCAGCAGAGTTGAAAATGACTGTGTTGGCTCATGGCCCAAATGTGTCCATTAAACAGAGCTCCGAACTGGTCTTAGTAATGGAGGAATAATCTGGCAGTGATGTTGGACTCAAACAATGATCCACATTCAGCTACATTAAGGCCAAGAACAGGAAAACCACACCTTTGAGCGATTTGAACAGCCGCTCTGATGACTGTTAAATCAATGAAGCTCAGACTGTTTGTCCAAGTGGGAATGGTAAAGCTTGATTAGATTAGAAATGTGTTAATGATTGCAGTGTTTGAGAGATTTGCCCTGAAGTCTTGTGAAACACAGCTACAGTGCAGACTGGGGATGAGTCGTCGCAGGTATTTTCAAGTGTAGAAGCAACAGAGGTGCACAGTTAATGTCATTTTTAGTTTCCACAAGCCTCTTTCTTTATGAAGCACTGCGGCCTGGAGGAGACACGCACAGAATAAAGCACATTTTTACTTCAGACACGCTGGTAGATTTTAATATTAAAGCAAAGAAAAGGGAAAACCTTATCATGCCTGCACAGAAATATTAATACTAGTTTGTTCTTGCCTGAGAAGTGGTGCTCCATTTTAGAAATAGATTTAAGTTTATGAGTCACGGTCACGTCTTCTCAGCCTGTGGAGCCAGCTGTACAACTTATTTGTTGGCTTTCTGAAATTTGAAAAAGTAATCATTACACAATGATTCATGTTTTAACATGTCTTTTAAAAGCCTCTCAGATTTGGGTGAGTGCAGTGCTGCTCGCTGCTCTGCTCCTCTCTGCAGCATCCCCTGAAGAACGTGACTTTTAAAGACGTTCCTGGCCTGTCATGTGAAAAAGTTAGAGATTAGGAGTTAGTTCCAAAATGTTCCCAGAATAAACTCAAAAACTGACTTGAAAGACCCAGATTTATAGCTGATATTAAAGTTGTACAGGTAAAGTTGTATTGATCTCCTGCTGACTTCCTCCAATCTGTCATGGATGTAGATTCTTTTCTGGTTCTTGTGTAAGAAGACGACACCTGAACCTCTTGATAACCTGCTGGTCTCATTGGTGCATGATGCTACTGCAGCTTCTACAACAGTAATAGAATGCTTGATGTCATTTAATTTGAAATATATTTGTATGTCTAGGTTTTACTAATAGCAAGAGAGAGAGAGAGTGAGAGCACCAGGAACAATACTGGCCTTCACCCAATAGTTTGTTAACTAATCAACATCCTATAACTAGAAATCGGCTATGATCTTCCCCCTCTTCAAATGTAGCTCTAGCTCTGACTTCAACTGCTACCAACCCATTTCCATTTTACCATGCTCAGCCAAGGTCTTGGGGAAGTTGTTTTTTAAACAGCTAAGGCACTTCCTTCATTCAAACCAGATCTTGTCAGACCTGCAATCAGGTTTCCGGGCTGGACATGGGTGTGTGACGGCCACTATGAAGGTCCTGGAGGACATTATTACAGCATTAGACAGCAAGCAGATCTGCCTAGCTGTGTTTAGTGACCTTAGTAAGGCCTTCGACTCTGTTGATCACTGGATCCTCCTTCGTAGGCTCTCTAGCACTGGTCTGTCCACCAGCTGCTGTGACTGGTTTGCCAGGTACCTCAGGTGAAGACGGAAAACATCCTGTCAGACCCACTTATTATCTCCAGAGGTGTGCCTCAGGGCTCCATCTTGGGCGGGTTCAGGTGTGGGTTCGAGAACGTTCATCGTCGGAGTCCGGCGGCATTAGCGTGGATATTTCCCGCTGGTGGCGGCACAGTCCTCGCTCAGTGTCCTCACTCGCTATGCCTTTCTGTCGGCTCCTTTCCTTTTCCGCCTCCTGAACTGCGTGCCGCTGGTGCAGATGCTCAGATTGGGGTTGGAGGGGGTATCACAGTAGGTCAGTAGTGGGGGCACGGCCCCCGAATGCCCCCCATGATGCTGACACTGGTCCACCCCCAACACAATCTCCCAATTCACATATTTTGTATGGAACGTTACAGATACAAATGTAATTACATACAGTTCAAATGTCCTACCGACAATGCAGCCTTCACCCCATCCGACCTAATGAACAGGCGCGGCCTCTAGCGCGGCAGCTCCTAACAGCCTCCCAGCTTCTTAGACAAGCAGAGATAAGAATGCCGGCCAAACCGTGCGTATGTCGCTCAGGAAGGAAAGAGAACTCCACCATTGCGCTGTCTGTCGTGTGGAGATCCTAAATGTCATGTGGTCAGAGGGGGTTACCCCAAAAACAAGAGTGCCCTCTGGTGGCTTTTGGAGTAAACTACATTTAATTGTCCACCCAGTTACACTTACATTAAAAAAAAATCCTGGATGGAGACGGTGATCCGGATCAGTCCTAAAATTCCATCATTTGTTCCTTGTCCCATTTCACACATTTCCTGAAAATTTCATCCAAATCCGTCCATGAGTTTGAGTTATCTTGCACACAAACAAACAAACAAACAAACAAACAAACAAACAGACCAACGCCAGTCATCACATAACCTCCTTGGTGAAGGTAAATATCCATGTCTGAAAAAGGGTCAGGATTCCTCTTATAAATGGAAAAACGACGCACCTTTTCTCTATCTTGCTACATATTTCTAAAAAAAAAATCATAAATTCTCAACAAGCAGAAGGCTGATATACACCCGCAATTCATGGAAAAATAAAACACAAAACAGATATAAGAGACATGATTTTCTTGCTGAATGGGCATGTATAGGACTCTAAGACAGCGTCGGTCACAGACCATTTGCTGGGTTGACAACACAAACCCAAGTCCATCATAACAAGTTTGATAAACAGCCTGAGCTTGTGTACAGAGAAACACACAGGATCCACGTTCTGACACAGCAGGCATCACTGCAGATATGATAAACACTGCATTTCCTCCTTTTTTTCTTTCTTTTTTTTGTGTGAAACTGGAATATTAACAGCACCAGAGTGGAACCGCTGTGCATTATCCACTCTGATGAAAGTTGAGATAGGGGTATAAGCATGGGCAGTTTGTGGCGGAATGTATTCCACTTCCTTGCACACATTGTACAGCCTTTTATGCTGAAGGGACGGACATGCAGGACCTGAAATACAATCTTGGAAAAGGCTGTCAAAACGGCAATATCATTTTCCACTTGGTTGAAAATGAAGATTTAGTTCTATATGCTTAAGAATGTAGAACATGCAAATCCCAGACAGGACTTTGTGCTTGTGAAATACAATAAGCTTAACGTGGTAATTACGAAACTGCTGACAAGGGACTCGCGATAAACCTGCTTTAGTGAAGCATGGGGACGAATCAGACACCGGCTGCTGCTTGCGCCGTTAGAAAAGACAGATGAAATACGAGATAAAAGCTCAGCACAAAAACGGCCCCTCAACCCTGATCACAGAGATACTGTATGTGCAGCGCATGTGATGGAGGAGGCCTCGTCGGTTTTGTGTTTGCGCAGTGATACCTAATACGGCTTTGTAGGGAGGACATATATCCTCAGGAATGCAGGAGCGATAAAACTGGATTTATGGCCTGTTATACATGCTGGGGGGCACTGTAAGACACACATTGTTGTAATTTAATTTACTTTCACGGTGTCATAGGTGCAGTGTTTCATGTATTGTTACACGTTTGTAGACAAATCATCAAGTAATTTAATGATAGTATTATGGGTTTTTCTAGTCTAAGGATGGGTTCCTGTGAAACATTCAAAGGCCACTCTGAGCAGCTTCTCTATTCTATGTTACAACTGGATGCAGTCATTTATATAACATCATCACTGAACCCATCTTTGTTTGTCAAACTACGGCAGGTAATATGTGGTGAAACTTTTACTCTGCAAATCACTAACATGGCAGTCTGGCATGGGGATTTAGATCACAGACGACCGCAATTATCACAAATAACGAGAGGTTACCTGGTGTACTAGTCACTAGTAATGAATAGGGTTTGAAAGTGCAGGGAAAATGGTAAAGAAATCTGAATACAGAATTATACATGGAAAATGTTGCACTAGGGAATTTTTCGTGTTAACTTCCACCAATCAGGCAAAACATTATGACCACCTGCCTAATATTGTGTTGGTCCTCTTTATGTGGTTATAAATGCTTTGAACCTTTGGACCAGAGGACCCCTCAGGGTGTCCTATGGGGTCTGGAACCACCGGATCCTTTGGGTGCTCTGGCTTGTCCAGTGGGGCCTCTGTCAATCCAACTGGTTCCACTGCATCCTGTTGATGCTTGATCAGAATGGGCTGTAGGAAGTCTGGAGGTCACATCAACATGTTGGACCATTGTCATGTTCCTCCACATGTTCCTGATTGGTTGATGTTGTTTCCATGTGGTGGGGTGCATTTTCATCCAGTGACATTTGGGATTTCCATCAGCATGAGGGAGTGTGTTTGTTGTGGGACGATGTTTATTTGGGTGTCTAAGTCTGATCAAGGTTTTCCATCAGAACACCACATAGTACCAATATGATCAATGTTATTCACTTCACCTGTCAGTGGTCAGGATGTTGTGGCTGATCGGTGTATATAATATAAATAATTGCCATTGCAGTGAGTGTGACCATGGTAATCATAGATAGTCCTGAAAGATTTACGTTTTTACAAACAAGCCTGTCCTCCCAAGAAAAAAGAAAAAATAGCATCACAGTTTGCTTCTTACAAACTGTAGTTCTGGTATTGTCACTTTTAGATGGGGCAGCACTCATCACACTGGTAATCTAGGAGATGGAGCTTTCTCACATGTGACCACATCCGTTAGCCCCATAAGCCTTAGCTTAGTTTTGAAATTTCCACCTAAAAGATTTCTCCGATTTGAGTCAGTAACAAACCCACCAAAATGAACTATGTTACGTCCTGTGGATCGGAGACACCTGGGACAATTCTGAAACACAATTAGTCTCTCTGTACCCTTCACCAGTTCAGCAAAAAAATACGTTTTCAAAAAAGGAAATAGGTTTGTTTTTACTGTATTTGTTGAGAGTAAATTTGCCTCATTCCTACAATTATGCTAAACATTTGATCTACTAAAATCTCCCCTCTTCAGATACTGTCAGATCAGACATTTTGCTTCATTTCCAGGTTTACCAGAAAACAACACAGCAGACCATATTCTTTCACTCTACTTTGTCAGCAGAGAGTCCATTTTAACTTTATATGATATCATAGCTGGTATTGCTCCATTCTCGCTGGAAATAGGAGACAACGCCCGAAGAATTAAGGGAGGCCTCTTCTAATTCAGTGCATATCTCCTCTCCATGTGTTCACCATGCAGTTCAACAGCCCGTGATTGGTCCGCCAGCTGCCCGCCTGCTGGTGATTGGCTGCGGACTGATGAGGCCGAACGTGTACGGAGCCAAGATGACACTACCATGGTGCAGGGAATCTGCCCATCCACCTCATTTTGTAAGTGGCCACACTCACATCCTGGCTCTGTGCATGCATTTCTATCAGAAGGGGGATTTTTGGTGAATTATGGGAGTTTGTAGGGGTGGGCAGCTATTTTTGTATTTCCTGTTTTAGTAGTTTGGAAGGTAAACTGATTTATTTTGCTTTTTACCCTTTAGTTAACTTATCTTGGTCATTTTATTTGTTGGATTGATCATTTTGGTTGTTGTTTTGGCCCATGTCCACACCTATAAATAATAAATAGTGTACAAAAATATCAGAACTTTACCACTGGTATTCTGTGACTGCTTGGTACTAAAGGAAGATGGGTCTAGTTCCGGGGCTGCATGGTGGCTCGGTGGTTAGCAGCGTCGCCTCACAGGTAGAAGATCCCTAGTTCGGGTCCCGGTTAGGACACCTAGGATCTTTCTGTGTGGAATTTGCCTGTTTTCCCTGTGCATGCGTGGGTTTTCTCCGCGTACTCTGGCTTCCTCCAACAGTCCAAAAACATGCTGAGGTTAATTGGTTATTTTTTTTTGTCTGCATTTATACTCATCGTTTAACGCCACAGAAGGGGGTCAACTTTAATGAGATCAATGCATATTTTAGTCTTGCAGCAAAATACATTAATATTTGGTGCATGTGCGTGACCATCACTGGCCACCCCTGGAGGCTAAGCTGTCATTCTTTATTGAATTTTCCAATCATGAGCCAGAGGGGGCAGTGCTGCACCTCAGTGAATTGAGGGGGAAACAAATGAAGGACAGGGCAAGACAAGACGAACAGGGAGGGTACAGACGGGCAGTGCTACTTGAATCCTATAAAAGTGCTGTAAAATGCTGTGTCATTCCCAACAACCGATCCCACATCTGAAAATTGGGAACAAATAATCAACACAGAAACGAATTGGAGACCAGAAGTCTTGACAGTATACAGAGTTAGGACGCCAGAGGACAGGAGTGAGAGAGAAATGTATAAAGGGCATGAGTTTAGTGTAAAGTCTGAAGAGTGACTCCACACAATCAGGCGGGTCCCATCAGAAAGGGGACTCGACAGGAGTTGGTAAGCCCCGAACAAACATGCATGTGTGATTGACACCGAAGCCCAGAGCAACTGTTAATTGATTATTCTAAATTGTCTCTATGTGTAGCCCTGCGACAGACTGGCGACCTGTCTAGGATGTCCCCTGCCTTCGCCCGAGTCGGCTGGGATAGGCTCCAGGTCCCCTGCAACCCTGCAGAGGATATATAGATAATGGATGGATGGGTCTAGTTCCTACAGCCTTCTTCCAACTGCAAGTCTTCGACATCACAGTCTCACCTTCTGGGGAGAAAATACGTTTTTTTCCAAGCCATAAATGCAAATGCAGTAAGTTGTACAGAAATGTAATTTTTGGGAAATGGTGTTGGTTCAAGAAAAACATTACTAAAAGAAAGAAAAATGAAGTAATAACTTTAAAATACAGCAGTAAGGGCTGTGGGGTCAACAGTTCTCCCAATCATAGTGTGTTTTAGATAATAACCCTAAACAGTCTGTGTCAAGAGGTTTCTCCAGAGCTGAAAATGTTATGACTTTTTGCAAAGCCAAGCAACCTTTAGTGTAGAATGGTCTTCAAGACACACAGTGGTTAAGATAATTTGTTGTAAGAAAAACAGAAAACACCCTTCATTAATATTTCTACTTGAGCTGCATGGAGGGAAACATCTGTTCCAGCCATTTAGTCAAGATTAGAGCAGATGAGGATGGCGTGGTGTGAGCAGATATAATTCTCGGCTGATGCGGAGGTTAACTTTGCGAGCATTAAAACTGCATGTAAGGCATGTCTGGGGGTTTGTCACTATGCCGACAAACACAAACTAAAATGGCACAAGAGAGCGAGAGAGAGAGAGAGAGAGTGGGAGGCTCACAAAGCAGGCTTTTTATTACTCAGAACCCCACTGTCTCCCAGGGAGCACATATTTAATTACAGACGTGACAAGGAAGACATGAGGGAGTTCAAATGCAACAAATCCGTCATCCCCCCCCGCCCCGAGTCGAAATCGCACTCTCACCACACAGCATGCTGTACAGATTAGCTCGGGGTCGGAAATTACAGAACATCTCCCAACCTCAGTGGAACTCTCTGCTGGAGCTTGCCAGCTTTCAGGACCAGCTTCCTGCAGTCTAATGATCCTCCCATTTCCCTTTCAAGCCGGCTAAACAGACCCCTCTGTCCCCTGGTCGTTTCTGGCTGATCATGCGTCTTATTTTGCTTCGCGCTCAGCATGGCAGACGTGGCGTTATAAATAGATTCCGTTCTGATTCCACTGTTTTCCTAGCAGTCGTCCAAGGCTAGAGTCTTTTTTTATTCATACTTGAAAAACGTATCCCGAGGCACTTCACAGGCGACGGGGCATTTGATACCAGTGTAACTCAAGAAACGCTTACCATGTTAAACTTTGCTTAATGTGGTGCCTCGGGGATCCATCTGCAACCCCTGCTCTTTCTTTTTTACTCCACCGCGACACCATTTATGAAATGCGATCGCTGAATCGAGGGACACAAATCAAGGAATCCCCTCTCTCTCTTTCTTGTGGGAGGCAGGGGACGCGCTCGCCCACAGTCAGCACATTTTAACCGAGCTTTCCTTTCTCACATTTTTCATGGGAGGCGAACATAACACTTCCAGAGCTATTATTTTCTGCCTTGACAAACATGAAATCCATGCCCCCGGTAATAATAGAACTGCGGGAGGCATTTTAAAGAGGGGCTTCGATGTACAGTAAAAGATTTACGCACTTCTCCTCAGACAGCTTCAGGCTTTAATCTATGTATGATGCACAGCTCTCACATGGCTACAAAGGATAACATACTTGACTTGAGAGAGCTGCACGGTTCACATCTGAGTCGACCGATAAGGGCTGCATAATCTCTGCTGTGTGTTGCGTCTCTCTTACCATGTGCAAGGTGAAGAAGTGTTCACATTCTTCCCTTTAAGCAGGACCAATCAATATTTGTACATTAACAATGGATCCGATTACTGTGTGCAATGTGAAAGGAGTCACTTGTAATGACAAACCTATAGAGTTATCACCCGACTCTGCTATTATTACCAAGTCCACAGAGAATTTTGTGCATCTTTCATTACGCACTTTGGGGTTTTTTCCACAGATGTACTAAACTGTTTCCAGCAGCAGCTGTTGTCAGTGAAAAGCTTTGATAATTCCGCACTACTCAACCTGATGGTAAACATACTGGAGCGTTTAGCCGCTAAATAACCAGATCATTACCGTAGGAGTTGGCAGTGACCAAACCAGAGCTGGAGGGAGAGGGAGTGCTGAACAAACAGATGAATGCTAATGTTGCTTTTTTGCTTGGCTGGATGTGTAAACTCCATTTAACCTTCTGTTATGAATCTACGCCTCAGCCTATGTCAGAAAAGTAACTATACATCATGGTCCGCTTGGATCACTTGATAGTAACCTGCCATTTTTTCCACATCATATTGATTTGGCCAAAAATTATGCTTATGTCAAACAACATTTAATAAGTTGTAATTGTATCCTGCTTGCTCACAATGCAAACATCCATGTTTAGACTCAGTTGGCTCCTCTCTCACTTTTGTGTTGCAGTGTTTTCAGTAAAAGTAACTACTCAAGATTTATTAGCTTCAGCTCTAACATGATCCAATCTGTTTTAGACGCCACTGAGGCCCTGTTCACACGAAGTCAAAACGCTTATAGTTTCAAAAACGTTCTTCATGAAGACGGAGCTGTTTCCGTAAACGTGTCCGTCCACATGAATTCACTTGATACGCCTGAAAATGATGTAAAATACATGCCAGGCCTGTTGGTGCCGCTATGACGCCGTAACTGAAACAAGCGGAAACTGGTGGTGGGACTTTAGGCATGTAGAAATCTGTATATGATGTAAACATAGAACATGGCGGCGGCAAACACGAGTGGACGAGCTGGTAGGACTCTAGTCTGGACGGACGATGAGGTGGAACTATCAGCAGGACATACGCAGCACTATACGGAGACATTGTTGTCGTCGTTTACTGAGTTTGGCGCATTTATCTAGAGGTGGAGCTATGATGCAAGAGTGTCAGAAAAAGAAGCGGACAGGGCGTAACAACGGTGCCACGTAAGCGGCGTTCTCATATCTTTGCACTCTGGGACCTAGGTTCAGAAATGATCGTTTTCAGACCCCCAAAATGCTGACTTGTTGTGGACGATACACGGGTTGGATGAACTATTTGTGCGTTTAGGCCTGGGCTCGTCTTCGTGTGGATGGGGCCTGAATATCATGAAGAAACTCGACACAGTGGCATATAAACAGTTCAACTAAGTATTATTTGGTGATGTAAAGTCAGACGGACTCTGATGCACCAACACACAAGTACAAATACTCACAACAGCGAAGGCCACTTACATGGACTACAGCGTGAATAGTAAATGGTATTTTTCCCTCAAAAATGTTATACAGTGTACATATATACCAAATAGTAAATAAAATAAAATCTCTATATATAAATAAATAATATAAATATAAATTAGCCTATATAAATAAATCTATATATACATATACAGTGTTCCCCATTGACACACATCAGTGACTCCGGAGCTGCCATGTTCGCCCTCTAACAGGAGGAAGTTCAGGTTCTGTGTCGTGTCCAAGGGCACTTCGGCCAAGGCCGGGGATCTAACACCCAACCTTGCAAATAGTGGACAACTTGCAGTACCACCTGGATCACAGCCGCCCATAGTCTACATAACATTTGAGTAGATATGGATTCTAATTTATACACCAAGCTTTAACAGGCATCAGTTTGCTAACTCATTAGCCATAGCAACTTCATTAGATGTTCCTGTCAAGAGTTGTGGCTGCAGTTTGTGTCTGCTGCCCCCAAGTGGCAAACAAATCAGTTAATAACATTTGGATCAGGAGGAATAATGTTAGCTGGGGGCCCAGTAGGGGGAGCAATTAGGCTAGACAGACTTTTAGGAGTAACAAGGAAGAAAAACTAGGAAGAGGAAGTCCATTTAAGTGGATGGTGTGGCCTGTTTGAGCCTGTTTGAAACCATGTGGTTACTCCAGGTGAGTTGAGATGTATAGTCTCTTTTTGGTTGTATGGCTGCTTAGGTGAGTTTGTTTGCTGAATCTGCTAGTTTATTTGATGCTCCCTCTATCTTCAGCACCTTCTATAGTTTCACTATCCCCCTACCCGAAGCAGGGTCTGTATCCCCACCCTGATTTTATTGGTGCAGTTGGTGAGAGGCTGGGGTAGGTGATGGTAGTGAGTGGTGTGTGGTCATGTAGGCAAAAGAAATGTGTTTTGGTGAGGAGCGGTGATGGCTGGCATTAGGGGGGTGACTCTGGGACACCAGAGTTCATTGTCTAGCCACCTGGAGATGTTCTTGGACCAACTAGATGAAACACCATTGAAGGGAGGTTCCCACCTGATGACCCAAAGACATGGAGGCAATCACTGCTCATTGGTTTTCATAGGAAAAGCTGCAAGTGTGGTGTTAAGCTTAGGAGTTATTTACTGAGTCTGCTATTCTGGAGCACAAGTTTCCTGTGTTTACTTTGAATTTATACAGTTATACATACAATTTCATTTAGTTCATTTAGGTTGGTAGGGCAGCATTAAGGACCTTGCCTAAGGGTCCTCACTGGAAACCTGCACCCTGACCGGGATTTGAACTGCTGATCCTCCATGGAGACCCCTAAGTCAGGGGGGTTAGTCACTGAGCTATCCAGCCGCCTGTTAAAAAATTATAAATTTAGGAAAAACTAGCAATACAACAATTAAAAGCTAAGCAATTACAAGTTAAGGTTTGGATTCACATTTTATTTAAAGTTCTACAAATCAGTATTATAACATCAGCAGTTGCTAAATTGCTGTCTGTAATGTGGAAGGTGTTGTGGTGAACCCACAGAGAATTTTTACCCAAAGCAGATGTTTCCCTCTGGTTCATGCACTTTGTTTTTTCAGGAGTTTTCAGTAGAAGAAGTAACTTTAACAAGTGATAATATGTCCATGTTTCCAGCTGTTTTAGCTGCCTCCAAATAGAATCCAATGCTATCAAAGAAGTCATCGTGATGGCAGCAGGTTCTGGTGTTGTTTCTAGTGATGCTTTTATGTGTTAGCAGAATTGTTATGTTTAATCTGCTCTTCAGAGATGCATTATATTGTTATTTACTCTGCAAGGTTACCTGCACATAAAATAAAATATAATGGAGGATAGTATCAGTTAAGTCAACGTACCTCTAAATTGCAGTCAAGCACAGTAACACCACTGACAGTACAAGCAGTGTTTGTTGATGTAACAGCAGGAAAAGGTTACCCCGCTGTAATCATAATCCTCCTATAAGCTTCAACCATGATGCAACATAGTCATCAGGCCTGGTGTTAAAATCTAATTGCAGAAGTTGCTCTTTTGCCTTTTAGTGGAGATTATTTCATTAACTAAACACGTTTAAGTATGCAAACCCAGTTGCTGCGAGAAACACCGTGTTATCTGAAATCAAGACAGCGCGCATTGATTCCTCCAATGCGATAGTCCTCAGGATGATTCAAACGTGGACTCATCTGACAGCGCAATCGGGCCGGGCTCAAGTGAATTATCTGAGCATTTGAAAGGATTCCAAGTAGTACTTAACCCAAGATGCCACCAGTCTGACAACAAACCCAGTGTGCCATTTGCCTGAGTCATTAAACGAACATCATAAACCCTCCTAAGTACAGTTTCCTGCAACTGGAATGTTTTCATGGCTTTAGAAAATGGTGCCCCTGCTGATGTGGTGCGCAATACCATCATTTCACTTTTTGCTAAGTCATTACCTTTATTCGTGACCGGGGAATTAGTTTATAATATGAGGCACATCTTTACCGCCTTAGAAAATTAGCACAAAGAACTCACAGCTACGAGGTAATGAGATATTTATTTCATAATTCAGATGGAATGAGGCCACAATTAGGTGTTTTGGTTCGTGAAAATAATAAAAAGGGGCGTCCTGATGTAGAAAACAGATTATCACACTTACACTAGTCCAACTCCCTTTTAAAAGTTTCTTTTAAGTTACTTTTATTCATGTTTGGCTTGTCTTTATCTGTGTGAGGTAGCTTAACTGTTAGCACGTAGCAGCTATAGCTAGCATTGCTGTAGATAGATAGGTTTGCATTCCAATTTTGGTGTCTGTGTATGTTAAAAATGTCTTTACTTGAACACAAAAAACAATAATGTAAGGCTCTAAAGCAAAAGATAATCAATGTTTTGTTTTTCAGACATCAACAGAGATTCAAGATGGAGGACAAACCGAGAGTAGTAGTTAGATGTTGCCGCTCCACATCTTTTATATACAGAGACCGAACTACAAAGGCCTGGTGGGATATTAGCAAACTATGATATGTCTTGGTAAGTCATGGAAAATGTATTTCTGCCATTTTATATCAGTAATCAGCTGTTTGCAGGGAGTTAGCATTAGCTGCATTCCCCAGTTAGCGCTAGCATTAGCTGAAAGTGCCATAATCTGCACTTCCTTGAATGGCCACTTGAGGGAGACTCAAAAAATGAGTCAGTCCCCATAGACTCCCGTGGTAAGATGGTCGACTTTACAGCAGAAACAAACATGTTTACCTCTATAGTTAACTGCTCCATTCATACAGGACTCATCCATTTAAATAGCATTTAGTCTTAAAGTTAAGCATAATTGAGGGTGTAGCTGCCCGGGTGTTATCCATAGATTGTATGTAAAAGATGGATGTAGCATCAGGTTCTGACAAGTGAGGCCACAACAAAGTGCCTTAAACCTGGATTCTCTCTAATGGCCAGCAGGGATTGACTCCTGTGTCTGCAGTAAGAAGTCTAATGTACAGAGGGGTGTCCTGAAGTTCTATATCAGGTCCACGGCTCGCTTGTTACGTCTGGCTTCAACAGACCAAGATGGCGACCACACAAACGAAAGTCCACAAAGCAATGAACGATGGTACGGTAGCTGCATCCGTCTTTTACACTCAGTCTATGGTAAGGCCCAGGCAGTTATTTCAGGCTGACAAGACCAGGATCCTATCTAAATCAACAGAGAGGAACCCAGAACTTCAATTTCAAAGGTCACCAGGACTTAAAAACTGCATGTATAGAATCAGCAGTCAAAAACTACTTCAATTGTTTGGTGACTTTGCCTCAGAATTACATTGAAATTGCTTTCCCTTATGAGTATACTTAGACTATGTGTGCGCAGAGTTTCATGGCATCTTCTTGCATCAGTGCGACAACACGACTGGCTGGAGGTGTCGCAGTTTCGCGGTTACAAAGCAGACGACTGGCGTTTGAAATCTCCCAAAGACTTCCCTTCAGATTTCTTTAAGTCTCCCCCTTATGACGTCTCTGCTCATGTGGTGTTGACACCGTGTAGGTTCTGATTTATAGCTCAGTGTCTGACTTTGCTCGTTGATGGCCTCTCTGAGGGTAGCACAGAGTTCACGGTGGTGATAGCTTGGATGTGTGTTACCGAAACTGAGCTTGCTCCATATCCTCTCGACTCTTTACAGTCTCGACGGTTATGTGAAACTTGTTGGAGAGCAACCAAGCAGCCCTCGCTGACTAATTTCCTTGTCTCCTCAGTGCATTTCTGTTGTCTTTTCCTGGCACATTAGCTACAGCAGACCTATGGTGTGAGTAAATTGGCTTGGACTCGCAGCAAAACCTCCAACGTTTAACATTTAATGTGATTCGAGTGTCAGCGTCGATTAGTGTCCTTTCTAGACATAAACTGCTGTGATCCTCTTGTCTGCTGTGAAGCACACGTCAGAAAATCAGCCGTAAGTGCTGCAGATTTAACATCTTGTGCTGCTTAAATTTGTCCTCCAGCTATTTTCTGTGCTTCGGGTTATTTGCCGAAACTCCGGCAGACTCTCTCACCTGAGCGCCGTGTTTCTGAAAGGGCATCCAGAAAAACAGGGTCCAGCGCGAGTGTGAAATAGGCTAAAGGGTCTAATGAACAGCAGCACACTCCACTCGCCGCGATTTGTCACTGTCCTCCTCACTCCTCTGCAGCCTCTGTGTACAGTCTCATATTAGTTTCAAAGGAATCAAAGAGCACAGCCTTCTTCATTTTCTTATCTTGGTTCCGAGTCGGCTGCACGAGCAAAGCAATTTGCGGTTCGTGTATATGAAAGCTGGCTCGCCGTATGATCCCCATCTGTATCCAGCAAAGGTCAGATTGTTATTGAAATTACTGCAGTTACCTCGGATTGGTTTTCTTTGTGCAGCCCTGCATCAGACGATATGAATCTGTCCCTGGAAATACTTCATAGTAGAGGCACAGTGAAAGTTTTCAAACTGAAGTCATTTAGATGCACTTTTTTCATTAAATCAAGCCACCGACCGCTGCAGAAGTCCCCATAAAAAGCTCCGTTTCGAGCTATTTTCCCCTGCTTTGTGTTAATTCAGTCGTTCATACGTTTGCATCCGAGTGTTTCCTGTGTGGGTTTTGATTGATGTTTCATAGTGTTGATTTTTAATTACTCTGCAACATGACCATTCTCCAGCAGTGACCACTGTATCGTCTAAAAATGCGCGATAACAAATAAAGCACATTAGCTGCTAATTAACCAGCTAATTAATTCATTTCACACGCACGGCCTCATTGTCGCCACACTAATTACCTAATTAATGAATTATATTTGTGTTTTCGGTGCCAGTGCTGTAACCGTTTGGCATCTATTTTGAGGGGCGGTTTGTGGCATGAAAAGGCAGAGAACTGGACGTTTCCCCGCTGGGCTTTTTGTTTTTGCCAGATTTCCATCAGCGAGACGATCCTATAAACAGGTCAGCGTCCTGAAGTATAAACAGTTATTCACATTTTCTTTTATGTCCTGCAGTGTCCTCACTGGTGTTGTGGAGGGAGCTATCGAAGATGAGCCTTTAATGATGAAGCAGTGACACCTGCTGGTCAGCTGTGGGACTGCATGCAAAGTGGCAGACGGTCCCTCCATTTATTCTCACTGACACTTCTTATTTATTTATTTTAACCTTGTCATTTTAGTATTTATCCATTCAATTTTAAAGATGGCAGCAGGTATTAATTGTGTTGATTTGCTGTTGATGTGCTCGAGCTCCTGGGCTCCTGTGTGTTGTTATGATGACTGTACATCAAAAACAGAATTGATAAAGCCCTGCACTTTATAGGGCCTATAAATGTGTGTGATTTGATGCCTTTTTGTCTTGTAGTGTCAGACTAGCAAATTAAATAATGTGATAAATAGCTGACCTACCATCCATCAGCCTGCTTCCTGCAAAATAGTTTCAAAAAATAGAGTTAAATACAATTCAACAGACACATACAAGGTTTTTGTCAGTCCCAGTGAACAGGAGCATTCAGTAGCTGTCTATAATGTGCTTTTCAAATCCAAATAGGAGGCAGTGCATAAGCTGCTGTGCTGAATGCAGCAGCTTATAGTATGAAATAAGCTGCTGTGGCTCTGTTAGCCTTCATTTAACAAAAGAAAAAATACAGAAATGCATTCAAATGGTGTAAAACTACTTAGCCGTCCAGCCTCTGTGACTGTTTCAGTGCATTCTCACCTCTCTCCCAGTGTCTTTAAACTCGCATTATAATGAATTATTTCTAAGAAAGGTAAATCAAACTTAACAGCTGTGTAAGAGATCAAAAAGGTTTGCAAATCAAAAGGAATTAAGTTCCTCCGGTAGAGAGTTATTATCTTCATTATCATTAGTGACAACTTTATTCGGCCCACCTGTGAAATCGAATGTAATCTGATACAGCAGCTCTGTCATAAATTACACTAAAACTTCTACAGCTTTAATATTTTTGGGGGGAGTTGTTTTTCCATTTTATTGATAGAAGGAGAGACAGGGTGAAAGCGAGAGAGACATGCAGCAAAGGGTCGTGAGCTGGACTCGAACTCACGACCACTGCTGGCGACCTGCACCCATATGGTAACGCCTGAACTCAGCGAGCTTTCAGTGGCCCAAACTTCTAGATCTTCAGATTTTGCTGACCTGGTAAAAACCATGATAGTTCTGCTTTATACTCACTATTGAGGTCACGGTGGTTAAAAGTGTTTTTCATATTTTGTTTTCCTCCTGGCTCGGTGGTTAGCAGCGTTGCCTCATTCGACCCTACAGAGGATTAAGTGGTGTATAAACAAAGGATGGATGGATGGATGTTTTCCTCCTGTCAAAGATAGTACAAATATTAGGAACACTTTTAAATATAATGCAGCATGGTTCTCCACTACAACCCACGATGACCTCACTAACAAACATGAATCAGTGATATAAAGAAAGTTAGTGTGTGAGCAAGATGAGAGTGACCTAAAGAGACAAGGGCAGAACTTTCCTCTGGTGCCACAGTTGATGGAACCCTTTGGTCAAAAATGGCTATTCCTATTATGAGATAAGCTCTGACTAGTAGTTGGTGTTACAAGTTCTTCCACTCTGAGAAAATCATGCATACCATAGACAAGATAGTGTGTTTTTATGACTCCCTTTTGGGCGACTGGATGAATAATTCCATCAAACTCGACATTAATTCATACAACACTGGCAGCGTTATTAGTAGCTCGTAAAATGTCCTAATCCCACCCTCTTCCCCTCTGACTCACATGAGTGAGAAAACACTGAAGTACCTGCTGTGTATTTCATCAGAACAGTTGCATGCCGTAACTCCACATTTCAACATGGCTGCAATGAGCGGCGCTCCTTCCCACAACCGACGACTGTTTGGCTTGTCTGGCCAAACGCTGCTGCAAACGATATCTCACGCGTCGCCCGTGCATCAGCCCAGTTCTGCTGATTGATATTTATTTCCCCCGCGCTGAGATTTCTACGACGCGAGCAGACGGGGGAGATGGAAAGTGGGAGAGGGCGAGCGCAGTGGGGAACAGCAGGCCCTCACATTAGGCCCAGCGGCGAGGGTTCGCTGGGAAAAAAACGGGACGACAATTTAAAACCCAGAAGCATGTTAAACAAATACAGACATGCAATAGATCCACTGTCAGTGTTAATGCTTGGCCGTTCACACACTCGTTATTGGGAAAGAGGGCAGTGTTGTTTTGCTGGCGCTCACTTCCCCAAGGCATACAATAACCTTTTTGTAGCTCGCTTTTTAAAAGCCTATTCAACTCAACTGCTGTTGCCCGAGACCGAAACCAATGATTCGCTTGTAAAAAAAAAAAAAAGAAAGAGAAAAGAAAAGAACAAATCTACCCTCCTCTTCAACAGTGTTTCTCCACGAACCCTCGAGGATGAGACGGGACTGACCCCGAAAACCGCACTCAAGTGTCCCTGAATGAAAAGACGATGATTAGCATCTCATTATCTGTCCTCGTTTTTAATTTAACTCAAGTTCAAACTTGATTGTCCTTTTTTGCGTCGGTTCACCGGGGTCGGATCCTATTCCTGCACACTTCACAGCGGACAGATCACGCTGCATGAATGGCTGCTTTGGATTACAGCAGCCCTTCATCTCCTCATTGACGCCTGCATTTGATCTTTATGACCGAGCTTTGACTTTGCAATATGTTGATAGATTTTATGAGAGCAGGCACTGTGCTGTGGAGCTTTTTTTAGAGCGAAGGAGACGGCCTTTGATGGTCTGAACTAATCTTATTGAGGGGACTTCACTCCTCTGACATCTGTCGGCCTGCTCTGAATGTCTGCTTGTCAACAGAGCCAAACACAACTTCATCTCGCTTTTACTTTATCAGTCTCATAAACCTGTTCAGCTTACAGTGCTCTGTAGGAGTATTTGTTTGATAAGGTCGGTCCGTGATCTACGATTCAGCTCTGACTATACGGTAGAACTGGTAGTGAGATCTCCTGTGCCTTTGTTGAACTGTCTCTGAGCAGGACAGTGGGTCGAGTGACAAATTAAAGGAAAAAGCGGAGCCTTTGACCTTTACAGTTAAGAGATCCGATGACATTGTGATGCTGTTGAGGCGTTTTGCTGACATTGTTTGGGTCCATTTGTCAAACATTCCTATCCTGCTGGGAGTGATCTCTTCCAGGATGACAAATCTCCCATCCATAGGGTATGATGGGGTCACTGAATGGTTTGAATATGAGTATTAATTGATACAGATGTTTTATAGTCCCTAGATCTCAACCCTGATGAACACCAGACGAGTGAATACCTTTTAGAAGAACAATGTTCATTTCACCAGTAGAGGTTAGATGCTTGGAGAATCAATGGCCAGATTCTGGAGGCCCAACACTTTTCTAAGGCCAGTTTATGGTTTTTGCATGAATGATGCAGATTTTTAAGGAGAAGCACACTTGGTTTTATTCATACAGCTATGTGTTAGCATGTTATGCAGATGCAATAGATAGGAAAACAACCATGGATGTTTCTGAAGAGCCTGTTTTTCTGAATTGCACTTGTTACAGCACAGGTATGGCACCTAGTTACAGATTTAGGTCTAGCACAGTGTTAGTGATTATTCCTATGTTTTACGGTAGGAACTTTAAGACTTCCTGGTGCATTTGGGCACCATTGATGGAAAACTGTACGAATCAAACCTCAAAAGTCAGACAGTGACTCCTTTAATTCTCTTTAAATGATTAATTAATGACTGAGAATGTCCTCATATAGCATCTTCTCACAACAAGCATTTATTTAAGTGCCTTTTCCCCCTGGTGCATAAGCAGTTGGCGTCCTTGCAGAGTTTATAGTCCACATAATCAGAAACTTTGGGCTGCTCTTGGACGTCCGCAGGAAGGTTTGCGTGGGCCGTCACAGACTTGAGTGGGTGATGAAATACCTTTTTTGAACGCATGAATTAGCCATAAAGACATTAACTGATGTTGGTTTTGTCTTTAATTTGTCACCTGTCTTTAGCTCTTAAAGGTGTAGATGCTTTTCAAATTAAATGCAAGAACACACTGTTTCCTAAACAGCAGCACACATGGCTAACATCCATCATCTGTGTCTTGCCCCTTTTGTTTCCTTTAATGTCGCCACAGCATCAACGATAAACTGACCGACTGTTGTAGTTTTAAATGTCAGAGATCAGATACTTGGGTCGGCTGCAGATCTTAAAGCTAGTAGCTGTCTGTGCACTGTGATCCTCCCAAGCATAACAATGTTGGTGGAACGACATATGGATTAAGTGTCTAAAAGTTCAGGTAACAATTCCAAGGTTTTCTAAAGGGAAATCCTTGAATGTTATTAGAAAAGGTTTATCTTGAAGGTCTTATTGAAAAAAATGTCATATAAGGTCAATAAAGTCTACACAAAGATGTGGTTTTAAAGTAATTTATTAGGGATTTCAATGCAACATTTCAACCTGTAGAATCTTCTCTAGGACTTTTCTGCTTCCAACATTACAACACATCAACACAGGACATGTCAAAGCACCCAGAAAAAGGCCACATATGAACAATAACCCGCTGAGGAGAGACTCTTTCTAAATGTATGGTCTCAATACATTAAGATGTCGATGCAGACAATGACCTGACCACCTTCTTCTATGTTTTGTTGTTTTAATTTGTCTGTTTTTTTTTGGTTTTTTTTAATTTGCCTTCTGTATGTTTATTTTGAGGGTATTTTCTTCCTCTATCGGGGGGCTGGTGATTCATGTTGCAACCAGTTCTTCATGCGGTTGAAGACACGCAGTTGTCAGAAAACTTTATCGATAAAATTCACATGGGCGTGTAGACTTTATTGCCCCCACGCCTGTTTTTTAAGGGTATCATAAAGAATGCATCGGAGGAGGGATGTTGCTGTTTTTCTTGAGAGGCCGCTGTCCTTGAATAGCTGTCAGTCTGTTTTATTGTTTTATGTGTGTATCATGTCTCTGTTGTATACAGCTTTTGGTTTTGTATGGCTGCTACCTCGGCCATGTAGGGATGTCTAATCTCAATGGGACGTCCTTGTTAAATAAAGGTAAATGAAATAATAATAATAATAAAACACATTATAGGAAAGTGATGAACAAATAAAAATTGAGCAAAAGAAAAACCAAGACAAAATATACAGAATAGCATGATGGGTAGTTGCGTCCATAACTGTAGGACATGCATGGTGTGTAGAACTTCACAAGAGGAGATAAATGCATCACAGACAGGAACTAGCTTTGAATACTTGGATGTATGAATGTAATAAATGTTGCAGAGGATAGTTCCACAGTGTAATATACACCTATCAGGCACAACATTATAAAAACCTGCCTAATATTGTGTTGGTTCCCCTTATGTCGTCACAAATGCTCTGAACCATTGGGCATGGACCAGAGGACCTCTCAGGGTGTCCTATGGGGTCTGGAACCAGGACGTTGCCACTGGATCCTTTGGCTGTTCTGGCTTGTGCAGTGGGGCCTCTGTCAATCCAACTTGTTCCACTGCATCCTGTTGATGCTTGATCACAATGGGCTGTAGGAAGTTTGGAGGTCACATCAACATGTTGGGTCATTGTCATGCTCCTCAAGATATTCCTTGAAGTAGGGGGGTAGGCCAGTTACATTTGGGATTTCCATTAGCATGAGGGAGTGTGCTTGTTGTGGGACAATGTTTATTTGGGTGTCTAAGTCTAAGGTTTTCCATCAGAACACCACATAGTACCAATATGATCAATGATATTCACTTCACCTGTCAATGGTTGTAACGTTGTGGTTGATCGGTGTGTGTATATATATATATATATATATATACACAATATTAACATATATAGTAGTCGCCATGCATTTATCTTTTATCCAAGCCTGTTCAACTGATCATTTTCAACAACTTGCCCAGCTCTAAGATGATGAAGATGTTCTCAGGTGAGGGTCGGCAAACTTTTTGCAATTAGTAATCTGGTCAGTAGAGTTAAGAAGTAGATAGTAAAGTCGTTCATGTCTACTCAAACAGCTTTTCCATAATATGATATGAATGCCGGATGAAACCTCACGCAGACAGCTTCACAAACTGTAGAATGAGTCACTGCGGAAGTCATCTCAACTTTCACTCCGCCACAGCATCTGCATGCGTCTCTCCTCCACATCAGCTTTAGTGCTCGGATCAGTGACAGCGCATTAAAGCAAACATCAGTCAGCATGAGGGAATTAGCTCAAACATAACAACAACCTGATATTTATATCAAAAGCATCCTGAGAGCTCCTGGCTTAGCTGGTGTAATCAGGTTAGCTAAACGTCTCCTGTGAGGAAGTAATCTACTTTGATGCTCTGTCTGCTAGCAAAACATTGAATCTGTGTCAGGCTGCGCCGTCTGAGCAGCAACCGCCGGTCCAGCCCACTCTGTAATTCAATTACACGAGTTGACTCATGTCCTACTTAACGTCCAGGCAGCCAACGGCCTGATTACGGAAGCCACAAATTGTCAAATAGCAAACCTGGATAAACATTTATGTCTTCTCAAAACCAGGAGGGTTGTAATTATCCTCCGTAATGTCATTTCACAGGACGGATGAAGTGCAGTGCAGGAGTTCAGCTTCACTTCACAGATCATCTGCAGAGAAATTCAAACAGCTCTTCCTCCCACCATTAGACTTTTCAGTGAGCTCATTTCGGCCTGAACCAAACTCCTTGAGAATCCACAAACATCTCATTATCGGTGTGATCGTGGGTTTTCGCTGCTACGCAAACATTAATCACAACTAATATTTGCAAATGCTTGGACGCTAAGATGTGTGGAGTACTGACAAGACATAAAGAATGACAATAAAGCTACTATATATGCATGAAAACAACAATATTCCAATGTTCTCCTCATTATAATGTGCTAAATTCTACTTATTTTACTACAATATTAACATTTATTGCACTCAAGCTAAAGCAAAGTTTGCATTGCACATGATGGAGAACATTTTTAAAACATTAGAGCATCTCTGTAGAAACTCAGTTGTACTACAAAATAAAGCTGCGACTAACATTGTTCATTATTTCTTTGATTAATTGATCAGCTGTTTGGTTGATGAAAAGCCAGGAAATGGTGAAAAATGTTGTCCTCGCATGCCTCGTTTTATCTACAACCCAAAGATATTCAATTTATGGTCATAGACGAGGAAAGAAACCAGAAAATATTCAAATTTAAGCAGCTAGCATCAGAAAATGTTGACCTTTTCTGAGAAAAAATTACTCAAACTGATCAATCGATTGTCAAAATATCAACTGAATGTTCATTAATTAACCAACTAAAAAAGCCCTCAGAGAGCTCATACCTCCGCCAAGGAGCTTCAGTCCACCCCCAACACAATCTCCCAATTCACATATTTTGTATGGAACGTTACAGATACTAATGTAATTACATACAGTTCAAATGTCCTACCAACAATGTGGCCTTCACCCCATCCGACCTAATGAACAGGCGCGGCCTCTAGCGCGGCAGCTCCTAACAGCCTCCCAGCTTCTTAGACAACAGGAGATAAGAATGCCGGCACAACCGTGCGTATGTCGCTCAGGAAGGAAAGAGAACTCCGTCATTGTCACTGTCTGTCGCGTGGAGACCCAAAATGTCATGTGGTCAGAGGAGGTTACACCAAAAACAAGAGCGCCCTCTGGTGGCTTTTAGAGTAAACTGCATGTAGTTGTCCACCTGGTTGCACTTACATTAAAAAAAAAATTCTTGCATCCAGACGGTGATCCGGATCAGTCCCAAAATGTCGTCATTTGTTCCTTGTCCCATTTCACACATTTCCTGAAAATTTCATCCAAATCCGTCCATGAGTTTTCGAGTTATTTTGCACACAAACAAACAAACAAACAAAAAGAGCAGAACAAAAAAGCAGTTTGTCTTCAGGTTATTTGTAGCGCGAATAAAACAAGTAATGAAAGAAGCTAATAGAAGATTATTTGAATTGAAAAAGGCTTTGTAATAGAACGACCTCTGTCTGACGGGCTACAAAGACCAACAACTGCTTCATGTAGGAAAACAGTTCAAACAAACACATGAAAATGAACTGAACCCAGTGGAATTGTTATCTATGTAGATTTACACGGCAAACAATTCAGCAATTCATACATGAGACTGTAGTAAGTCTTATCTGGACGTCTCCAAATACTTCTACAGATACAATATTATGGAAACACTAAGAGGTGGTTTGATAGATAGTGTTATAATAAGCAGTAATATATATTTATTTATAATAAAATCAGTGTGGGGAAGAAATTTGAGCCAGTAAGTCCAAGATATGTGAGCGGATCAGCTGTCTCTAAAGGTGACCCACCATCAAACATAATCTATCAGTCAAAGGGCTACGAGCCGCTGTGAGGCTGCCTGAACATCGTTATCATGCAGCCAGTTTTTTAAAGCTGTAAAAGTGTTGGATAGGAAATCCTTTTCCTCCCATCGCTGCCCTGTTCAATACAATATTTGAAGTTTTGATCATTTTAAAAAGCTTAAACTTGCCTGCTCTGCTTATAAGATCCTGCATGGACTTTGGGGGAGTTCGTTAAGTTCAGATCCAGCACCAGTAGGAGAACAACCAGAGCCTCCACTAGAGGTGACTGTGAGGTACCACTTAGACCAGGGGTGCCCAATCCTGGTCCTCGAGAGCCCCTATCTGGCATGTTTTGGAGGTTTCCCCTCTTCCAACACACCTGATTCAAATGATCACTCATCATCAAGCTCTGCAGAAGCCTGATAACGATCCTGGTCATTTGAATCAGGTGTGTTGGAAGAGGGAAGCTTCTAAAACCTGCTGGATAGGGGCTCTCCAGGACCAGGATTGGGCACCCCTGACTTAGACACACAACCTTTAGCAATCAAGTGTTATCAGTCAAAGGTACTGAGGTCTGGGCTGAGATTCCAGCTCCAGTAAGAGACTTTTAACACCTTTAAAGTCAATCTAAAGAAGTGGCTCAAAAGAAACCAGATCTGCCAGCACTCATTTTACATTAAAGCTTTTATATTGTCTCTCAGTGTTCTTTGTTACTGTCACTGGTGAGTGTCATTTGTCTAATTCCTCTATAGTGTTGTTAATTTTTTTGTATTTTTCATTTGTAGTGTTGTCACTGCAGTGTTACATCTTTTGACCTGCCAGGGGCTGCAGATGGACAGTAGCCTTTGACTAATTCTGGCATATTTACATTTATATGTTCATTAATATGCACTGTCCCTTTTAAATACAATAAAGTAAAGTAACCAAGATAAAACTGGATCAAATGACCAAACTTCCAAATTTGTCTCTAAACTTACGTCTCATAAAAAACCTTCTGCCGTCCAGACTGTGTATAATTTGGTCGAATAGCAACCTCTCGTCTATCCAACTGTCCTTTGCCAGGGTGTAATTTAATACATGTGTCGCCCTGCTTTAACCTTGGTATGTATTTAAATGATTCTCAACATGGAGCCATTAAAGTTGGAAAAATATCTTTTATATTCTTGGATTTTTAGAACATTTAATTCATGTTTTTTGCAAAGACAGAGCTCTGATTCACTTCACCAGTTATATAGGAAAGTTATATGACTTATATATCATATACAGATAGTCTGGATTGTACGTAGCAGTGTGTTGGTTGGGATTTACACAAGCAGCATTTTTTTCTGTGGCGATGCAAACTTAAGCTAAATCAGATTAATACAGTGGCTTATATCAGTTCTGTATGGGAGTGATTGAACCAGAAAAGCTTCCGTAGTTTTCCTCCTTTTCAGCTTAAACATGTTTTTATGCTTCCAAGTCCAGATTTAACCAGAACCTAAAGACAACAGCCTTCAGCTCATCTGTGATTTTTCCTCTTTGTCACACAGCACCAAAGTCATCATGTCTTTAAATGGAGTTTCCAGATCTTCACAAGTTCGACTGCAAACTTTTAATGTGGAAGTACCACAGTTTGGCCGCTAGATGGAGCCACTCACCCATGCTAATGAGGCTGCCAGCACCTCACAGTTCATGCAAATATCCAACCTGGTATTATAACTTATAGAAAGACAACACAACATACAAATGAAGCAATAAAAGACACATAATAATACCTGAGGAATGTATATGTAAAAATAATTCTCCAAAACTGACCATATTAACAAACACAGAAGACAACAGACTGAAAATAGTGGAAATACTGCAGATTAAAATCAACTGATTGTTAATTTAAATTTTAAATGATGATTTTATTTAAATAACAATCAAATGTAATATTTTATTTGATATTTATACACATAAAAAAATGCTATTTGAATTTAGTATTTCTTCTCCACCAACTTGTGGCACTTAAACATTTCTTCTTATTTATTATTGTTATTATTATTATTATTATTATTATTATTATTATTATTATTATAAATATTTAAATACCCAGAAGTTATTTTAAATGATTTTTTGCATTTTTTTAAGCTTTTACTTCCTAATATTGCCTCTTTTTTTTTAAATATATAGTGTAGAATACGATATTACTGAGCGCCCTGATCCCAGTTTCTCTATTCTGGGGGACAGTGAGTGACTTTAACCACAGATTTCATCCCACTCTGACGTGATGCTGAGCTGATGAAGACCTCCCGGGTCACCCTCTACCTGTCCCCGCTGATTGACAGCCTCCTCCGCGAGCAGGACGGCGGGGCTGCGCCGGCACAATGGCCGGGGGAGAGGCGGTGGGAGGGCGGGCAGCAGCGCCGCTATCCAATGGGATCAGCGATGGGAGGGAGTTTGCCGAACTCCAGCTTTGTCCTAACTTCTGACTGAGGCGTCTGCACCGTTATTCCACGGGACGGTGCGCAGCTCAGCCGCCTGCAGGCGCGTCCACACCGCTCCAGACTTTGGATAAACTTTTCCCTTCTTCTTTTACGCACCTCCAAGGAGCCGGGGACTCTAACTTTTTGCTTTTTTTTCCTTTTGTCTTTTAAAGGCTCGTCAGATCCCGTCCTGAAAATGCTATTCTGAGGAGTTGGAATGAAACTTCCCTGATCTGCAGGAACCTTTTTTTCTCCATTCAGAGGATTTGGTTGCAGTTTTAAGAAGCGGAGCGCTGCGCAGGACAAAGTGACGCTCCTGGAGTTCTCTGGGACTGAAGTGTGGAAAAGAGCAGCTGCTGGGATTCCTACTGAGTTTTCTGTGCGCACATTCTGTGTTGGAATACAATGCTTTAGTGACCCGTGGATGCATCATAGGCATGGACTCTGTCTGAGAAAGGTGGACTGGCTTTCTGACCATGGCGCTCGCAGGTAGGGGCTCCGGCCGGCTTCATTTCACTCTCCTCCTGCTGTGGACTCTGTCGCAGTACTCAGCATCCAGCCAAGTCCGTCAAGAGTTCCAGGTGCTGGAGGAGCAGCCCGTCGGCACCTACGTGGGCACGATAGAGACCAAGCCCAGCTTCACGTACCGCTTCAGCGAGAGCCACAAACTTTTTGCGATCAACGGCTCCACCGGAGTGATCTCCACCTCGGCGGTGATCGACAGGGAGCTCCTGCAGAGTGATGTGATCAACGTGGTGGTGCTGTCCAGCCAGCCCACGTACCCCACGGAGGTCAGGATCGTGGTGCTGGATATCAATGATAACTCCCCGGTGTTCCCAGACGCCTCCATAGTGGTTTCCTTCAAGGAGGACGCCAGCAGCGGCCGGCAGGTGATCCTGGACACGGCGACGGACTCCGACATTGGAAGTAACGGAGTTGATCACACCACGTACAGAATAGTGAGAGGCAACGAGCAGAGGAGGTTCCGCCTGGATATTACAGTCAATCCTAGTGGAGAGGGCGCATTCTTGCACCTTGTCTCCACCGGGGGCTTGGACAGGGAGGTGACTCCCTTCTACCAGCTCCTCATAGAAGTGGAGGACAAAGGAGACCCGAAAAAGTTTGGCTACCTGCAAGTAAATGTCACCATCCAGGACATAAATGACAACCCCCCCATTTTTGAGCAAGACCAGTATCAGACCAGCGTGTTCGAGGATGCAGCAGTGGGTTCGAGCATCCTGCAGATCACAGCATCAGATCAGGATGAGGGGGCCAATGCAGAGATCAGGTACTTTTTAGATGAGGGGACGCCGTTCCAGATTGACCCCAAAGCAGGTACTATAATTATAAAAGAGGGTTTGGATTATGAGAGCAAAAAAGAGTACTCCCTGACCATTCATGCGGTCGATAACGGGGTGCCCTCCCTGTCAGGCAGAACAGAAGCCACGATAAAGCTCCTAGATGTGAACGATAACGACCCCGTGGTGAAGTTCAGGTATTTCCCAACCACTTCCAAATTCGCCTCTGTTGATGAGAACGCTCAGATCGGCACGGTCGTGGCTCTGCTCACCGTCTCAGACTCTGACTCCCCCACTGCTAATGGGAACATATCTGTTTCAATCTTAGGGGGCAACGAGCAGAGACACTTTGAAGTGCACACGTCCCCTGTGCCCAATTTAAGTCTGATCAAAGTGGCCAGTGTGTTGGACAGGGAGAGAATTTCCTCCTACAACCTCACCGTGTCTGTGTCAGACAATGGCAAGCCCATGGCCAGGTCCTCCTTCGCCAGTCTGGTCATTTTTGTGAATGATATCAACGACCACCCGCCCATATTCCAGGAAACGCTGTACAGAGTAGATATCAGTGAAGACATACCAAAAGGCAGCTACATTAAAGGGGTCTCTGCAACAGATGGGGACTCTGGGCAGAATGCCAACCTGCGCTACTCCCTGGTGTCTGGAAACGCTTTGGGCTGGTTCTCCATCAGTGAAAACAGTGGTCTGGTTACCAGCGCCGCTTTGTTGGATCGGGAAATAGCATCTGAAATTGTGCTCAACATTAGTGCCAAAGACCAGGGGCTGCAGCCCAAGATTTCCTACACTAAACTCATAGTCAACATCACTGATGTGAATGACCAAGTGCCTACATTCACACAGAGCACATATCATGTTTCCCTGGTGGAGCACGCTCCTGCCGGCACCGAGCTGCTGGTGCTGTCTGCCTCAGATGACGACCTCGGGGCCAACGGGACGGTCCGGTTCTCATTTGATGCAGAGACTCCAGCCGGCGTCCAGGAGCTGTTTCGCCTGGACGCCGTGTCGGGGCGATTAAGCACAGCCGCGGAGCTGGACAGGGAGGATCAGGCCTCCTACTTACTCCACATCCAGGCAGCAGACGCGGGCAGCCCCCCTCTGCACTCTGTAGGCAAAGTCAACATCACCCTGTGGGATATCAATGACAACAGGCCGGTTTTCTACCCGGTGCAGTATTTTGCCAACGTTAAAGAGAACGAGCCCTCAGGTTCTTATGTAACCACTGTCTCAGCTACAGACCCCGATTTGGGTAGAAATGGCACAGTCAAATATATAATTACAGCTGGAGACGTTTCCAAATTTCGAATTAATAGCAACACGGGGAAAATTGCCACGCTCGTGCCCCTGGATAGAGAGGAGAAAACTGCTTACCAGCTGCAGGTGACAGCAGCAGATGGTAGCGGCCTGCGCTCACACACTCAGGCCATTGTGACTGTGACAGTTATAGACACGCAGGATAACCCACCGGTGTTCAGCCAGAAAGTGTACAGCTTTGTCATGTTTGAAAATGTGGGTCTCGGGACAGTTGTAGGGACGGTGTCGGCCACCACGGTCGATCTGAACACAAACATTTCGTATCTGATCACCTCAGGCGACCAGAGGGGGCTTTTTGTTGTGAACAGCGCGGGTCAGATCACAGCGTCCAGCCAGATAGACAGAGAGGAACAGGGCTTTTATCAGCTGAAGGTTGTAGCCAGAGCTGGGGAGATCACAGGAGAGGCTTTTGTTAACATAACTGTGAAGGACTTGAACGATAATGCTCCTCATTTCATTCACTCTGTGGAGCACGTGAGCGCGGTGGAAAACTGGAGCACAGGTCACGTGATATTCCAGGCCAAGGCTTCAGATCCGGACGAAGGCACGAATGGCATGGTGGTCTACAGCCTCAAGCAAAACCCCAAAGGCCTGTTTCACATTCACGAGAAGCACGGCCTCATCACGCTGACCGGGCCGCTGGAGGTCACGACGAGCTCCTACGAGGTGGAGGTCCTGGCGTCGGACATGGGGGTCCCCCGCCACACGTCCAGCCTCGTCCTCATCGTCAGCGTTTACGACGTCAACGACAACTCGCCCGTGTTCGACCAGCTCTCCTACGAGGTCATCATCCTGGAGTCTGAGCCCGTCAACAGCCGCTTTTTTAAAGTGGAGGCCACCGACAAAGACTCAGGCCTGAATGGGGAGATCATGTATGACATCGCCGGCGGCAACACAGGTGAAGTGTTTGGCATCTTTCCAGACGGGCAGTTATACATCAAAGCAGAGCTGGACAGAGAGATCCAGGACAGATACAACCTGGTGGTCGTAGCCAAAGACAGAGCTGTGGAGCCGCTGAGTGCCACTGTCAATGTCAGCGTGATCCTGGATGATGTAAACGACAACCGGCCCCTCTTTAACAGCACCAATTATGTGTTTCATTTTGAGGAAGAGCAGAAGAGGGGGTCTCTCGTTGGGCAGGTCTTCGCTGAGGATAAGGACTTCGGCCCGAACAGCGAGGTCAGGTACACATTTGAAACTCCGCAGCCCAACTTCGAGCTGAACGCCATCACGGGAGAATTGACCAGCACGCTGCAGCTGGACCGCGAGTCGCTTATGAGACAAAGAGGCGCCGCCGTGTTCAGCTTCGTGGTCGTCTCGTCGGACCAGGGTCTCCCCAAACCCCTCAGAGACCAGGCCAAAGTGCAGGTTTACATTCAAGACATCAACGACAACCCGCCCAAGTTCACCAAAGACATTTACCAGGCCTCCATCTCTGAGTCGGCTCAAAACATGACACAGCTGCTGCGGGTGTCTGCCTCAGACGTGGATGAAAACAAAAACGGACTGGTTCGCTATCACGTCTCTGAAGGCAACGAGGAAGCTCAGTTTGCTATAGACAGCAGCTCTGGACAGGTGACTCTCGTCGGAAAGCTTGACTATGAATCCACATCCTCCTATTCACTGAAAATCATAGCTGTTGATGCCGGAGCTGTTCCCCTGTCCTCCTCTTGCATGCTCAGCATCAGCATCATGGATGAAAATGACAACTCCCCCTCCTTCCCTAAATCCTCGCTGTCTGTGGACGTCCTGGAGAACATGAGGATCGGAGAGCTGGTGGCCTCTGTCACCGCCACCGACGCAGACTCGGGGCAGAACGCGGACATAACGTACAGCATCACGGCCACAAACAACCACGGCACCTTCAGCATCAGCCCCAACACCGGCAGCATCTTCCTGGTTAAAAAGCTGGATTTTGAAACCCAGTCATTTTACAAACTCAACATCACCGCGAAGGACAATGGCAGGCCGCCTCGCTCCTCATCCATTCCTGTGGTTATACACGTGAGAGACTTTAACGACAACCCTCCCATTTTTACTCCTGGGGACATTTTCAAATCCATCTCTGAAAATCTCCCTATCTCCGCCTCAGTCATGACCATCACGGCTCACGACACAGATGCGGACATAAACGGACAGCTGGAGTACTCGATTGTTCAGCAGATTCCTCGGGGAAGCCACTTCACCATTGACCCGAGCACTGGGCTCATATACACCAGCAGAGAGATCGACAGGGAGTTCTCCAACCTGTTTGAGCTGACCATCAAAGCCACTGACCAGGCAGTTCCAGTTGAATTCCGCAGATTTGCCCTGAAAAATGTCACAATATGGGTCACGGACCAGAACGATAACATTCCCACTTTCGTGTCCCAGAACGCCCTCGTGGCCGAGCCGAACATAGTCATCGGCTCCATCCTGACAACAGTGGTGGCCTTTGACCCTGACGACGGCGCGAACGGGGAAGTGGAGTACGAGCTCGTGGAAGGGGACTCGGACACGTTCATCATGGACAGGTACAGCGGGGATATTCGCCTGGCCTCCCAGCTGGTCCCGTCGCGGCTCATGTACACCCTCACAGTGTCGGCCACCGACCACGGCACCGAGCGCAAGACCTCCAGGACTGAGCTGACCATCATCCTCCAAGGGATGGACGGGCCTGTTTTCTCACAGCCCAAATACATCACCATCCTGAAAGAGGGCCAGCCGCCGGGCACCAATGTCATCTCCCTGGATGCCTCGAGCCCCAGAGGCTCTGCAACCAAAGTGGAGTATTTCATCGTGGCAGTGCGCAGCGGTGGGAAAGCCGTGGGACGCCTTTTCACCATCGGCCGCCACACGGGAGTGATACAGACGGCCGCGGAGCTGGATCGGGAGCAAGGGTCCGACCTCTACCTGGTGGATGTGTACGCCATCGAGACGGACGCCAGCCAGCCCAGAACACAGCGTGCTGAGGTTAGTACACTGCTGACTTCTCTGTTCTCCACAGGTACTGGAAAGCCACCTTATATTTTGCACTGTTGGTCTATTTGATCCGTTTGGCAGGAAAAGGGGCATGAACTCACCCACTGGCATTTGTTAGAAACATTTGGATGAAATAAGTGTAATAAGATCGAGCTTTAAAAAAAACAGGAGAAACGAGCCTGTCCAAGTCACACATAAACCAGAGCCACCTATTGCATTTGTCTGCTCATTAATTAAATTCCTTTTTAACGCACAGCCCCTGCATTATATTAAATCATAATTTTCTTGGACATGAGTAAGAAAGGCTTGTTCTTTGGCATGATAACTTCATTGTTCCCCTTTCCAAAAACACACTAGCCATAACAATTCATCTTGAATGTGCCTCTCCTAATATTTGAGCAGCCTGGGGAGAGGAAATGAGTGTTGCATGTCTTCTGTACGAGCCCCTCTCCTGCTCTCTTGAACTGAAATGTTCTTATCAGTGGTTATGAACTGCACAAATCAAAAAGGGCCTACTTTTTAATTTCCCTGCTGCAGATATGAATCATTCAAGGCTGCTGTTTCAGTTTCTAGACTCATGATGGTTTCCTCCACGTCTCAAGTACAAATGAAAAAAAAGAAAAGTCACCCATATGGTCTTCCTGTGCAGGTATGCATCCTCACTGCCAGTATTACTTTGAGCCTTTGAGCCCGAGGCTGTTTTGGCACTGGGGTGGTCTCGGGGTGCCTTTATACCGCCGGGAACAGCTCCACAGGCAATAAGTGACCATTAAAATTGGGTGACCTCTTAAGGCTTTGTGAAAAGATGCTGAGGGCACAGAGAGGGAAACTTAAGCTGAGTTTGCATTATGTGCTGCGTCTTTTTTTAGGCTTTCCCTAAAAAAAGACGGAGCTAAATTCTCCCTCAAGTGTAATGTGGGAACCCTAAGCCCAGTTTGGGTGGCTAAGGCCCAGCCGCTAGCCAAATGAAAAACAAATGTGACTCTATATTTGTTTTGGAAATTTTAACCAGGACCTGAAATGCCGTGTTGTTACAGACTTGATGACACAAGGTGTAAGCGTCTTCTCCTCTAGAGAAATATGTTTTGTGTTTTCAAAAATGCTTGAAGTGAAACGATTTAGGAGCTTCAGATTAGCAGGATGCATCTGACAGTTGTTACTGATTCCTTTTTGACCGCTGCAGATATTGAAGCTGAAATCCAATATGGCAATCAGTTATTTGGAGGCAAACGCACATATTATTGAAATCAAGGATTACTTGGCAAAATCGCGTTAGCAGACTTAACTTAAAGGTTTGCCCCGGCCAAATGGGAATATCAAATGTTCTCTCGCTTTGCCTGCAGCGAAGATGGCAATCTGCTCTCCTCCAGACTCTACCGTCGGGCTAATGAGAGAATATCACTGCTCCATTCCCAAACTTTAAACTTCAGATTGGTTTCACGCTAAGCTTGAACTTTCTCACCCCGTGGAGAGATGACTTTACCACACCACCTGGCCGAGCAGTCAGTCTCTCCGCTGTGAGAAGCGTGAGATCTAATGGCTTGGAGGAGTTCAAATGACTGGTTTTGTGCTGTAGTGCAACGGGGCAGCCGCCTTTACGGCTGCGTTTTTAACAACACAGGTGAGCAGGTCATATTCGTGCTGTTTGTGCCTCAGAGCACGGTGTGGTACTATAGTGTAAACCTTCAGACTTAGACTAATGTTTTTCCAGTGCAGTGTTTATACGCCAGATACCCGGTAGCAACGGGGGGATTACTTCCATCCCCGGGGTTGTGACCCTTTCACATTCTCCATTTCCCATTTTCCCCATTGATTGGACGCGTGAGGGAAAGTCTGCATTTTTCCCCCTCTGCTATGCGCCATGTGTGATGTTGTGGAAACAGTCGAACAAAGAGAATTCTCCTGGACCGGCTTTATCAACGGTCGCGATCTTAAACAGCTCAGGAAGTTTGATTGTTAGCGGTCCCATCTGTCTGTCTGTCAACTCTCAGCACCTTCTGGCTCCCATCTGGGTCATGTATGATCATTTGACCCAACAGTGAGTTGCACCACTGTCATATTTGGTTGTTGTTCTGCAGCGACTGGCAGCTTGGCATGCTTTTCAAATGACTTCATTACCCAGAAATCCTAGTTTTTCTTCTCCTCTCTTCCTAGTTTGGGTAAATATGCTAGGAAAAAGAATGTCTTGGCAGCACTTTCACCTATTGTTGGTGAATCCAGATTCCATTCATAGTTCGAGGAGGATGTTTTTTATTTCACCCAAAGTTTTGATTCATCACATCCTGTGACGTCCTTGTTTAGAGGCAGAGAGAAGCCCCCCCTTCCCCCCTTCTCCATAACTCATACTGGTAAATTGACTCTGAGTCACCTATAGCGCGCTGCCCTCTCACCTTTTCATCACCGCTGATGTGACAGCAGCTGTTTCCCATCAGCTTGTTCAATACGAAACACCTGCGAATCACTGATTGTTGTGCTCTGTGTGACTGAGCCTAAGTTTACCCTTGTGGTGATGCTTTTTCCCAATGCAGCAGACCTTTTAGTATGTTTTATTTTGACATTGTTGGGAATCATCTACCACTAGAGCTGCAAATAATGTTTATTTTCATTGTCGATTAATCTGTATCTGTTCATTGTGTTCCTGATGAATCTATTAGTTCACTGGTCTATAATATGGTAAATGGTCTGCACTTATATAGCGCTTTTTTCTACCTTAGTGGTTCCAAAGCGCTTTACAATGTGTTTCACATTCACCCACTCACACACCAATGGCGACAGAGCTGCCATGCAAGGCGCTAATCTACCATTGGGAGCAACTTGGGGTTCAGTGTCTTGCCCAAGGACACTGCGGCATGCGGAGGGGCCGGGTATCGAACCGCCAACCTTGCAATCAGTGAGACAATCTGCTCTACCACCTGAGCCATAGTAGCCCCATAATACGTCAAAAAAGCCTAAGATGATGTCCCTATGTGTCTCATTTTGTCCACAACCCAAAGATATTCAGATCACGCTCATAAAAGAGGAAAGAAACCACAAAATATTTACACTTAAGAAGCTGGAATCAAAATGTTTATCTGTAAAAAAAAAAAAAAAAAGTCCTCAGACTGATCGATGGTGGGGATTACGTTAATAGGCGGCTAATAATTTATTAATCCTTGCAGCTCTGCCGGATAAATGATAGAAAATGAGTTGTTTGGCGTTTCGGACGCATCCATCACGACTGCCCCGAGCTTAAGATGCATTTTTAAACGTCTATATTAAGACTGGAGAGATGTTTCAGCTTTATGGAGGACTCAGATGTTCCAGAGGAGGTCCTGCAGGTGGCTCTGAGAAGCAGAGAGGAGTTGCAACAGCTGTCTGTCTGTCGTTACGCTCATTACGTGAAATATGGCGATGCACTCTTTCTGTTTATGTAACTTTAATTTGCCAGAATGGTCTGTTGGGATCTTTTTCTGGATAAATCGCAGCTCTGTTATGTTACACAGCCTCCGTTTGTGGCGAGGCGCTGGCAGCTTGATGCATTTGTTGTGGCCTCTGCTTTAACTTTTTCGAGCCACCTCTCTGGTTTCCACACTGGAGAGCCGCGGCGAGTATTCCTTTAAAGGAAGAAGTGATTGCAAACGCAGAATAATAGAGCAATCGCAGAGATCTCCGCGGTCTCTGTTTCTTCTCCTCCGTAGTCTCTCCCTTCATCTTCCTCCTCCTCGCAGACGAACCCTGCAGCCCCTATAGACTGGGCTGCTACAATTGTTTTCTTAAACTCGCTGTGAATCAAAATGAAGTGCTGTTTTTTTTTCTTCCCCTCGGAGAGGAGGCCCTCGAGTGCCACATCAGTCCTTGCCCCCTCCTCTCAAAGCCATTGTTCCCCCCTGAAAGTAAACAAAGTCGGAGCGCTCAACAGGCCTTCCTTTGTTTTTCCTTCGCAGATAAAGTGTTGCGCTGGCCGGGCCGCGATTCGGGAGGCTTTTATTATTTTTTTGTCTGTGCCAGCGACCTGCCTTGGCAGATTTAGGAGTGCGTATGGATGCCCCTGTCAGCCGGCTTTCCTCCCCTCTCCTCGCTCGGTGACGGACGCACGGTAGAACTGTTTGGCCTCGGCAGGGCTGAAGAAAGAGAAGCGTGTTTTGGGAGGGTTCTGGACATGTCAGACAGCGTCACTGGGAGCTGTGGGAATGGAGGAAGAGGTGGAGTGACGGGAAGCGTTTTTTAGGAGGGCTCTGGAAGTGCTGGACACGGTCAGCATTGCAAGGAATCATGGGAAGCCGGGGTTCAGGATCACGTCCGAAGCAGGTGGAGGAACGAGGGCTTGCTCTGTTTGCTTAGACACCACAGTCGGGGGAATGTAGATGGTTGAATCAAATAGTCGGCACAAATTAGTGTTGATCTCTGCTGCTGTGGACAGTTTGATCCCCGTTACATCCACCGCCCCCTTCGCTGAGCTGTAGATCTCCGTGTCGAAGCTGTTTGTGTCTCCGATTCCTAAATCTCACTGGCAACAAGCTTCAAAGTCCTTTTTCTGGCCTTTTTTTTTCTCCTTTTGCTTTCTCCGTGTTTTGATGATGCTGAAGCTCCTCTAATGTGGGAAATGTGATTAGGGCCATCTGAGGCAGTGTTGAGGTTGTAGAGAAGACAGGAGGGAGGGAGGAAAAAAAAGCCCCCGCTGAAACATAAAACCTGCAAAGGCAGCCAGGTCAGCGAGGCAGGAGAACAAGGTCACGTACAGCTGGATGATACGATACGGATGCCGGGTTCCGTTTGTGCATTTGTGTCTGCGTGCGAGAGTATTAATAAAAATTGAAATATTGATGACTGCCAGAGGAAGGCCGAACAGTGTTACAGATAGCTCCCCAAGCTGAGCATTTGGTGTTCTTTGTTGGGCTTTGATTACATTCGATTCACACACAAGTTTGGTATTAAATTTTCATGTTCTCTCAGAAGGCACATTTCATAAGAGGTGGAGGAGAGTGAAGCAGAGCAAACTGTGTCCTCGTGTATAATAATTCACGCTCTAACATTTGGTGTGTGTCCTGTAACGGACGCGCGTTTTTGAAACGGTCGTCGAAAAAAGAAAAAGGCGACGCATCCGCTCGGCCCTCTGGGTAGGTGGTCTCCGCGGGATGAGCGTGAAGCCGAGCGCGAACCCATCCTGACGAGTCGTCTCGGAGCGCCCGCCCGTTTTACGAGACGCCGTCGCCGTAAAAAGTTGGATAAACATTCGCCCGTGCGTGGAAGCGTGCAGGCCAAATGCAGCCAAAAGCCCACGGACACACACGGAAACAAATTCGGACTCACACAGACTCTCTCTCAAGTGCAGGAAAACGTTAAATGGTAGCAGCAGTCAAAATAATTCAGCTTCATTTGGGTTATTATGATTACGTTACTGTCAAATAAGATCACGGGGATCCTGTGAGACTCCTATTCAGCAGACTGTGAGTGAACCGTGATGAAGTCGGTGGTTGATGTCCTCATTTTATTGTACCGGACTGTTTGTTAGTGTTTGTCTTGTTCCATTTATTCTGTGGCTCGCTGTAACTTTGTTTAAAAAGAAGTGTTAAGCAGATCCGGCTGCCGTCCAACTCGTCTGACCGTCAGCGATGAGCGTTGAAGTTGCTGTTTGTCTGCACATCCACAGCAGGTTTTTCCCACAGACTTTTTCCTCATCAGACGGCGGCGACCTCATAACATACGTTAGTCAGACTCTAGGCTGAATGGTCAAGAGCGGGATCATATTGTTCTGCCGCGCCACGTCCAGTAAAGTCAATCCAAGCATTGCATTTGCAGTGAAACACCAAAACTAACCTTTTCACAGTTCACTTTACTGTCACTGTCGGACCAACCAGACATGACTGGTCACCTGGAGTCGCCAACCAGTTACATGAAGCCACATTACTTTGTTGCTTGCTAGTTTAAAACCGGGCTGCACGGCGGCTCGGTGGTTAGCAGCGTCGCCTCACAGCTAGAAGATCCCTGGTTCGCGTCCCGGTTAGGACGCCTGGGATCTTTCTGTGTGGAATTTGCATGTTCTCCCTGTACAGCGTGGGTTTTCACCGGGTACTCTGGCTTCTTCCCACAGTCCAAAAACATGCTGAGGTTAACTGATGATTCTAAATTGTTCCTAGGTGTGAATGAGAGTTTGCTTTGATAGACTGGTGACCTGTCCAAGGTATCCCCTGCCTCCGCCCGAGTCGGCTGGGATAGACTCCAGCTTCCCTGTGACCCGACAGAGGATTAGGCGGTGTATAGATGATGGATGGATGGTCTAAAATCAAGCTGCACAGATTCACTGATTAATTGCCAGCTTTTATGATTACCAATTAATCTGTCTGAATCATTTGAAAAATGGAAATGGGGAAAAAAAGTCAAAATTCTCAGATTCCACCTTCCGAAATGTGAATATTTTCTGGTTTCTTTCCTCCTCATCCTTTTTTTTTACCTCCTCTATGACCTAAAATATAACACTGAGGACAATTTCCACCATTTTCTGATATTTTATAGATTAAACAACTAATCAGTTAATAGAGAAAATAATCAGCATGTTATTCGACAGGGTAAAAAACTGTCAGTTGTCATAGTTTAGAACTACACTTGTTTTTAGCGCATTAAGTCAGTAGTTCTCCACCTTGTTGGAGTGTGACCCCTTACTGTGAGGCATTACAGTGTCTGCTTGGAAATCTTAATGCCACAGTTATACTTTCTGTGTCTATGAGGATGTTGTAGAGTCTGCGTGGCTGCAGTTTGGTCCACATATAGACGAAAACTACCAAGACTACTAATGCACATCCATCTATCCATCATCTATACACCGCTTAATCCTCTGTAGGGTCACAGGGGGGGGGGCTGGAGCCTAGGGGACACCCTGGACAGGTCGCCAGTCTATTGTCACAGGGCTACACATAGAGACAGACAACCAAGCACACTCCACACAGAAATAACCCAGGCATCCTAACCGGGACGCGAACCGGGGATCTTCCAGCTGTGTGCTTACTAATGCACATGGTCTGCAGTAGTGTGCGTGGCCTCAATATGTAAATACAACCTACTGAGCATGTATGGAAGCAAGAAAAGAAGCAAAGATTAAAGTGAAGAGCAGCAACACTATCAGATTCTGCCTTAGTTACAAAAGACGTCGAAGTTCTTGTAATTGCTGGACTATTAACAAGTAATAATAGGGGTGTTTATTCATTCAGCTCCTAAAAATTCGGTCTAAATCAGGAAGGCTTCCGCTAACAAGATCATGTGTCTGACCAGGCGTTCAGCTTTATTATAACTGGCTAGTTTAACGCTGCTGTCGACACATTTAGATCCAGTCTAAATTACCGAGGTCCAGTGCCGCGTCGGTAAAGTCCAGGCTCTGTTACATTTGGTCAAAGCACACAGAATTACCTTGAAGACCTCAGTGGCACCGTGTGAACTTTGTAACACCCTTTGTATTGTCTTCTGCGGCCAACTGAATTGTGCTGGTGCGGTGACCCCACCCAGCTCCACTGTAAACAGGTTTAAAACACAAAATTATTTACACGTTCTATTTCCAAACACGGCCCGCCGCTGAGTTATGCTCATGTTCGGGGAATGGGCATTAAAAGAAAAGTCTCTCAGCTCTGCGGTCGACTGTCCACAACTTTTTTTTTCTTCTTCTTCTCTCCATTTCTGCCTCATGCAAAGTCAATGCAGGACCTCGGGTTAGAATAATAAATGAAGTGGCCGGGGCTCGGTATGCTCCACGGAGTTTTGCATCATCAGGTTTATTTTCTCTTCGGAGATGCATTTCTCTTGTTGTGTGACTTTGATTGTCATGCCTCATTTGGGAGGGGTCGCTCGTCCGTCTTTAAGCGCACATGCTCGGACCAAATGCGCGACTGAAATAGTATTAACGCCCGCAGGGAATGCCCCTTTCTGCTTTGGTCCGCGGAATCAGCCGTGATCAAAACAAAAAAAAAGTGAACTGGGGCCGTTTTGGAGCGATTTGCTCAAGTGCAATCAGAACTCTGATGTGTTCTAGAGTTTCCGAGCTTTATGGTCGCTCAACCGCAGAGGGTCTGATTGGGAGCAGTCGAAGTGATCAGGTAGGGGCCGCGATTTGGACTGTGCATTTTCCCCGAGCAAGTGTTGCACAGGGAAATAAATCTCGGCTCCGAGTATGACTGCATCCAGGAGATTTCTTCATCGCCCCTCCCCGCGCTGCTCTGACTGTGAAGGGACCATAAAATATGCCCGAGTCTCTCCAGCTTTGAAAAAAAAAGAAAAAGAAAATAATGTTCCACTACTTTCACTTGTAAAACGGAGGGAGTCAGAGCGAAAGAGGCAGAGCGCCGGGTTGATTTTGGCACGACGTCCTCCTGCGGTAATAATGGATCCCAGCTACGGAGTGATTTGTTCGTACACGTGACTTAGCGAGCTCTCCTAGCGTCAACAAACACTCGAGCGTGTCCACATGCACGGCAAATTTCCATTGTTTTCGGAGCTCGGGCTTCAACCCGTGCTGCCTCTCTGCTTTGTGTCTCAAAAAGCCCCCCCCCCCCCGAAAAAGAGCTGCACTTTTTGCACATCTCACTTCCCGCTGGCCGTCCATCAGCGGCACCTCCAGAGTGACATTTAGTGCTCTCGGCTCCCTCACAGGTCCTCCCACCTCCAGGGACATCAAACGAGAAGGCGAGGGAGAGGATGTGCGTTTTCTGCAGCGTTCTCATGCACACACACACACACACACACACACCTCATCTCGCCCAGCTTGCGGTAAGACGAGCGACCCGCGAGGCAGGAAGGGGTATCTCCCGCTGCCCGGACAGATAATTTAGGAGCTGGATGGGAGATGTAGGGAGGGGAAAAAAAAAGAGGGAGGAAAGGAGGAGGAGGGGGGGTGAGGCTTGAGCCGGAGTAGGGCTTTAGTGTCAGGAGCAGGAGACAAGCAAAGATAGACTGGCACCAGAGAGCGAGAGCCCGTGTTATTGTTATCTCCCCTCTTATTTTATAGGTTTTCCACCGGCCTGCAGCTCCCGCTCTGCGTGCAGCTCGCTTTAATCAGAGGTCAACCGTGTTGCGATCCAGCATCTGCACAGAACTCGTTGTGTCTCGAAGCTTTCTGTTGTGACAATGCTCCTTGCAAAACCTCCGCAAGTCTCCTGTGCAGGTCTTAAAATCAGCCAAGCCACAGTTGATTTGCAGCTGTTCTCAATTTTGGAATTGAAATATTTCAGCCCTCCAAAATGTCTCCGCATGACTTTATTTTCCGGCGCTCGGTTCTCGGGCCCTTCGATCTTTAGAATCACGCGACCGAGTGTTAGTTGTAATTCTGTTCATGCTCTTCATTTGACAGCTTCCTGGCCGCGCCTCCGACCTGACCAGAGCCGAGTGATCTAATGGGTTTTTCCCCCCGTATCATAGCTGGTTCTGGTGCTTTGTTGCTTTTTGTTTTCAGTGCAATATCGGGCAGTGTTACTGAATTCATCAAAAACTCCCGCTGTGCAGCCAAACATTGCTCAAACCCCCTGAAAGTCTAAAATCTGCCTCCAATCTCCAAAAACGATCTGAATCCTCTCGTTCCAGCTTCTTAACTGTGAATATTTCGTGGTTTCTTTCTTCCTCTGTGACAGCAAACGGAACATCTTTCTTGTCTGGACAAAACAGAAACATTCGAGGACGTCGCGTGACGTTTTTTGGAAATACTGATGTGCATTTTTCACCATTTTCGAACATTTTACAGCCCAAACAGCCAATCTGTTGATCAGGATTAACAGAACAAGCAATCAGCAGTGTAAATAATGCTACTTAAAATGATGAGCACAAAGAAAAGGCTCAAGTTGAGTAGTTAAAGGGTCAGTTCACCCAAATTACAAAGTTTATCATGGTGCACCAGACAGTTTTCAGTTTATTTGTCTCCAACATTAAGATAACATTCAGTTTAATTTGTGCTTGCAGATATCATGAGAACAGGCACGATTAAGTTAAATCTACACACTGCACCAATGCACTTCTGAATATATGTAAGAAAAACGTTGTTTCTAATTTAATAAACTGACCCCTCGAAGCTTTTTCTGAGCCGACAGGTGCTTCTTATCTGACGTTTCTGTCTCTGAAGTACATTACAGCTCTCCAGAAAACACAGGCTCCCTCACCCATTAAATTGCCCGTCCACATCGCCCTCCCCACGGGCCGCTCTGCAGAGAGGCTGTGGCTGTTTGAGCACGTAGCCGAGTGGAACGTCTCGGGGAAAAATAGCTCGTGGTCACCGAGACAATAACTGCAGAGCATGACCCTCACTTTGCAGGATTATTATCTCATTCAAGGAGATTCTTGGATCAGAGCTGGGCTCAGTGCTGGCGCTGCTCCTCTGTATTTTCCAAGGCAGTAATCCTCAAGCATCTTTTTACAGCGAAATATCAGGAGAGCACACGGGAGGCGAGCTCATGCCTTCCCTGCGTGGCAACTCGCGAGAGCCGGGCCCTCGATCGCAAACGCGGCGCCGTGTTTACGCACAACCTGAACAACTGATCTGCTGTCAGAAACGGAGAGAGCAGCGAGAACTCCTGGCTGGAAATAGCTAACCATTCTGGTGAGCGCGGCCTTCCTCTCCCCTCTCCAGTTGGGTCAGTTTAATTGGAAGCAGCTGGCGAGGGTTCTGGGCAGCGATGTGCGGGTCTAGTCAACGTGACTCAGGCTCTTGCTTGTGATCGGGGTACCTGAGCTGCCCTCCCCCCTCCCCCCGCCGGCTTTGTTGTCTGACAAAAGTTCGGTTTTTATTAAAGCTGGTGATATCTGCAGCGACAAACTGAAGGACTGGGCTCCGAGAGAGAGAAAGCTGAGGCTCTGGTTTCGATTACATTCGTTGACATTGTGCTATTTTTACTCGTTTTAACTTCTTTTCTCTTTTTTTTTTTTTTTTTTTTGCCCACTCTGTGATTTTCCTATGCAAATGCAAGAAGTGGCCTAATTTCACCAGACTCCATTGTGTTGGGATGTTGAGGTGTAATTTAACAAAGTGCTGTTCTCAGAGTTGACTTTATGGTCTCCCCCCTTTCAAACACTGGGCTATTTTGACTTTGCTTGGTGGTGTGTTGTGTGTGTGTGTGTGTGTGTGTGTGTGTGTGTGTTCTCCCTCCTTATACATGCTCTCGGCCCTGCTCTTGCATACTTTTTTTGCACAATCACCCAAATCTTGGCGCCCTCCGCTCATTTTTCTGCAGTCATCCCGCTCGGCGTCTCTGGCACTGACACGTAGCTCACCGAGATGAAAAAAAAAAAGAAACAGCACACTGAAAAATGAATCATCCAAAACGTTGTCTAAACTTGGCTGGCCCGCTGTTGACAGACAGGCCGTAATGAAGTCTCCCTCCCAGGACACTGAGTTCTTATGGTATTACACGGAGGGTGATCAGATATTACATTATGTCTGTATCTCCTCCGGGGGGGCTGCTGCTGCTGCTGCTGCTGCTGCTGCTGCTGTTGGGGCTTCGCTCACACTGAGGTGTGCAGGCTGGCTGCTGTGGGCGACTGAGGGGAACAACTCGGGCGCATAAAAGTCCCCCAGTTTAATATTACGACCCCTCAAACATTATTTTCCTTTTAGACGCCTGTGAAAATCAGCTTACAATCAGTATGAGTATCTGTAAGCATGCAAAGAAATCTTTATTTTAGAGAAACTGCTTGGTTTGTGTTGGAAGCGGCTCTGTGTGCGGCGCTGCCAGCAGTTTTTATTTTCCATTTGATGAGGGAAAACAAGATTTTAAAGGGAAGCTGGGACAATTTTGCACCTGAACACAACTTTCAGGGCAATGCTGCGTTTAAACATGTTGTGTAAGTGACGTATCGATGTATGAATTTGCAGTTTTTTATTGCAAATTAATGACCTGTACCTCTGTGGAAACAGCACAACCACTGCTAGGAGTGAGGAGTTTAGAAAAGTCTTTTGTGCTATGTAACTGTGTGCATGTGATTTCTACTGTTTTTTTTATGCTCGTCTCCTCTCTACACGGCCTGCAGTTCAACCCAGTTCAGCGGTAGAGCTCCTCAATCTGACTCATGAGTTTGCTGAACGGCTTCACGGTTGCACGAATCTGGTTGGAGCATACGCTTTGGGCGTTTTATTAAAATAGGACATCTAAAATAAAGTGATTCTGATTAAATGCCACAACCTTAATCTTAGATTTGGTTAATTTCCCAGATGGAACCGCACGTCACAGATGAGTGCTTCAAGGACTGTCAAAAAGTTTGAAAATCCACCAGTTCTTTCTGTTTTTGCCGTTTCTGGCTCTTATAAATGGCCTAATTTTGCTGATTTTTTAAAAAACGGCATGCCTCTGAAAGCCGCTTGTGGGTTTTGGGGTTCAGAGAGTTAAATTAAGGTCAGTCTACTTGTCACGTCGACTTCTACTCAGACTCAAACTTCTCGTGTGGCTGTGGAGAAGCTTCGGCTCGGGTACAGCAGACCAGGGCACTTTAATGGGCAGTCACAGTACCATTTTTTGACTTTGGAAATACCATCCAAGTCATAATTACAGTAAGGAAGCTCTGACTTTCCTGCAGGCGGAATACATCCAACTTGTTGCTTGGTAATTCACATAGCTGACTCAAAAGACGTGAGGGAACATCTTTACCATCCAGCCTATCAGATGTTGAGGCAGCACAGGGAAAGATGCAGGGAGTTGCGGTGTGTTTTCTTTTCCATTACTTTTTCATTTGGACTGTTTTATTTAAATATGCCTCTTGCCTGTCGTCAGCTTCATGGCAGTGCGGGACACTCTTGGTATGTGTCTGTGCATACTTTGTGTGGTTTGCATCTCACCCTGAAGCGCCTGCAGCCTTCGGACACGCCAGCTGCCTCGGTGCTAATCCCTCCTCTTGCAGATTTACACATGATCCTGCAGACGCTCCATGCCATTTGATGCAGATATTTGATAATGAGTGAGCGATCCGATGAAAAGAAACACTCTCAGGACCCCTCCCAGTCAATCGCGTGACCTCTGACCTCGCTTGGCAGGACTTGAGCGGAAGCGCTGCCACTTGTCTTGGCGGCCAAACAACCAGCTATGTGTGTCCGAGAGCGTCTGAGTGGATATACTCTGTCAGGCGGCGTGATTGTGTTTCATCAGGCAGACGGATGTTTGCGTATATGTGTATGTGAGCATGTTAACATGTGACAGTGAGTCCTACGGCGTAGCAGACTGGCAGCCAGAGTGTGAACTCGGCATGCTTTCTTTATTCCTCTGACGTCTGACAAGGCCGAGGCGCTGTTGGTAATGATGTGGTTATTACTTCCCATCATGCCTCGCTGCAGGCCGGGCAGTAAAACAGCGCGGTGTATTCTGTGCCCCTCATCGGCTGCCCGTGGAGGCCAGAACTGTGCTGCTGCTTTATGAAGCAATTCTCACTCTGTTGAGACACTTTCAGACAAACTCATGAAACCTCAGCAGTATTTCGTCATACTGTTCTGTAATAGACCATTTTTGCATTTGGTATGTGTTGAGACAGCATTATTTTAAATATCTGATGGCTATATAAAGCTTTGATTGTATTGCCTACCTGCAAAAAAATGGAGTTTTGGTATAAAAAGTTGGTGCTATGTTGATCTCTGTGTATCAAAGTTACATATTTAGATGTTTCTCCAATATGGCGGCTGTGGCTCAGGTTGTCCACTGATCGCAAGGTTGGCGGTTCGATCCCCGGCCCCTCCGCATGCTGAAGTGTCCTTGGGCAAGACACTGAACCCCAAGTTACTCCCAATGGCTACTTACATGGCAGCTCTGTCGCCACTGGTGTGTGAATGAGAAACACATTGTAAAGCACTTTGGATACCACTAAGGTAGAGAAAAGCGCTATATAAGTGCAGACCATTTACCATAAAAATAATAATTTTCTACTTTGAAATAGCTTCGATGTAACCTTACACCTCCCCCATCTGGCACTTGCTGCACCTCAAGCACACCAGCTCACCTACAACTCTATTCAGACACTGTAAAACTACACAAGTTGTTATTCAGCTAAAAGTGCTCAAACTGGAAACCAATTCCGAAGAAGAACGATGATGCAGAAGGTCCAACCCTGCAAGCATCGGTTCTACTGATCAACCAACAGATAACTGTAACCTGATTTTGCAAAGCTACGATCAACTCTTGTCCACGTTCTCACTGAAAAAGTCTTCCTGCACCCAGGTAGCTTGGCGGGTACTAAACAGAGTGAAGTTAGCTGCCGACCATAGCGGGCCACTGAAGAGTTAGTAGAGACCAGAAACTAAGCTGAAAGTAAAGTGTATATTTGACTTGAATGAATGCTAACGTTGCATGCCTGAAAATCAACTCTTGCGATGTTCTAATATTTAAGCGTTGCATTTACAGCTCATTCCGGTGCCCCCTAGTGGCCAAAAACATAATTGATCCTGCTTGTTGAAACAGCTAAACGCTTAAAGATGATAGTAAGATGTTTCGTATTAGACTCTTAAGAAGATTTATAATGTATAGATATTATTCTAAAATGTCAAATGTTTGTTTTTAAAAAAATTCGAGTTTGGCTCCCCCTAGTGGTCAGAGCAAACAATCACAAACAGACAGTTCAGCTCAACTTTCTCTTTAAACAAAACGTTCACGCAATCAGGGAATTTAAAGCATCTGATAATGACACAACATTTTTTAACACAGTGGCTTTAAGTGTGTTTTTCCCCTCCTTTATTCCTTTTGAATTCTGGGTTTGCTCTCAGGGAATTAGGCTCTCAACATGAAAATCAATCAGTAACAGGGCATGGGCATCAGATTTCGAATCGTCTTTGAAACTCAAGATTTATTCGCGGGCTTTAAGCACGACCCCCGCTGCTGGGTTTGCACGAGCCCTCTACTTAGGGCCGCGAGGAAGTCATAGTTGCCCCGGGCCTGGAGTAATGCCAGCTGTGGTCATATGGAACCAGTTTGATTCCCTCGGCTGTCAAATGCCCCGTGTGCCCCCAGCGTACGACTCCAGATGGAGGCGGCGCGGACATGGTGCTGTTTGGTATTAACACAACAACCACGTCAGTTGCCTCCTCGCGCCCCGCTCGGGTGTTGGATGACTGAGAGGGCAGATGTTGGAGTGTGAGGTGGATCTGACACCGACACGCAACATGGTCGACTTTAGTTCTTCTGTGCATGGAGGGGGTGTTGTTATGGTCAAAATAGGCATTTCCCTCTTTAGAATGATCAGCTGGGGTTTTACATTCACACACATCCCACCTACAGGGAAGCAAACTTTAAATGATCAGAGTGGGACTGTTTGTTTGGGCTGAATGAGGGTTTTGCACCAGCAGTGTCACAAAACTGAAATAAACTAAAGTTCTAGCAGATGAGCAGAGTGCAACAAAGCAGCAAAGGATGCTAATTGTGCAATATTGTTATGATTCTGGCCTATATATGAATAATACTTGCATTTAAAGGACGATGCATGTCTTAGTGACACGTTTAGGGTTAGGGTTGGAAATCTGAATATCATTTTTCTGCCGTTGATTGCACAAACTCTCTTAGCAAACTCTTGAAACTTGCTTAACTCATTAAAACATCAAGTCTGCATTTATTTTTAGATGCCACTTTTTTTTATAATTTGCATTATTGCAGCATTAAATGCAGTACAAACACTGGAGTTGATGCAAAAAATGATATTGGCTGTGGTTTACTACTTATCTCTGGTAAATCTTGTGAGTATTTCATTTTATAAAATGAATGGAAACCAGTGGCTCATTGGACCTGAAGGAATGACTTTAAAGGAAATTCAATGAAGCACAGACGTGACTTGTTGTTAAAAAGGATTAACTGGAAAACACACTGGAATGGGTCTTAAAGGTGCTTTTTCACCTTTAGACAGAGCCAGTCGTGGTTTTTCCCCATTTTTAATCTGTATATGAAGTAAATAAACCAGCTACTAACCTGTTATGAAATAGGCGTCACTCTTCGTGTCTAATTTGTCAACAGAAAGTGATAAATTAGACTTTAACTGAGGAAAACATCAAACATAATTTTGATTCAAGCTTCTCAGATGGTAAAAGACAGGGACCGTCTGCAAGTTGCAAAACCTCTGCAACAGCTTAGAGAGACACCACACAAATATTCAATAACGTCACCCTGATACACTGTAGTGTCACCAGAATCACTGCAGCCATCGACTGGCTCCTGTTGATCAGACCACAACACTTGGTTTGAGATACATGTAGATATAAAAATCACACCGCCTGCAAAATTGTAATTTGCAGACGGTCTCTGTGCAGCAGGTGGCACATAATGTTATTTCTGCAGCCTGAAAGACAGCTATTGTTGATAAAGCAGGGCTTGTAGCACATTGTCTACCTGACAACGGTGGAAAGAAGCATCGATTATGTTTTGACAACGTATCACTAATGAGTTATTGATGCCGGAAGTCCGAATCTGTGAATATCTTTCCTGTATTATCATTTTCAGACAAGCACGTCAAGATAAACTGCTGGTCTATTGTGCTATTGTCTATTCTGCAGTATGTCCAAACAGGGAATTATCTCGTTTGCACGAGAAACTTACATTCTGATTTTTTTCTGCCCATGTCCCTTTAGAGGCTCCGTAGTTTTCTGTTGCTTTTAACTGAATTTCTTTGGATTTTGGGCTGTTGTTCAGACTTAAGACATTTAAAAAGACATTTTTCACTATTAAAAGTTCAGCAAATTCATCCAGACTTGCTGTTTTCCTATATTTGGTCATTATGTTAAGTAAGAAAAAAAATAGCGGCTATATATTAAAGCAAAATCCAGAAAAACAGACGTCAGAATCCTGTGAGTTCTGCACCTCTCGCACAATCTTTGGTGAATTATCTGGACTTACGCTAAAGACATGAAATGCGACGCTGCGTCCCTTCCACACTCGTCTTCCAGTAAGCAATTTTGTTTCCCCTCATTAATCCCGCTCGTCTCACAGAATCAAATTCATATCATTATGACACAAATTAGCCCCGTGCACTGATTACCCCATTGTTGGTGTTGTTTACATTGTTGTTTTTTTCCTCCGCTGCTCTGCATACATCAGCTCGCTCTCGCTTTAATTAATTCTTGCGCTGAAATTAACTTGGGAGAAGTCCCGGGATGATTCATTTGGAGTGTATATGATTAGGACCAGCCCGCGAGATCAGAGGCTCCTTTTATTCCGTAGCACTGATGTTAATTCATTTACCAACCCCCCCGACTCCCTCCTGCTCTCAATCCCTTCCTCTCGTGTTGAGGTTTTATTCTTTCCGATCACAAGACCCCCAGCTTCTTTGCGCAGTCAGTGTCGGATGGAAATGAGGTCTGTGCGCTTCTTTAGGGATGGGATGGATAGATCAATGGACGGATGGGTTGGGTGGAGGGAGGGGGGGTAGAGAACCTAGAATCCTAGAATGGAGGCCGTCTCTCCAGGTCTCCATTGAGTGGAGATTACATCGCCGGTTGGTGGCTGTAAAATGCAGCGCTCTGCTGGCAGACACCAAACAGGACTCACAGGAGTCTTTTCAAAACCTCACCATTGTTAGCGAGGGATTATTCTTCGGGTTGTTATCCCATTACGCTGTAATGGTAGCAATTTTCTGCTTAGGAATTTGGCTTTTTCTGGGAGGAAATACATGCCAGAGTGTTTTTAAATCAACCATTTATCATCTGCAATTTGTAAAAATTGTAAGATTGCATTACCGCGGCTGGTAACGTAGTCTGATGACTTTCAACCGTCTGATAAAACAGCATCGACGTTATTTTTTCGTATACTTTGCTCTTAAATAATTACAAACGAGCCAACAGGCAGGTATTAAAAGTTGTTTTATAACTGCTGGCCTGGTGTCAGAACTCCTCAGAACAATGCTTAAGTGAAATTCTTGGGATATTTCGAGCATTAATTTTTTCCCCGACGTGAGCTCCGGAGCTTTTCTTATTATGGGACGGGACATCAACAAGGCTTTTCAAAGTAATGCTCTTAACAGGTCATTAGGCTTTTTTTTTTTTTTTTTAACTTTTTTTTACTTTTTCTGTACGTTTGCCCAAACACTAAAACCTTGTGTCTTTCACGTCTGATTAGTGACACTTTAATAAAGTCGTTTAAAGTTCAGCGGACTGAATTTTCCACCTTTTCTAGTGTTTCTATGGTCACGGGGAAACGACCCGCATTCAGGCCTGTACGCAATCTTTTAAATGCAAATCCTTTAAAAGTAACTGTGTAATTCTGTCTATGGAGACTCTCCCGACTTGGCCGCGAGAGAAAGTGTTTTTTTTATATAAGGCGACCACGGCTGTTTTTCTTTCTGTCTTCTTGATCTGACAGCAATTGACTAAGCCAGTCCTCAAGGCGTGACAAAAGCTTGGCAAAATCTTTACATTTCTTTTCCTCCCCGCTCCCCCCCCACCTCCCCCGCCACCCCTAACTTTTTCTCGGATGGGCCAAGGTGGACAAAGCCTGTCTTCTCTTCCACTTGATTGGGTCAGAAGGCTGAAGTTAAATGTTTGGTTCAAAATTGTCTTAGCATTCCCAGCATCGTGTTTTTTCTTTCTTTCTTCTTCTTCTTCTTCTTTTTTTTTACGGCGCTCGGGGAAGCTCGGAAAACTATGTCGAATCGGCCACAATCAAATCATTTACGGTGAGCTCACAGCGAAGGAATTAATGCATTTTATATGAGGATGCCGAGTCCGAGGCAAAGTCCCCTCAGCAACATGTGAGAAAACCTCCCTCTCTCTCTCTCGCTATTACTCTCTTTGCTCGCTCTCCCTTAGCCCCTCTGTTTTACTTATTGAAATTATAGCTGTCACCCACTTCACAAGGAGGAGAGCCAGGGGAAGCAGGTCATTGACTTGATTTTCATGGGAAGGCTGATTCGGCCATTCAGGGTCTGATAGGTCCAGTATTGACAGCCCTTTGCGCGAGGGGAGGGGAGCATGCCGCCTTCATTGTGCCCACGGTTTGCTGAGGAAAAACAAGAGAGCGCCTGGGAGACAAAGACCTCAATGGGAACAGTAGCCCCTGTGTCCCCTCGCTTCTGACTGCTGCTGCTGGGAGGCTTGTGTCTTCCATTCTGGCCTCAAGTGCTACTCCCACCCTCTCTCAAACACCCCGCCACCCTCTTCTCCCGCTCTTTTTTCATCCTGTCAAGTGGCTGCAGAGGTGTTGCCGTTTCATTCCCTGACCCCTGACACCCTCCCTCCGAGGCCCGTCGCCTCCGAGTGCAGAGGTTGTTTGTCATCTTCATTTGCAGGAGAGCACTCTTCAGCTGTATCTGTCGCAGAACATACTAAGAGCCTCGCTGGTGGTAGACTGGCCTTTTGGGCCAATATCAACCTTTTACTCTAATACAAACTGCACTGTCAGTGTCGCTCCTCCTTTACCTTTTGTTAGTCTGACTTCTGTTGTGAATAACGGCTTCAACTCTCTGAAACCTTAAACCTGCTGGCTGTTGATGAGACTTAGACACCCAAATAAACATTGTCCCACAACAAACACACTCCCTCATGCAAATAGAAATCCCAAATGTCACTGGCCTATCTGGAAAATGCACCCCCCCACATGGCAACAACATCAACCAATCAGGAACATGTGGAGGAACATGACAATGGTCCAACATGTTGATGTGACCTCCAGACTTCCTACAGCCCATTCTGATCAAGCATCAACAGGATGCAGTGGAACAAGTTTGATTGACAGAGGCCCCACTGCACAAGTCAGAGTACCCAAAGGATCCAGTGCCCTGGTCCTGGTTCCAGACCCCATAGGACCCCCTGAGAGGTCCTCTGGTCCAATGGTTCAGAGCATTTTGGACCATATAAGGGGAACCAACACGATATTAGGCAGGTGGTCATAATGTTATGATTGATCGGTGTATATGTGACTCAGCTGCTTGGTCACCTGAAAACACCTTGTAGATGCCAAATCCAAGTTTCTTAAATATTCGCAAGATAAATCCATAATAATATATATAATAATCAAAGAAATTAAACATTTGGGGTTTTATCTTGGTTATGATCTGTGGTAGCCATGGTTGTGCTGTTTCCATGGAGGTGCACAACTCTATATTGCAGTAATAAATGAGCCCACAGTGAGGAAAAATGTGATAAATATTGGATATTTGCCAGCGCTGTCCAGAAACATTTCTATTTAAGCTCAAGCTCTGCTCTTGAAGCACTTGCTCTTGTTTTGACAAGTTCGCGTCAAGCCCCGGATCCCCGGCCAGTCATCAGTGTAGAACACTGGTCCGGGGTTATCAGGTCACTCTTATCGAGGCCTCTCTTTGAAGTAAACCCTGGCTCTGGTTCCCTCCTGATAAATACTGAATGTGGGCTTAGTCCAGGCAGACGTCCAGGATGTGTGAAGGATGGAATCATTTCTGCTGGTGTGCGTTTCACTGTGTTCCAAAACACCAACTAATACATTACCCACGCTTGCCAGAAATAATTTCAAACCTGACTTGGTGCTGAAAGACGCAGTGTTGCGTTGCTGGGTGCAAACTCATTATCGATCTTGACCTGAGAGCGTCATCGTGTTGTTTCTGGATACCTGCCGACGCGATGTTCGAAGATTCATGTGTAATTGTTATCAGCCCGGCGTAATCCTGGGGTTTGTCATTGCCACTCAGGCTTATTTATCTCATACTCCTTCACGGCTAAATCTGTAATCTGGCTCCCAGATTAAAAGAGCACACCAAACAGAAGGCATTAAACGATTAGGGGGAACGATGGGGGTCGGAAGGCGATCCTGCTAGTTTTTGCTGCTAGTCTTTTAGCTGGGGGGTTGATCCTGCGGGCTTTTATGGGCAGGGAAGAAGAAATACAACGGCACAGGCTGAACTCTAACCCCTCCTGACTTGGCGTCCAACCTTTTGAGCGCTTTCTGACCTCCAACCTTTGGGCTAACCCAGGAAATTGCCGCGACTCCCTTTGACAGCGAGTCAGTACCGTCTTTCCGACGTTTGGTGAAAGAACTGTAATGAGGCTGTGAAATCGAGCCGTGCTGACAGTGGGAGATCACAGCCTATGAATTTTAGGTTTAAGACATCACAATGATGATGAGCCAACTGGTAACCATCAGGCTGTTGGAAAGTCGCGTCTGTATCCTTCAAAGAGCTTCCAGAACACACACGTTAACTTCTTGGTTTTTTCTTTCCCTTGGCGACCACAGTGGATCGGCATGGCAGACTTTGTAGGGGGACTCTATCCTCTGCACATCCCACACGCACACCCCTCCTCCTCTTCCTCCTCCTCCCCTCTTTCTCCCCCCCTCAATCTAATACTGCCTTCTTTTGAAGTGTGGATTTTCTGGAGAAGTGCTCCGCAGCCCCTCCCCGCCTCCCCACACCCAAATCTGTCTATTGATGTATCAGGGCCCCAGCTTTCAGACGGGGATATGGTCCCTCGATTTTGGGTCGTGAGCTCTTTATCGTAATTTACTGTATCAGGGAGTGCTTCTCTCCTGGTATGTGGGGATTGAAAGGAATGGTCATGTGCTGAACTGATTAAGAAGTTGCTGGTGACCCGAGGTTAAACCCTTGGAGTGGAAGGAGGGGGAGTGAAAATACAAAAGGAGCCAGAGTGGGCGTAGTGGATGGATCGAGGTGGCGAAGTGGGTCACACGAAAGGTGGAGAAAACTCAACTGTCCCACTCAAGAAGGAGTGAAACTTTGCAGAAACTGAGGTCAAGGATTCACCGCCGAGGCTGCTGCCCCGAAAGAATCTGAGATAATGCCTTTAAAATGAACCTTTCTATTGTCACCCTGACTTGTTTTGGTAAAGGCACTTTTTTACTTATCATGTTCCATTAAGTTGACATTACCTCACTGCTGTCTCTCCCCTTCTCATGATTCAAGGCACCACCAGGCTGTTTTTGTAGCTGGCTTGTCTCTTTGGAGGACTGTAGTAAACTGAACGGTGACAGCTTTGCCTGCCAGGCGAGTTGTGTGGCGCAGCGTCTGTATTGAGTCTAGGCTTGAGTTTTTTTCCCTCCCAGCCTCTCCCCCCTCTGTGTTTGATGAGAATCAGACAGATTTAGCTGAGGTTTGAGCAAGCACAGAGGCCGGCCGGCTCTCTGCGCACCGCTGCTGCCACGCTAATAGTGGCACAGCCTGGGACCGCTGAGATTATGTGTTACCAGGCTGAGATGTCACAAGCCCAGGGGGCTTTTGTTGCCTTCAAAGAGACGCCTGGTCAGTCTTTTCCACCATTAGTTATCACAGTGACTCAGATGAAACAATAAAGGGCAGAAGCGGGGGAAAGAAGTCATGAACTGTGACACATTTTATCAGCCAAAATTCTCCTCTTTCTTTTTCCATTTCTATTTTACAGACTGTTGACCGTCCTAGAAACTCCAATTACAGGATTTCCGCTTTTCCCTTTGACAATTAATTGAGGGCCGCCGTTCTTCCTGGCAACGAATTTACATTAAAAAGCAGTGACCCGTTTTGGTGGTTAACTTAACCCAGCTGAGCAAAGCCTCCTCCAGCAATCAGATGTAACGGCATATAGCGTTTAATTTGGAAAAAGCGTGTTAAGGACTCTTCTTTGAGCCTAAGTTGTCGTAACGGGAGGCGGATCGGAAACTTTTTCTCCTCCAAATTGGGAGTCAGAGTCGCAGTTTCTGTGCTCCAGCAGCGTGACAGTAGCCTTATCTAACTTTAACAGTTCAGGCACAGAAGTGAAGATGTCTCAATGCTGTCTTTGTACCAAATTCTGTCAGTCAGTGCTCAGTGAAAACCATGCAAAATCGAGCTAAGTGGAATTAATGAGCGAATTTTGCCCCGGAGACCTGAGCTGCCTCTGTCTTTGTTTGTTAAAGTGAGTGTTTTCACTGCAGCCCTTTTGGCCTGGCATGGGGCTTGCCAAGATCTCTTGGGTCCAGCAGGTAATTCCCAGGCATTTCCCCTTGTTTGGCTAAGGGGAAAAAAACTAGTGTCTACCCATTCTACCCATCTGTGTATGTTAAAGCCATCAGCCATTTGGGAAAAAAACTGAAAAAAACTGAGGCTGACGTGCACAAGAGCGTCCTTAATGCTCATTACTTCATTCAGAAAAGATGTGTCTCATCCTGGGAACTGTTTTAAACAGAGAGCCGAAGAAAAAGGGAGACAAGAGGCCTGTCATCTAAATGCTACATTCTTTTTTACGTCTGTCACAGCGCATTTAGCTTTCAGCAATGAGAATGGAGTTTACTCCAGGCGAGACGTGTATGTATTAATTGCCAGCATTTCCATTCAACTCTGTGTACGTCTGCAAAATAAACAGCACTTTTGATTCGGCTCAGATCTATTTCAGCTAAAAGATGACCTCTCTTACGTGAAATTGCGCCATTCATTTCAGCTGCCTTCTCCACGGACGTATTGCAGTTTTGTTTGCATAAGGCTTTGATGGTTTTGGTGTGCTAGAAAGTTCTGGATGTCTGCGGCCGTAATGTTCATAACATCCCCGTCCGCTGGCAGGTTTGGAGAAAGGACAGATGTTCTGTCTAAATTCTACGCTACATGCTAATAGTGGACAGTATGTATTATATACTATTTTTAATAATGTTCTGTTTTTGACATTAATATACAGGAAATCCGTTCTGTTTTCTACATTACACAGCAGTCAGATTGTAATATTAGGACAAATACGACTGTTAAACCCTCAATGGTTTCCAAAGTTTTGGTTTTCTAAGGTTTTCCCGGAGCCGTCGCACCACCGGCCACAATTTGTTTTGCCTTTTTCGCCTCTGAAACCGGCTCCTTCTTTTCCTTTGTGCATCGCATTCTGGGATAAGTCTCCGTACAGACATCTTGGACAAGGCTAGTCACATCCACTGTGATTCCTCAGCATGTCCATGAATTGCTCCGTCTACAAAACGCGCTCATCGCGATTTCCCATAGACCAGCGTCGTTCATCAGCGGCTTCTCATTGCTTGTTTTGTCTGAACCGCGCTCCGAAACCGAGAAGCAACCAGTTTGCTTAAACATTAAGGCTGAAAAAAAGCAGCAAATCCTCACGATTTTTAAAAAAACATTTGGGGCATGTTGGCTGGAATTATAGCATTGTGTTGATAATTTCAGAGAATGTGAGAGCGCTGGTGTGTGTGTGTGTGTGTGTGTGTGTGTGTGGGTGAGGCTGCTTTGTGGGTGTTAGTGGGGATCCTCGCGGGCCCCAGTGGGAAAATGATAAAAGCCTTGTGTGACACTGAATCACTGGCCTATAGAGGATTTCCACGGCCTTGAAAAGCAACTGTGATAATTCAGGGACAATCCTACCCCGGTGGTCTTCCCACTGGCATCCCTTAATAACTATATTAGCAATTAAGAGCCGAGGCCGAGCCGCAGTCGGAGCCTATAGCTGCCCCGCCGATTGTCCCCTCGTCCCTCATCTCTTCTGACTGTGGCCCCGGCTTAATGGGCTGTGAGAAGACATCATCCATGTACTCTTTCACCCTCATTCATTACGGTCTCACCATAATAGATAACAGACTCGAGATAATGTCGCCTGACGATATAACACCATGCGCCGTGTTTATTTTCAGTCGCCGTCCCCCGACGGTTGCGCAAGATAATAAACGAGCAGATCGCGGAACAGCTGAGAACGGCTGAAATTTAGAGTTTGAGGTTACAGATATGGGAATTTCACCCCCGATTTCAACACCTTCAGGCCCGGTGAGTGATGTGGGGGCCCAGGCACGGCTCTCTTGAGGGATTCTGGGTAACATTCTTCCAGACAGGCATTAACGCAATGTAATTTTGACTAATTCGCCGAGAGGATAAAGCCAGCTTTCCCTCCGCAGTCATAGTAAACCTCACAGGTTTCTTTGGAATGAATTACAAACCTCCCCTCACAGCCGCGATGATCTGTCAGCTTACCTCCTCATGAAGCTCCCCTGAGGGTTCGTGGCATGTTTGCATAGAGCTGTTGTTGGATAAAACCCACATGTATAATATATTATTGGGCGCTATCATTGCACAGCGCATTACTTAGAGTTAGAGCAAGGCATGGAGTGATGCAACGTCTCCTTACAAACCTACATTTCATGTCTTGTCTAGCAATAAATTAAACCCTTTTTTAAGAAAAAATCATATTCAGTTGTTTGATTTAAAACATTTTCAGTCCATGGTCCAGCTCCTAAGATTTCACCTGTCAGCGCCACTCATTTTTGAGAAGGTGTACATGTGTAGTTAATATTTACACCCACCGCAGTGGATCAGAAGCCGTCAGCGACTCAGCTGCCACCAACCATCACGTAACAAAAGCTCAGGGACTCAACTGCAGGCCGTGTTTACAGAGCAAAGAGGAGACAAGTGAGGAAACAAGTCGTAGATCTCGAGAGCAATGAAATAAATGCAGCACAGCTCAGGAGAGCAAGTTGTCAGAAGATACATTCAGCATCTCTGGAGTTAATGTGTGAAAAACGGCAGCCATCATGGGCACAAGAGTTGATTCCAGGTTCATTTTTTCAAAACAAGACGTTAAAGAAATTGATTTATTTATGACATTATAACTTTGGTACGCTAAATAAAACACTTTCTTAAGTTCTCTCTACTTTTAGTCATGGTTGTCCTGTTTCCATAGAGGGGCTGGACTTTATATTACAGGGAAAAATGATCCCACAGCGGCAAAAAATGTGACAGAAGCACAAAAAAATGCTCAGGAACTGCTTCGGGTTTGAGTTGCATTCAGCACTGTGGCGGCTAGAAAAGCCTCAGACACAGAATCAAGAACCTAAATAGTCCCCAGACTCCTTTTACACAAACTGTGGATTTTAGCCACTATTACTTCGAGCTGATTAAACAAATCAGCTTGTAGGATTGTTGTGTTGCACTGAAATACTGCATCATAACGCACATTTAGACTTAAACTGGCAGAAGGGCATCGAGTGTTTCACAAGAAAAGAAACCAATTTAAGAAAAAGCGACAAATTAACATCATTTAGTGAAACAAGAGTTTGCTTTCTTTCGTTTTCCTACTCTGTTAACTGCTTTTGCGACTCCACAACTGCATTTTCCACAGGCTGTAAACTTCTCTTGGGCAGATCTGCCATTGCTCCTGGATGAGAAAACACCCTGTGAATCATTTACCCACTAAAACAGAGCAAAATCCACCACCACAAAAGTTCAGACGAGTCGGTCTGTAAGCGCATCAGCTATTCCTTGTTCTTTTTTGTCACCCCCCCCCCTCCGTGTCTCGCAAACCCTGTGGTCAGCGAACGTTAAGAAGTTATGGATGAGCATACTGATTCCACTGATGAGCAGGACCCCCCCCCCTCCATCCAAACCCATGCTGTCCTAATAGGAAACAGGGGAGATTCATCCTCCAATCCGCCGTCCACCCCCGGAGGCCCATGATTGGGGATGTGTATGGTGGGGAGAAACCAGGGATGACAAATAAAGGCTGAACTCTTGAATGGCAAGGTTCTGCTTCCCGTGGCTCTGTTTGCAGCGTGGACCCCGGAGGCCATAGCCCCTCCGCCCGGGGGGTTGTCAGTTACTGATGGCACTGTTGTTGGTTCCAGTGTGAAGGGGGCCGAAGAAGCCCCACCACAATCCCGCTTGTTAAATAGCATGAATTAATGAAGTGGCAGAGCTGGGAACTTCCTACCCCTGAGCGACTTGGGGAGAAAAAAAGAGGGCCACTTCCTTAGCATTTCTATGGGCCCCCAACTTCTTTTCATCCTGTCGGCTTTCCCCCTTCCCCAGATTCCCCCCCCCTACCACCACCACCACCCTCCTACACCCTCAAAAACTTCTTTTTTTTTGAAGTCCTTTAATCCTCGGGATTTATGCCGGGTTGGGAACAGCAACTGATAAGCGGCCTCAATAAGCAAAAAAATAAGATGGCTTTTGCAGAGTCGTATATGCAAATGTGAGCAGTGGTCATGGCTAACGGCACGGAAAGTTGAGATGAAAGAAAGTTGCAGATGTGAATGTTTGTGTTTCGGCTTCTTCTTCTTTTTTTTCCTCCCTCCCTGAAACACATCCTGCAAACTGTGTTTTTTCTTCTCGTAGCTCTTTTTTAGTTTCACGTTCCAACTTTGTCTCCAACTTTGTGTCTTCGCAAACCGACTGCGCTCCTTCAAATGTCCTTTCAGAAGACTCCGCAGCAGGACAGCATTCCCATGGTGCACCAGTCTCCATTTTTATTGCCATCCAGCCTTCTCAATATATGTTATTTATGAAAGTCTCTCCGATTTAGTTGCTGGTTTATTAGTCTTATGTTACTTATGATGTCAGTCTTCCACACACCTGATTTACAGATAGCCGCAGACAGACTAACACTTTTATAGAACTGTAAACTGCTCCAGTGATGCTGATGGATGGCAGCAGTACAGCGCCTCTAGTGCTGCGCATCACCAGGGGGTGGAGAGTGGATTTAAAATCCCTTTCAATCGCAAACCCGAGGCAATATTTATCAGCTCTTAAGTGGAGTAGCCCAAAGACAAACCCACCAGAGGGAAGTTCGTTCTTTTGAGGTGTTTCATGAGAATGCTGCTCCTAACGGTCCACGAGGCTCATACTTGTTGATTTAATGCACACTTAAAACGCAAAGTTCGCACGTAGCAAGTGTCCGATTGCTTTGAGAGACGATTCCCATGGCTCCAAACATGCTGACACCACTCGTTCTTTCATTTCGGGCGAACGAGTCAATTTTATGGAGACGGATTGGCCTTTAGACCGCGGCTGCACCCGGACCTGGCTCATCTCAAAGTCCTCTGCAGCGGTCCCTGCAGTGAATCACTCGGACTCAGACCGAGGCCGCTTTGCAGATAACACAGATCACTTTGAGGTAAAGGCTGGTTGGCCGCCAGTTCCCTAATGGGAGCGTGTTTATACTCGGAGTTTTTATCTGCTGTGAAGGGCCCTCCACCGTACAAAGGCTGGAATTCCTCTTCTAAAAGCTTGATACTTCAGCGCAAATCACGTAAATAAATAAATGAAAGGAATAATCAGTCAAGGTGGGTGGAAAGGCAGCAGGATGCCCGTCGCATGCGTATAAAAAAAAAACCCTTCGATGGTATCTCCTCCCAGCACCAGGCATTCACACAGGGTCCACTTTGCCTTGGAAGGAGAGTGTAAACACGGGCTCAGGGCCTCGCTTCATTTGCTCATTTTAGGGGCAAAACACTTTAAAGACTGTGATCCAGAGCTTTGATAGGGAGGTTTCCACGATACCTTTCTTCCCAGCGAGCGGCATTTGCATGGCGACTCGTGCGGACAGAGTAACTGATGTAGACGTTTCAATGTCTGGCTGCACCAATTTCGAAGGCGGCCATTTAATGCGGTTATTATTCAGTGATTATAGTTGGCTGTTTTGGTAACGCGCGATTATGGTTCATTCATCGAATGTTATTTCAAGCATATCCAATCTATTTTCAGCCTCGTGTAGAAGAAACAACTTCCATGGTTGGAAAATAAGCATTAACACTTCTGTGCACCAAGCCAAATGACTCCCTTGCATGAGCATAATGGAGTGTAGCCAAAAATTTCCATCTGAGTCACTTCACTTACTGGGTGAAATGGGAGAAAAGACATTTATTCTGGTGACAGCAGTGCATGAATAGAAGTCATGAATACAGCTTTCTGGACTGGGTTACATCAGTAATTCACAAGTCCTTTGTAAGTTTTCATAGATCAGCCATAACATTAAAACCACTGACGTGAAGTGAATAACATGGATCATATTGGTACTATGTGGTGTTCTGATGGAAAACCTTGGATTCTAACATCTGTGTTGATCAGACTTAGACACCCAAATAAACATGGTCCCACAACAAACACACTCCCTCATGACAAATGGAAATCCCAAATGTCACTAGATGAAAATGCCCCCCACCACATGGCAACAACATCAACCAATCAGGAACATGTTGAGGAACATGACAATGGCCCAACATGTTGATGTGACCTCCAGACTTCCTACAGCCCATTCTGATCAAGAATCAACAGGATGCAGTGGAACTAGTTGGATTGACAGAGGCCCCACTGCACAAGCCAGAGTACCCAAAGGATCCAGTGCCCTGGTCCTGGTTCCAGACCCCATAGGACACCCTGAGAGGTCCTCTGGTCCATGCCCAATGGTTCAGAGGATTTTTGAGCACATAAGGGGGACCAACACAACATTAGGCAGGTGGTCATAATGTTATGCCTGATCGGTGTATTTGCACAATTAAAATTTAGGAACTGTCTTCTGCAGACTTCATGTGTAAACAGCATATTTGAACAGCAATCAACTATCAAAGCAGGGAAACAGGTAGAGTATGATGTCGTTGATAACAGATGAGGACATCGAAAAGGCCAAAAAAATTGTCCTTTTCGTCCTCTGAGTTTAACTAATCAGCGCAAAGACCTGCACAGCAGATTTTCAGTCCTGTTCAGAAGGTAGATACTTTATTCTACATTAAAAACAGCCCTGTGAGAGCTTCTGTGGGGCGGTTAATGCAGTTGGAACACCCACAAAGGTTTAGGTCACCGTACAACAGCCTGCACGTTTCTGCAGTGAAAAATACTTTATAAGTCACGACTAATCTGCACGTATAAATAAAAAAAAGCTATTTTGCTTGGTGCATTCTGCTTTATTATTGTATTATAAAAAAGCTCTGTTATAACTGATGCAACATGGAACCAAATGCAAGCCGTGCTCCATTGAAATGCATCACATTTGCTCCGTTCCCTGACCAGCTTGTCGGCTATGATATCACGGCAGCGCCCCAGAATGAAATAACGAGCAGGTCAGAGACTCTTCCCATAGACAAAACACTGGGAAGTGACCAGCTTCAAAACTGAGCTCCGACCTCCCTCCCCCGTCTGGGCCGAGCGACGAGCCCATTATCTCCCTGCTGCATGTCCCTGCGAGGGATCCCCCCCCCTGCCGTCGCCGTCTGACTCTCACCCCCCCCCCCCTAGAGCAACAAAGACCGGAGGAGCTGCAGGTAGCGATGCTGAACTGCCTCCTGTTTCTCCTCAATAACAGTGGGCGGGTCGGGCCTCAGTGAGCGCCTCTTTGAGGAGTTTATGAAATTAACCAATTAGGACCTGCAGGGTAGTGAGATAGAGACAAGAAAGGAACAGAGAGGGCCTTCTCTTTTTCCTCTCCCTCGCTTTCTTTCTTTCTTTTTTTCACACACACACACACACATTGCTCGCTCTCCCAAAGCCCAGCATGGATTAATCACTCTGTCTGGGCGAATGAATGGTCGTTCACATCGCCGAGGCCTGTTATTTACAATTAAGTAGTTAGACAATAAAACTCACGCCGCGGAGTCTGCTCGGGCCTCAGTGGCTCGCTTTTATTTTCTCCTCCTGTCCTTTCTCATATTTTTTTTTCTCCGCGCTACTTCTTTACACCTTTATGTCAGCCCCATTTTCCAATCGCTTTCTTTTTTTTTTTGTCTTCTTTACTCCGTGTCTCTATTTTTAATTCTCCCCCCCCGCCTCCCTGTTTTGCTTAGAAGGAGCAGAACCAGATAATGAGGCGAGGAAAGGTCCCGGCCCATTAGTTTGCGATGGAGGAGAGCGGCGGATTATGCACGGCTCTGGTGTTTTTACGGCGTCGACTCAGTTGAGACAAATCACTCACGGGTAAACATATTGAGATGCTGACTCATGCAGCCGCGCACACCACAGATCATCATCATTCATTTCATTTTAGGCTGCAGCCTCTCGAAGCTCCGCGGTACCAGCTATCGTCCAATCAGCGATGATGCTTTTAGCTCATTTAACTAATTTATCAAGCATAGCAGATTAATTTTGCTCTTTCGGAAGTTGTGTTTGTCTTCATTGAGCAATAAATGCCAGTAAATGAATCATGTTTTTATAACAAGAAAGAAAAAGAAGGGAAAAGGGGCTCTTCAGATGACTGGTATTAGGTTGGTATGGTCCCTAAATTCTCCAGAATCAGCTCGATACCACAGCAAACAAAAAAACATTCATGCAATATGTTGAACAGATTTAACGCCTATTGTCTGTCAGCTTTGTGGTTCTATTAACTAATTCGACCAAATGGAAACCAGGCAGCCGGCGGAGGAAGTTTTCTGCATTTTTGCAGCCATCTGATTTCGGAAAGAGTTCACAGAGTTCACCTCCTCATGTGTTGGACTCCCAAAGCAGAGCAGTCGGCCGCGGAGGGACGGCCATGTTGGTTTTCATTTTGAAACCCCGACTTGTTAGTTGAGTCTCTTTCAGACGTGCACGCCAGCCCTGGTTTATTCTAGGTAGAAATCAGGACGGCAGCCTTACAAGGTCGAAGGTCCGTGTACGTCGCGGCCGTTCATTTTCTTATTTTGAGATTTCGAAATAAAAACGAAGAATAAACCGTTTCCCTTTTTTTCAGTGATAATACAAAATGAAAAACGGAAAACGGGCCGTAATTCATTATCCATTATCCGTTATCTGATTTAATTACGTTTGTAAGTGGAAATTGAAATTAAAATACACCCGTAGAAAATATTTCTCTATTTCCTGTTGGTTTTGGCTCCGTGACCCGTCTGACTTCCGAAGAGGAGCTAGCGATTTAGCTAACTCTGCTAAATGGTGGACCTAGCGATTTAGCTAACTCTGCTAAATGGCGGAGCTAGCGATTTAGCTCCGCCACTAGCGCTAAATCGCTACTTTGCTTTCTGGCACAGCTAAAGTAACAGAAAACCTCCAAGCCTCCCCAAAAATGTCCCGAAAAGCAGCCGAACGCTAGCAATTTAGCGTTAGCGGCGGAGCTAGTGGCAACACAAGGTCCCTCCAAAGGGACAAATAAACCCCACGCTGGTGAAAAGTCCACTGTGAAATAGTGAACAATGTGAGCCAAGCAACGTTTGGACCCCACAGTGGGTCTTCATCAGGCCACGGCACACAGCAAGGTCTGCTAACAGTGAGCTAACACTGGAGCTTTAGATACCAGATCCTTCCTCTTCAGAAGTCAGACGGGTCACGGAGCCAAAACCAACAGGAAGTAGAGAAATAAGTTTTCATTGGTTTATTTTAATTTTAATTTCCATTTACAGACACATCTAATTAAATCGGATAACGTATAATGGATAATGAATTAGGGCCAGTTTTTCATTTTTTTAAAAAAAAGGGAAACTGTTAATTTTTCGTTTTTATTTTGAAATCTCAAAATAAGAAAACAAATGGCCGCGATGAAGCGAAGCCTATGCGTCATAGTTAGACTTAGAGGTGTGCCATTTGCATTAGTTACCAGCTATTTTGATAATTAATCTATTAATCTGAGTTAATTTCTTAAGGAAAAAAGTTCTCAGCTTCTTAAAATGTGAATATTTACTGGTTTATTTACTCCTTTATGACAAGCAACAGAATGTTTTTGGGTTGTAAATGATTAAAAACATTTCAGGACGTCATTTTGGGCTTTTGAAAATTGATTCTGACACTTTATAAACCAAACAACTGATCAGTTAGTTGAAAAATGGAGGCCTGTTGTGCATCCAAGCTTAACTCTGGAGGTCATTCAGTGGCAGAATCAGGCCGGTTTACTGCTTTTAGCCTTTGTTAACTGCAAAAACCAACACAGACACAAGAAAACAAACCGTAAATGCATGAATAAATCCGAAACACACACATGATTAGCTCACATTCGTGCCCATGCCTTCACACACCGAGCCGTGCAGACAACAGAGGTGGTCACAGGACAGACGGCGACTTGTGTCCAGCAGTACGGTCACTCACATCCCCCCCCCGAGAGTCAGCATTTACTACAAAACAAATAACAGGAAGCTGTGCTGGCTGCGCTGGGAGAATTCCAACAATCCCCACCCTTGTGTTTCGTTCCTTCCCCTTCTCCCGCTGACTTAACTTCACGACCTCCTCCAGCCTCGTGTCGCCTCGGTCAGATCTGGCCCGAGGGCGGTTTGACGCTGAGCAGTGGCGCTGGGTATTGTTTCAGTGACATTGCGGCCCAGGGGTTGTTTGTTTGTCCGGTTATTGCCTCGTTCAGAAGACCGAAGATGGGAAAAGTGGAGGAGCGACTCGTTTTACATGCAGCTTGGTGGAAAAGCAGTAAAATAACAAAAAGAAGCAGAGCATGCCTGTGCTCTGTACTGTTGCAAGCTCTGTTTATTTAGTTGCGTTTCAGCCTCAGCTGCTCTTCGTCAGGGTATCTTTTTTCTCCGCTCTGCTGTGTGCTACTTACTCCTGACTTGGAAACTCCTGCTTCCATCTTAGATCTTCCTCACTCGAGTCGGAGGCGTCTTTTTTTTCCCCCCATGCGTAATTTGTAAAAGTGGTCCGCTAAAAGCTTTTCTCCCTTTGAAGCTCTTCTTCTAAAATGGAGAAAGGCTCCACTTGAAAACTGTCACATTTCCTCCGATTAAATTGCCCCGGACATCGCCGTAAATGGATGACTTAGTGGATTATTTCGTCTACTATAAACAGCCCCGTGAGTGATAATTGAGCCAGCTGTTGTCTCTGAAACTTTCGGGTGATATTTTCTTAAAAATTAAGTGCGGCGTTAAACCTTTTATTCACCGCTGTTAATCTGCGCGTATATCGCAGGTCTCTTATGAGCGTAGAGCTTCCAGTGGTGAGTGAAACTGGTCGGGCTGTAAATCCCACATACTGGTTGTAAAGCTGATTTACAGACATGACGGCCGCAGTTGGTTACAGTTTGAACTAAATCTGTCTCGCCTCTGTTTATCTTCCAAATCTGGGCGCTGGAGGACCTTTAATTAGTGTCAATAGTGGTTTAATTATTCCATTCGTTTTTATGTCATAGGTTATGGGCAGCGTACGGCGCAGCATAAATACACTTGTGTTTCACTTGTGGAATGCATGGAAAATGACCAGGATGCAGTAAATTTGACATCCCCATACTCAACTAATAGGTCTTGATCAGCCTCGGAGAAGTTCATCATTATTTACTCTGTGTTTATGCTGCTCTGTGTTTCATTTCAACAAAAGGCAGACCTCTGCTGACTGCGTTTTTAATCATCATACAAGAGCGCGGGTTTGAAACGTCCTGATACTTAAGCACGAACCAACTTTGGACAATATCATCAAGATGGAAATAAACAGCTTGGCCGAGTGAAGGCGGAGAGGTTTGGAAAACTGATTACAGGCCTTCGATTTCTAGCCCACACTTGCCCGAAGAATCAACATATTTACTGTATAACATTTCAGGAATAGATGAGAGGAGAGGCAGAGGGGGGGAAAAAAGGGAAGAAAGAGAGTGTTTAACAGAAAATAGCATCACTCTTTTGGATTGCCAGCTCCGGGGCGTTTGCCAGCAACAACATCGAGGGGAGTCTGCTGCACAGAGGAGTGCACTCCTCTTTGGATAGATTACATTTACAACCTTTGTTGAACTCTGCCCAAGAAGGAAAAAAAATAACCGCTGTCACTCTCCTGGAAGCCGTGGCAGCATGGTGCAAACACTCAGCCCTTATCTTCTCCTTCAGTATCTCCTAAAAGCTAGATTTACCACATTCAGGGTATTTGGGGTAAAGGCTTTATCCATGTGCATACACTGTACCCTTCGCTCGGTTTGACTTCCAGAGGATAAATGGCATCTGTAATCTGTGTTTGTTTTCATACGTGTGTGCTGGTGTGTGAGTGTAGGTGAGATAATGCAGAATACGTCAGCCGGAGCTCAGATTAGGTTTAGACCATGTCGAATGATTCACTTCTGGGTTATCTTAATTCTTTAGGATAAAGGTGGACATTTCTCCGGCTCCCACACTCTCACCGTTCCTCCGTCTCCGCCGCCTTGGATCCTACCTGCAGTCTGCACGGGCGTAAATTAGCACCGATGATGTAAGTGGTGCCATTTGTGCGGCTAATAGGGCTCAGAAGGGCTGCAAGCAGCAGCGTTCGGACAGTAACTTGACCTGTTCGATCAGTTAAATGTTCCAGATCGAGCCTGAAAGCACGCGAACTACACGGCACTCATTAGCTCAGCATTACGCTCACATTTGGGTTTGATTGCCTTGCACATGCTACAATGGCCTCGAATGGCTCATAGTCAAGGCTTCAGCCAATGATCTATTCTCCAAAGACAAATGGCAAAACTCTAGTACCACTTATTTTCTTAACCCTGGCCAAAGCGTAATGAACATCTGCAAAAATTACACATCTTAATAAGATTTTCCAAACAGCTCTCCACAGCTTGTTTGACGTCACTTCTCCCCCCGTCGCTTTCTTGCCGCTTTTGCCCCCGAATTCACATTGTTCCCTTAAAAAAAAAGCTTTCCCCAGTTCCCACCCAGGCGTTCCCACTCGCAGTGACAGACACCATTCATTAGCGTCCCGTTTTTGTCCACGCTGCTCGGGCTTCTCCAAACAAAGAAGATGAAGCAAACACCCAGGAGTGTCTAATGGACTCCACAGCTGTTGGCGCACTAATTGCGGAGGCCTCTCGGCGCTGCGGATCTGTCCTGGAGGCCGTGATGGATCTTTGAGAACAGTTGCAAATGAGACGACGCACGCGGAGCTCGGGTCGGCATATATCACTCTCCGTTTTTGAGAAATAGTTTCCTTTCCCAAACACAGCTGCCTACAGTCCAGTCTGGGTCCTTTTTCCCCGCTTTTTCGCTGCCGCCCCCAAGAAAAACGAAGACTCTGTGGATAAATGTTAGTGTCCAGTCCCACCTGAAATCACTCAGAGGTGCCTTATGGGATACGGTGTGGGATGCATTATCCGCGTCCGCCTCTGGAACACCGCTTGACCGTCCTCTCCTGACATGACTTAAAGCCTTGAAATTAATTTCTTAGAGCGATATGAAAACACGCAGGGACGTGACAGCTGAATCGCTCTTCTTCTGAGCAGTTGTAGCTTTTTTGAGGTGCGCAAAACACCAAAAGAACACCACCATAACTGACTTGAGGGAGCTGTAAATTTACATTCAAAGGCCTATATTTGGTAAATCTCACTGTGTTAATGTGGATTCCTACACTTCCTGGTCCCCTCTGGTATGCAGTAATAGCCACAGAATGTAAAGTACAGGCCTTCGATGCCATTTGTCATTGTTTGAGGCATTAATCCGAAGCACCTCACAGTGCCACGAGACCTTTAAACCTGGCAGCGTGCATGATATGCTCTAATCACTCAGTCACAATGGGCCACAGTCACAGAGTGACACAATCAGGCTACGCTTTTTCATCACCGCTGGCATTTATCAGGCATTCCAAGCTGAACTACTGTATGGCAGCCAGTAATTGACCCCAATAGAGGCCAATTCATGCTTTCTGCGTCCACGTGTCTGCACTAAGTAGTAGTAAGTTTCCACGTGACGTCAATTTCGTCACTTACCAACTCCACAGTACTCCATGTGCATCCCTCTGTTGAGCCCAAAATTTATCACCACATGGACTTTATGCAACGCAACAGGGCACGAGCCAGGGAAACAAATGAACCTCAACACAAATGCTCGTCAAGAGGAGAGACTGCAAGGAGACTTTCCATCGTCCACACCTTTCTAATGCACCATTAAAAGAGTCATAATTGAAGTGGTCGCTGCCAGACTCGGGAGGTGCTTTGATTTGTAGCTAAGTGCCTTCCATCGGCGGTACCCAAACAGCGTGGGAACCTCCGAGTTCTCCATAAATCCTGGGCCCGTGTCCACCCATAGCGCTCAGCACACCTCTGGAACAATCACACCGACATGGCGCTGCAGCCAAACCTGCAACTGAGCGCTACATCGTGTAGAAAGTGCATAGACGCAGCTTTTTAGCAGACATTTAGTGTTTTTTAGCGTTGAATATGAAGCCTAATCTATAGTAGACACTTTGTAGTATGAATGGAACCACAGCCACATTCATTGTTTGCATTTAAAGTGCACAGGGATGTGGAAACCAAGAGTTGATCTTCAGGAAAATGCATTTGTACAGTAGAAGAGCAGAGAATAATCAGAAACTCAATCTAGAGGAGGTAATAATAGTGTATCAGTAATCAACACAAACTCAATGACTAGAAAGCAAACTCTAACTACAACTGTTATTGTTAGGGTCAAGAATGTTCCTTTGTGGAGGCCAGTGTCTTAGATAACCAAGCAGGGATTCCTCAAGTCAAAACAAAACAGTTGTAATGATTTTTAACTCGTGGCTCCATCGGACGGCCAAACATCGAAGTTATCATTGAGTAATTTAGATTATCGGACAACACTTTACTTCAAGTGCTCCTATTTAGCTGTCATTAAACAATAAGGCGGACCAGAAGTGAAGAGTTGCAGAATTTTTTAAGTCTTTTGAAGCTGATTCTTCTTATTGAGCGTATGAGATCGGTCCGGCTGTATTGACGCCTTCACTTTTGTATGCTTTCACACGCTGCACACTCTCAGTATTCAGCGGACGCAGCGTGAGCCTGACCAAACGTCCTGCTGCTTCATTGATGTGATAAACAGAAATGACATAATCTTGCAATTTTTTCTCCGAATGGGACCGTTTCCCGGAGTAACGGAGAGTTATTTTCGTCTGCGCCCTTAAAGATAGCCCCCGTTAGTCCTTTATTGAGTGTCGATAGGTGGGAAGGTGAAAGAGACGACGGTGAAATGCAGACGAAATTGGCAGTTGTGGTTTTAAAAGAAAGTGACCGAGCGAGGAGGCGTGTTTGTCTGGGCGGAAGATAAGGAGAGGGCGAATTAGACGCAGCGTTTTAGCAATGAAACCGACAGGCGTGCCAACCGCATCTGCTAATGCTATCAAATAACCCTCCGTCTGCTCGCCTCTCGCACCTAACAGCTCTCCTGTTAAAATTCCATTCATGGATCAGTCCAGTCACACAGCTCTCACACTGATCTCTTCCTGGTTTGGATCCTCGGTTTAGCAGAAAACAAACAAACTAACAGTGGCCGGCGTGAGATTATGTCAAAATCTTCTCACGGTGCGACAAAAACCCCCCTCAGTCCGTTTGGTGTTTGTTTCACGTGAGCATGTTTGGCTTTCGAGTAATGAGCCCGATCTTTTAAGGTACCCAGCAGGCCGGGGAGTGCTTTTGACAATTCCATTCCCCGTCTGGCTGACCTTAATCTGGATTAGTTGATTTTCTTTCCTTGGATTAACAGCTTGTGGTTCAATTAAACATCATGCAGCCCAATGAGTTTGAATCGCGGCATTACAGAGTTCTGCAGGGAGTTTGAAGCGCAACTGAAAAAGCTCCAAATTCAATGTTCATCCGTGGGAATCCAGGCCTCCTCCGCTGTCCGGCCAAACCATCTGGCCCGGAGAGATTTTTTTGGCCTACCACGTCTTAGGGCTACCGTGCTATGCAAAGGCATTCTTAGACAAAGTGGAGACATACAGGGAGGCAGTAGCTACAGAGTTAGAAAGGACTCTTTGAAAGGCAGTTCTTAACTATGAAAACATTCCTCAGAAGCATTTTCTTCTTGAGTTAGAGCTTTATGGATGGAGACAAAAGGCAAGTTTTCACTGAAGCACTGTGAATGGCAAAGGAGAACTAGCATGCTTAGCCATTTTAATCCAAGTAGGGCATTTCCTTTATTGCATCAGCACCTATTCCTGGGTATAAATTGGTTAGAATGTGCCTTGATGTTAACATTTTCAGTCACATTTTGGCGACCTTTATATATTAAAGCTGCAGAGTATTGGGCAAAAAATGAGGTTGGGATGTTTTGTTGTTCTGCAGTGCAATGTACTGCAATATTAAAAACAGCTCAGTAACTCAACGGCTCCAGTCTTGCAGCCTTCAGCTTCCCCACATTGTCTGCTGTGATACACTCTTGACGTCGAGGCCTCAGACAGCCAACATTCATCTCATCCCAGCTGCCGTGCTCCCTCTTGTATGATCATCTGGGGGTTAAAGCTGCTTGCAGACAGCGACTTTCCAGTTCTTAGTCCACATTATTAAAGTGAACAGTAAGACTCGAGTGGAGCTCCATTGTCCGGCTGAACCACAAGTCTCTCATAGTTGCGTAACAACTTGCGTCTTGCAGTTCTCATGCAGCTCCAGGATGGCAGCTTGAGGAAAAATAGATGTGCGATGGTGTTGTTGTGCTGCTTATCAAGCGGCCAGATCGTGTTTTTAAAAACCGTCTTTGGTAACAGTGTTAATTGGCGTCATGTCTTTCATGAGGTGAAATGTTATCGCGGCGGTGATTTCTATCTCCGAGCCTTCTCATGTGCCGTAGCACTTGCACCCAGAATAGTTTTTTTGCTTTGGATGGCGTTCAGATCTGGATTTGCACTTGTCACACGGAGCTTAGTGGTGCTGATTGAAACGGTCAAGCAAATTAGCCTCGTCTGGTGGCAGCAGTCGCAAGATGCTTCGAGCAAAGTGGCTGATTTTGGTCGACGCCGTCCTTTCTGCCGCTGAAATATTTTCATAAAACTGATGTGTTCCTTTTTTGCAAATCTTCCTTTTTGCTCGTTGTATCCAAGAACCTTTAAATCAGACTTCCCCTTGTAGATTAGTCATGGAAAATGAGAACCCTGCACGTTCTCTTTTTGTATCAATCAGCAAAAATAAGCTGTAATGCGATGAGGTGGTGCATTTCAATGTCAGTGCTGAAACAATATATTGTGCAGCCCTGCCTTCATGCAAGTCAAGTTTCCAGGAAGCTTCTTGCACTTGGAGAACTGTGGTTCTTTAACGCTGCACAGTTTGCTATTAATTCTGTCCAAAAACTGACTTTTAACTAATCTGCTGACATTATTAATGCCACCAGAGCAGCTCTAAAACTACAACAACTTGAGCGGCAGTAGCGTCCACAGTTTGGCCAGCAAGGAAAACAGAGAGAGAAGGACTTGAATGGGAAACACCTCCGCAGTAAATAACGTTTAGGTGCCCTTGAGGAAGGCACTTAACCACTCATGTAAGCCACAACTGCTTGAATGGAGCTTCCAGGTTGCCAGCAGTAGATGGCTGTGCTTGCACTCAGCGGCTCCCAGGTGTGAATCCGTGTAAATGCAGAAACGTGGAGCAGAAGACTCGACTTGTCTGCTCAGCAAAACCTCCCTGGGTAGAAAGATGAGAACTCAGTGGTCCACTGATGAACCGAGCTCCGCGTCAGACGGACGCTATAGGAAACAAGCCTCTCGCTGTGTGACAGTCTGGTGTGCTAAATTACCCCGTGGCCTTTATTTTGCTTGAAACATTCAATTATTCCTCTTAACTCAATTGTTTTACCAGGTAGGAATAAACGGCCGTGGCTTGGAGCGGGATTTACTCGAAACCTGAGCTACATGTCAGAGGAGTCTCAAATGAAAGAGGAGCTCTCGCGTGCAGTGGAAAAATAGAAACAGGAATTAAGACCAAGAGAGGAACAAGAGTGATGTGAGAGCAGCGGATGGACAGAGTAAATCCAGAGAGACGAATGTTTTGACTATTGAATGTTGGAGTAGTACATTTTAGTACTGGCACGATGGCATTTTCTGCTATATGTTTTACAGCTAACCCAACTCTCTCAGGGTCCTTTGAGAATATAATCATTTTCTAGCATTAAAATTAGCATTTAGTCTGTCATGAGACTCCATAATGTACAAAGACATGCACATGACCGTTTTTAAACTGTCACAGTCCAAGCAACAGAAGATTATTCATGGCTGAAGATCAAGGTTCAAAAACTCTGTATCCTACAAAGAGTTGCTTGTTTATTGGACGTACACTTTATGCACTTACTATGCAATTAGAGCTGCAACAATTAATAGATTAGTTGTCACCTGGTAAATGAATGTAGTTAGTTTTTTTTTTTTTGAGAAAAAACTTGAAAATTCTCAGATTCCATCTCTTTGAATTTGAATTTCCTCCTCTGTGACAGCAAGCTGAATCTTTGAATTCTGGACATAACAAGACATTCGTCATCTTGGGCTTTGAGAAACACCGACCAACTGTTAAATCGAGAAAACAATCAACAGACTAATCAGCGGCGATAATAATCAAGGCTGTGTTTCTGTCTCTTAGCCGACGGGCCTCGTTAGGTGGACAAAAAAAAAGTCGAGTGGCGTTTTAAAGGTCACGAGAAAAGGTATTACTTCCTTAATGTGGTTTATTTCCTGTCGAAACAGGACGCGCCGGCAGGACAGTACACAATGAGGGATCTATTGTAAGCATAAATGAGTCAGGCTTACTGAAAGTGGGAGGGCCCGACCATTTGCAAAGACGGTTTAAATTGTGCCTACTGGTGTGGCGTGAGTCACCGCTAGAGACTGACTGTTATTAAAGAAGCAGAAACTGTAACTGTAAAAGTTAATTCCAGTAAGCTTTTCCCACTAATTAACTAAATGCATTGTTGCAAGATAACAAAAGAATCAAATTTACAGATTTAGATGAACCTTTTGTTGTCTTTATGGGTTGGGTTGACGCACTAATGCTGGTAATTGCATCAGCTTTCAAATTTCTGTGTTCAAGTGGAAGTAACCTGAGGAAATTGGCTTGATAGCTTCATTTTTCTTCAGTTATGATTACAGTTGTGACCTGTAATTACTGCTGTTGAATATAGACGTTGAAGGACGCAGCGTTTTCAGAGTGGAATTAGTTCTTCAGTCATTTCTCTAACTCTCGTTTGAGGACGGACATCGGATATTTCGCGTACCGGTGCAACACTCTGGGACGCTGTAGAACAAAGCGGGCTGGACAGCTGAGAGACGGACTGAAATAAAGTGTTGTGGGGGGGGGTTTCAAAAAGACGGCGAGGTTAAGAGGAGGGGAGAACAGAGGGAGAAAAGCAGCGGAGAGGGGAGACAAGAGGCCCGATTGACTTTAGGGCCTCACTTGTCTTTTTCTGGTCTCTCAATTGCTGCCCCCCCCGTTCCCCCTTTTTCCACTCTCCAAGCCCCCACCTCCCGCCTTTTCTGTCGGCCCGGTCGTGCCAAGTGGTTGATTTCATCCGTGCATGCCGGGCTGCAGCTATGAGGGGGGGTTGGAGGTGGAGGTGGTGACTGCTCCTGTCGCTGACTAGATCATATGTGACACTGTAAGCCCTTTTACCCCGGCGCAGGCCTTCTTAAATCCTCTTCCCTGCACTGACTGACAGCGGCCAGACGTCCTCCGGCTTAGACCCGGCGAGCTTTTTTCCCCCCCCCTCCCTCCTGCTCTGGATGACGTGCAGCCGTCAAACCAATATTTTGATTTTCTGACATCGCACCCACAGCCGGCTGTAGGGTTCGGATCCCGGCATGGTTTGTGACGTTTTCCCCCCCGAATCCACAAAGAGCCGTAAAAGCGATCCTGACAGTCTGTGGGTAAATATTGTCCCCGCTACGAGGGCTCATCGCTGACATCCCGTTAAAGCTGTCCCAAACAGTAACGGCGAAATAAAATCAGATTTGATTTGTGCGCGCTCGGGATAAAAATCCTGCCTTTTGTATATTTTTGTTCTCCCGAGCCTCTCAGTCTAAACACATCTCATAAAGATTTTGTTTCCGAGCACGGCCCGCCTCTCTTCTTCGGACGCGTTGTTTAAAATGCTGTGCAAATGTTGAATTAATATGTCACTTCTCAGGCTTGTGTTTGTGTGTTCGCCTGGGTGTGGAGTGAGTTCTGGATGCGTTGTGTATCTTGTGTTTCATCTCCTGCGTTGCTCGCCGCAGATATTGATAATGACTTTTGTTGTTCGCTGTTGTCGCCAGACTAAACAAGCCCTCCGCTGGTAAACACCAACCTCCTCGCACTTCGCCGTCTTAAGAGGCCTTTTGTTTGATGACGGCCGATTTCTGGTTCCACTTCCCAAGCCTGAAGAGCAGAAGGGCAGCGTTGCTCTTTTGTTGTCTGAGTATTCCTCTCTGAGAAATTCCCAAATACCCGCAAGTTTTGTTGTCTGGGCGGTCTGTCTTGTTTTTTCGGGGGTAGAAGTCTGGAGTATTTATTTAAAGCAACAAGTGATAGAAATGAAGAACAGGAGTCATCTGCTCTCGCTCCTTTTTTTTTTTTCTTCTTCTTCTCCCGATCCATGAAATGCATGTCAGAGCTGCAGGAAAGGTCAACTAACAAATGACACCCTTGTACTAAACTGCGGTTTTGACCCCGGAGTAACCAAGGGCCCCCACAATGCAACTTCTCCGAGGAATTAATCATCACCTCCTGACCTCGCGCGCTGACCCCTTAAACTCCGGAGAAAACCTAAAGGTGTTATGGATGATAGTAGCGGCAGAGAGAAAGGAGGCGGAGAGTGAGAAAGTCTTAGAGTATGAGCCGCTTCCTCTCTCATGGGGCGTCCATGGGGCCTTTATGAGTTGACAATTAATAGTCTCTGTAGGTTTCCTGAAAGCAGAATTGAGACGAATTGTCTCTCGGCTATTCAACTGCGTTCAAGCGTGCCGCCAGACAAAAAGACAGAGGGAGAGAAAAGAAAAGAAAAAAGCAATGGCTGTGAAGGCGAATTACCCATAAGGCTGTTTTTGAAACATTTCCCTTTTTGTTCCGCAGACACAGGCCCGATGGGAAGACCCCCACATGCACTCCTCGCACACACCACCACCCGCAGAAGTGACCGTTTCCAAAAAAAAAAAAGCCAGAACAGAGCCACTTTAAAATAGTGATCTTTCAACAGCTCCTCTTACATCGCGAGCCGTTTAGCCGCGGAGCTGGTGAGAGAAAACAGATCACATCGAGGCTGACGTTTGTTTGCTCGCGCTTGACATCTGAAGGCAGAAGTTATATTCGCTCATTTCGGTAGCCGCGGAACGACACGCTACACGTCAGCCGCGTTCTCTTCACAGACGCCGGGGCATTGATGTTAAGGCCGGGCCGTAAATCAAGACGAGAGGGCCTCAAATTATGTTTCTCGCTGCTCGGAGAAAGTTTTGGATCCCATCCGTGAAAAAACCCGGAGGATGAAACTGGGAATAGCCACGAACGGTGGGAGATAATGAAATGTGCAGGCGACATGGGAAGGCTGTTGAAGTTTTGTTTTTTAATCTGCTAATGATGTCTTAGAGCCCTCGACTTGGCCACGGGATTTCTTCCCATGCTGTTTTGTCTTGGGGGCTGAAGTGCATACAAATGGCTTGTTAATTAAGATGGATGGTACTTCTAAAAAGGCCCATCTTCATGATAATAAGAGAGAGTTAAACATGTGAAGCCTTGTAAGACCTCCTTGTGCTATGGAAGTGCTTGTGGAGGTATGTGTGTGCCATAAAACAAGGGAGGGGGAAGGGCGGCTTTACCGTCACGCATGTATGAAAGAGCATGTCATCGCCTACCGTGTGATTGGTGCACAGTTTGCACTTTCGTCCATTTGTATCCGTGTGTGTGAGAAAGAGAAAAGAGTGGCGGAGCTATCTGAAGGCGCTCCAGTCTGTTTCCATGAATGGCCTCAGCGGGGGGAAACTGTCCCTCATTGTCAAGTTATTTGGCAGAAGTCTTTCTTACGCCACCTCATGTTAAATTCATCAACATTTCTCCGTCATTTTTTTTCCCCCCCTTTTGAACCTCAGAATGTCTTCAGATCAGGTTTTCTTGCCAAGCTGTTTCCTGCTGAGGCCTAAACGACCGCGGCAGATGTATGGTGCGCCAAAACGAGCGGTAAGACTTCACGACGGTGAAGCGAAATGGACGAGGGTATTTCTTGGATCCGGAGCAACGAGGTTGAAATATGTGGTGTGAAGCAGCGACTTTAAGAGCTTGATTAGGGTGGTCAGTGTGTTATAGCCTCTTTAAACAGACTTTACTCGATTCGGGGCGGTGCGGCCAGCGGCGGTTAGCTCTGTTGCCTCGCCGCAAGAAGCTTGTGGGTTCGAACCTGCTCCTGGAGTTTGCATGTTCTCCTTGTGCCTGCGTTGGTTTTCTGAGTTCCTCCTGCAGTCAAAAGACATGCACAGCAGGTTAAGTAGTGATTCTGGATTGGATATAGGTGTGAGCATGAATATGAATGGTTGTCTGACTCTTAGTGTTAGCCTGGATGGAGGGATTCCTTGATTTCAACCTACGATATGCCGGCCAGTTAGTTCAACACGATGGTCACTCATCAGTATCAGAACCGGAGCTCACACTATTGGTCTCGTGAACAGCTTGAACGGACTTGTATGGAAGTTTAGCCTCTATTTGAGGTCGCTGAGCTCCACCGTGATGACTCCGTCCCACCAGTCACAGCTGCATATCTTCATCCACCGCTGTCTTGTCCGATGCGTTGGCAACACTGGCACCAGTCACAGTGGGTCGCTTAAATATTTAAAACGTCCTAAAGCTCCCAACTTCTCCCATTTACTGGTAATAAAGTGGGTCCGCAATGCAATATTGGCATTTAATGGTGCTAAGCCCACCATAAGCCAAAGTAGCCTCATTTTCAACTGCAGCAATCAAATGAATTAAACGTGACACTAAGATTTCTGCACAAACAAGACTCAGTAACTTTGAAAACTCATATTTATCATGCATATAGGGAGATGAAAAACCATATTTCTCTGTGCTCCATGTTAATGCAATATACTGAATATGTTAGAAACCTGGGAAAGCTTCATAACTGGGATACAATCATAGATTTATGCAGTGTTAAAGTCTCAGCTGGAATGTTTCAAACTAAAATTAAGCATTTTTTAACCCCCTTTGAATAAAGTTACAGGACATAAAATTAGGTATTTAGTTGGAAAATACACTTATCTGGCTTGTTGTCGCGAGTTGGAGCACGAGACCGGTGCCAGTCTCATGTTTGTGCCGAGCTGGAACCAAGAAGGCAATCAGCGTAACGTAGCAGTGGGCCAGATTGGAGGCAGGTGGCGGCTTTGGCTCCGTTCGGGGGAAACAAAAATATACCTACCAACACTTCTAAAGGCTGGCTAATCAGCACATTGTCTCTCAATCCCTTCATCTGACAGTCTGAAATGGAAAAACAACAATTTGCGGCTTTAAAGGTTTTTTTTTTTATAACAAATTCTTGGCAAACATCAGCCGAGAGCAGTGAGTCAGACGACTAGCAGCAGCGCTCGGTGGATGGATAAACTGTTGCTTGTAATAGTTACGGCACATAACTCCCAGTAAAGCCACAAATTGCTGTTTTTACATTTCAGTTTGTGTTTCCATTTTATGGTCAGCTCAGCTCACTGCTTCCAAGCTTTGGCTCCATACTTATCACACACACATGAGAGTGGCATCTCCTTTACCAGACGCTCACTAAGAAGTCAGTGTTCGTCACTTGGAGCTGAACATGTTGATCTGCAGGGGACCGCATGGGAAAATGTCAGTGAAACTTATTTTTAACATCCTGAAAATGCAACAAGCTGCAGCAGTAAAATCCACATTCCTTTCCATTGTTCCACGTTATCACTTTAGCTACTGTGCTACTTTCAATTCGATCAACAGGAGCCTTGTGTGGCAGCCGGGTTTCCTCCTGGAGCAAAGGTCAGCCGCAAGTTTGGCTACTGCATCTCCCCCCCAGATCACCCACCAAACCAACACACACACACACACACACACACTCTGTCCACCCCCACTCTGCTGCTCCTCTGCGCTAATGTTTTCAGGGGGTTTTCACATAAACAGGGGCTGCAGGGGGTGCCTGGAGCTTTTCTCACAACAATCCAAGTCCTGTTTTGGATTAAAGCTGGTTTCTACACCACCCCTCACATATACACACACACACACACACACCCGTACATGTGTGTGTGTGTGTGCATTCCTGACTTGCTGTCCTCCATTCAGTGGTGTTTTAATGAAGTTAACGCACTTCAGTATATTTTAGCAGTTGTCACCTCCGTCTATTTTTTTTCCTTCACCGCGATGATTTCAGCTCGGCTTAAGTTAAAAATCAAATGTCAGACTAAACTTTATGACTTGGATGGAAACTGGCATTCCTCTGGTGTGACTTGCAAAGCCTCCGTGCTCAGTAATTTTAATTTTTTCCAGACTTGATCGAAGAGAAACAGGTAGATTTAAAGTCTGGGAGCAACATTTCCTTTCTGTGTCCTCCCCGCTGTAAAATAACACGAGCCAGAGCTGACTGATAACCAGATCAGTCCTAAACATCGTTACCGTTGGCTAATTGTTCACCCTACATTTCTAGGTTGCAGATGTCATCACAGATGCGTCTTGCTAATAATTAGGTCAAATCCAAACAGAGATCCTTTGCTAATGTGTTTTTTTTCATCCCCCCAGCTCCTGTAAATCTCCCGCATTTATCACCAGTTGACAGCAACCATGAAATGGATGCCATAATAGTCTTATAAGCCTCTCGCAGCTCGCCCAGAAGTCTTGGAAACCAACACTGGCTTTAGAGAAAGATGCCTGATATCTACTGTATATCACTTAGATCGAGCATTTATCTGTTAAAATCCTGCATTAAACGCCGAGCCATGTGGAGCAATCTCCCCGTCTTATGCGTATTTACGACGGCTCCAGACACATCACTTCAAATTTGCATTGGAAGAAGACAATGATATTACTTTCTTGGACATCAGTGGCGCTTTGTTCTTTCTTTAAGCACATAACTGCACCATATTGGAATAATAAGAATGATTAAGCAGGATCGAGCCGAAGTACAAGAGCCCGTGGTGAAGAATGGGCCTTTTTAATGTGTAAAGTTATTGCAGCATTGACCTGCAAGCTCTGTTTTTGATGTTGTACATGGTCCATGTGGCACTGACTCTGCCTGAGCTGACTTTATCTGACTTTATCTGAGTTCAGCTGTAATGCGCTGCAGCAGGCCGCAGCTGTCAGATGAAAGCTGAAGCTTGTGTCTCAGATTTTGTGGATTCTCCTTGCTATTTTTTATCAGTTTAAGGATTGTATGCTCTTCCAGAGGCTGGACAGTGTTCTCCTACCTCTTATCGCCTGTGAAAAATGCACTGAAATCAAGTTTAAAACCAGGTAGTTCTTGAAAAGTTGATGTTGTTAGCTGAATAATGTACGACTTAAGTAGATGCACTTAAGCACTTTATATACAGGATGTTGTTTTCATTACAGTCTGCTGGTTTTTGATACCAGAAATTGTTAAAAAATCATAACATCTTTGTGTTTTTGATCTATTTCCAAGGACTTCTGAGCAATTACAACGTGCTGCTGTTTCTCAGCGCCTCTCCTTTCCATGGTCTGCACGGTTTGAGCACAGCAATCGGAGGTAATTGCGTAGAGAGCGGCATGATAAGGCCGGAGACTCGCGCAGAGGCGGCGGCACCAACGTGGAGACGGGCGGCCGACTCCATCTTTCAGAAGTCCTTAGAAAAGACAGACAACTGATAAAAATAAAAAAAAAATACATTTCATTCCTTGCATCTTCAAAGCATACTTTTCACAAACAGGCTAATTATTTTGTTTTTTACCTTTCATCTCGCAAGAGGGAGAAAATGCTTGTTTTGATGTTCGTCTAACCTTTTAATCCGGGGATCCAGAACACGCTGCGTTTAATAGGCTATGGTAATTTCGATGATGGCTTTGAATTGTGCTCCGGCTTCAAGGAGAGCTAAATCTTGTCTCGCCTCCATTAGCTCCACTCTGATCTTGCACACAAGGTCTAATTAAACTTTCCATCCGACTCTCCCAGGTAGGAATAATAGGCAGAGAGTTACGGCTGTTTACAGTGAAGAGGAGCGGCGGTTCGCGCTGCTCGTGGCCGGATACGGGGCCGCTTCAAATGGCAATCCATCACGATTTTGTTTCCATTCTGCTCTGTGCAAAGATGTCAACGGGCCCAGAGCCTGTATCAAGCCTAGTATGCTGATCCCAATGACCTGACAGGTTATTCTGTTCAGCGCTTTATTAACTCCACCTGTGAAATCTAATGCAATCTAATACTTTACGATTGTTATGGGGGTTATGGGGAAACTTAAGGCCATTTTCAGGGTAATTTCACCACCTTTTCTTTTAAGCTCTTATCTCGGTAGCCATACTTGCTCTATCTTTTTTTCTTCGCAGCAGTCTAGACCGGTGGTTCTCAACTGGTGGGTCGGGATCCAAAAGTGGGTCGCAAAGCCATTTTTAGAGGGTCGCAGAAGCATTCCCCCCAAAAAAGCAGTGGTATAAAGTCGTTAATTTAAAGTCGTTAATGAAACTATTTGCTTTCAATAGCAGGATATTTAGTGGTGGTGACACCAGTAGTTGCCCACTATTAACCTCTAGATTTGGCTTATTGGAGAAATTTATGCTGAAACGAGCCAAAAATAAACCAAAATGTGCTCAGAATCTGTCAAAAATGGGCCAAAATGGGCCCAAAACTTGGCAAAAGTGTCTAAATAAATCAAAATGAGCAAAAAAAAAAGCCAAAATTTTCCCAAGCTGTATCAAAATGCGTTGAGACTCCACCCAAATTAAGCTTAATTTGATAACAGGAACAGCAAACAATTTGGGTCGCGACCGCTATTAATAGACATAGTGGGTCCTGAGGCTGGACCAGTTGAGAACCACTGGTCTAGACTGTCCAGATCTTCCACCATTCGATATGATAACACTTGCAGCTTTTCCATATTAGCCTTTATATGAAGAAAAACAGAAATTCATATCATGATATATGTGTTTTTACATGTACCTAACCATAAAATGCTGGCAGTAGAGATGTCTTTCCATATCTGTGTAGGGAAGACAGTCTGGAATCTGGCAACATCCAAATCATGATGGTGGGAAAATGTATGACTTAGAAATTGGAAAGCATATGTGCTCAGTGCTTAACGGAAATACATTACTGAATTCATTTACAGAGGTGGCAAACCAAGCGAAGGTGCAGTTTAATTTGGTGTCTGCTGCACCTCGTTGCAATGAACACTTCAAGAGAACTCTAAGGGTTTACCATACAGTACATAACAGAGGCAAAGTACACCACCACTATCCACTATGACCTCAAAAACAAACATGATGTAGAGGGAATCATCTTTTCTGACAACATCAACAGAAACTGAAAATGCAGAAGCTTGATTAAAGCAGACTTTATGGCCGAGCCGTTGCATCGGATTGTGTTACAGGTGTCCCTAATAAAGTGGCCGCTGAGCGTAAATCCTCACTCACAGGGAACCTCGCTTGGCAAGAGGTTAGCGGGAGGCTTGAAGGGGCCTGCTGCAGGCAAACAATCCTTTAACAGTTGGTGAAGTGGTCCACCGAGAGGACAGAGATCCCCCTTTATTGAAACCACTTGTCCGACATTGTCTCTCCCCTTGTTGGTTACATAAGGCCAAGGTGCTCTGTGATCGTTTGCAGACTCTCCTGTTTTGTTTTGCTTTGTTTTGTCTGTCTCTTTCTTCCCTTAACTCTTGCTCTTTTTTTTTGTTCTTTCCACGGGGCTGCAGAAGACTTCGGGGGGACTTGAGGTGGTGGTGGTGGTGGTGGTGGTGGGGGGTGGGGTTATGATCGTATCCTGACTTCTCTCTCTCTCTTGCGCAGTGCGTTGAGGTTTGGCCGACGTCCAGCTTTGTCTGCCTTTTTCCCGGGCACATTCCCATCTCCGGCACGCTCAAATTCCTGCCTCCTGAGCGCGCGTGCACGTTGCCGAGCCCGATGACTGCGGTCGGAAGATGAATTACTCTGCAGGCGTTTGTTTGACAGACCGAGCCGGTTGCGATTGTACACGTGTTAAAGAAGCCGTACGGAAGAGATCAGTTTGACCTTGTCTTAATTATTTAGTTGCGTTTCCTTTTGCTGGTACAAGCCAGAGCCAGGATGGCACTTGTACCAGTACCCTTGACCCACATGAGGTCTCCATAAATCTTGGGCCAAGAGTCCGTGACGCTCTGTCTAAACAGTTGAAACAGCCACAAGGAGAGGTGGAGGAGGAAGTGAAGATGAAGTGAAGTAACGACGCTCTTTGTCTGTGCGTCTCCAGAGTTGCAGGGAATGAATTATGTTGAATGCGGCTTTCTGTCACCCAGGTCCCATTTTGCAGTTCCTCTTACATAGCAGGGAATTCATCACATGCATCATTCCATACGGTTTTCAGATTTAGCAAGGCAAACACAGAGCCGGGCCTGGGCTTTCTCTAGACGGCCGGTAATCCATTTTCAAAGTCGAGAGGATGACAGATTCCTTCATACGGTACAGCGGCCTTAAGGAACTATAGGGAATGCATGGTTTTCCAGTGTGCAGGGAGTCAGTTAGAAGCTCCTGGAAGTCTTTGTCTAAGCAGTTGTGGGAGTTATTTCAGATGTCCTGACTGACCTGCATGGGTGCGGTTCCTCAAAGGTTCTAAGGGCTCTAACCTCTGGACATGAGCGCGGTCAGTGATGCTGGAATATTCACCCGACCTGGACCAGCCTCCAGCTCCTCTCAGCCTCACAGCGCTGTCTTCACATTACAGTAGACCAGTGTAACCTTAGATAACCATCACTGTAAACAAACGGTGGATTGTGCCTCAGACTGGATTAGTTTTGGCTGTTTTGTTCATTATGAGTTATTGTAATCAGCACATTTCAAATGCTTCGACTGTTGATTCTTTTTATGGCATCGCAAAAATTCCTTTGTGCCATTCGACTGTTTACACGCTGCCAAAAGCCTGAGTAATTTCTTTTAACAGCTGGCTCTGGCTGCACGATTAAGTGTTGTATTTGGGACCGCTCCGTGATCCCACTCTTCGAACACGTCGGGCCAGCCTTGGACTCGCGCACGTCAGCGAAAACTGGATGATGCAAAGTGGAATCGTTCAATCTCCGAGGCTGAGCATAACGAGAGCTGGAAGTCGCCGCTTCCCCGGACCCCTGACCCCGACTCGTCAACAGCATCTAATGAGACATTTAATCATTTTGAAATGATTGTTTCCTGCAGGAGGCGCACCCTGCTCCGGTTTTTTACGATCAGATGATCTCAGCATCTACGGGCCAACTGTTGCATCAGTTGCACTCGGAGGTCACTGGTGTTTTTTTTGTTTTTTTTGCAGCCACGTTGGAAGAGACGTTTGTGCTAATGATGTGAGTTTTAGCCCTTTTTACTAAGAGGTTCATGTGTTCAGCGGAGCAAGAATGCACTGTATTACTCATCTGTAATGCAAACCACTGCTCACTTAATTAATCAGGCTCTCTACCGGTTATTAAAAACAACTGAGTCGGTAACTGACAAAATATGCGCGCAGCCTACATGGGATTGTGCTCAAATAATAGATCTCTTGCTCCTGCAGTGACTTTCCTCCCTGTCTGTCCGTCTGCAGCGGTCTTGGCAGGACTGCAAGTGTGAGATGTTTTAAGCGGGGAACATATGAAAGCCTTTCGCTACGTCCACGTTTTCAGATGTGGAGAGAGAGTGGGCCGTTCGCTCTCGGGGCTGCAGGTGATGCTTTTACCTTCAGCTGCAACCAGAACTCGGGTTTCTTCTCGCTGTGGAAATTGCGCCGTGGTGGAATGGAAGACTATTTTTGGTAGATTCTGTTTCTCTTGAACTGAATCCGTCTGCGCTTTGATGTCTACTGGCTGCTTCCACTTCGACGAGCAAGTCTTTTTAAAGATGTGGCGTCTTTGTGACGGTGTGAGATGATTTTAAAGGGTCAGTTCGCCCAAATTACTACAATGGCATTTTCATTTAGCTCCAGTGGTCCGATTTGATGTGAATAATCCAAAATAAAAGGGCTGCTTTTACTAGAAAGACTCTGTTGAATTATTAAAAATCAGTTTCCCCATGCTTTGAGTACAGTAGATTTGGAGGTTCGTTGATGCCGTTTAAATTAGAGCAGAAATGTTCTCAGAGCCTCGCTACACAAAACTAAAACTATCTGCATGGCTCGATGCTAGCAGAGGTTAGTGGAAAAAACATGTCTTTTTGTAATCTGAGTGAAACGAGCCATTAAATTTAAATTTTATGAGTGAGAAAGGAGACTCGATTACATAACACGAGCTCAGGCGCCTGAATTTTCCCACCTGTCACTCCTGCATATATCATTTAAGCTCTGGGAATTTTGCGACGAGATTAATTTATCGCCGCCGGCCGCGAGCTCCACTCTCAACCTCTTGGACAAATACCTTCCATCACTTACGGCCTCATAATCGACAGCGCTCAGGAACCACTTGACGCGTGAATCATTCATGCCGCCCCATAAATAATAGAACCCTGGCAGCCAGTTAGCAGCACCTGCAACTTGAAACAGTAGTTCGTGAAACACAATCTTTTACCTTGTAAACTAATGTGTTTCACCTGCCTGGGCCGTGGCGTCTGGGTCCGCCGCCTGGCCGCTGCAGACAGGTAGAGGGAACAAAACCTCTCTTCCTGCCTCACCCCGCCTCCCCCTCCTGACCTTGCTTCCTCTTCCTCCAATGAATTTTTCACCAAAGCTCTTTGATATATTCCCGTCCCGTGGGAGCCCGGGTAATGCAAACTGGAAGCGTGAGGCGTAATTATTTCTCAAAACTGCACTTCTACCCTAATTAGTTCACTCCTCAGAAGTGGGCCTTGCATTATTTACACATCAAGGGGACACACAGGGCGGGAGATAAATATTCATTGTTTGTTGACTTTGCCCCGGTCCCTCGGCTCGGGCGCAAGTTGAGTCGAGAGCCGCTGTCATTGTGGTTTGTTTACGCGACTTCTGCATCGCTGGTGCCCGGGACATAATCTGTCTTGTTCTCCTGTAATTATCTCCACTCATGCAGACAGACAGACAGAGTGGGTTTAATAAGTGGACGACATCCTCCTCCTCACGAGCAGATCAGATGAATGCGGGCTCTGGGATGAGATTTGTTGCAATTGCGACCTTGCGCCGACGTGCCCTGGCGGTGTCGCAGCAGTAAACAGCAGAGGCATATTTTATTCAGTCAGACTGTGACACCATTTCAGCGATCTCTTCTCCCCCCCCCGAAACCTTTAGTTCTGGGTCATCTTTAATGAGCTGAGCTTTTTCCTAGAGGAGCTAGGAGCAGCTGTTATGAAGAGTTTCCTGCTTCTGTTGGTTGCAAAGCAGATTTGTGCGACATGTGGAGACTGCTTTTCCTGTCAATAGCCGTGTATGAATAGCCTGCTGTATCTGACCCCCCACCTCAGTGGTCAGAAGGCCTTGAGGCCCATTGTCTGCTCTATAAATGCCTGCTGGGAAACTCTTGTCGCCTCAAAAAACTGCACCCATTGTGGCCTTTTGACAACTGTGCTTTTCCACATTTCCTATTCCATCTCGCTAGCGCACAGCTTCATGTGTGTGTGATACAGGAGGTTGTGAAAGAGAGAGAGGTGGGGGCATCTTTGTGACGCCTGGCACAAGAATTACCATAATCACTGTCAACATTAATGGAGATCCTATCACTGGAGACTTTAAACACGGCTTTTCCATATTTATAGAAGCAATAAACAGAGAATGCGCAGCAAAATGTCTGTTATGATTCAAAAGCGAGCCATGTTTACTGGCTTTGAAATGCATATTTGGGTTAGTGGATGAAGCGGAGGGATAGCAGTTTAAGTTGTGGGACACGAGTGGAAATGTAATATCGCCACACTAGACGAGGAACATCTGAAACCACAAGTGTGTCACTCTCACTGTCTCCAGGGTTTCCACTGTCCTTTAAACATTTGGCTGATGTAACAGCTTACTTTATCCTGCTATAGGTGGCTGGAAGTGCACGAGTAAACTTATTTAGATGCACAAACTCTTGCTGCTGCATGCATGTTTAATCCACCGCTCTTGCAGTTAGATGGATTTTGAGGCGTGGTTGGCTGCTAACTTTGAGGAGTATCTGGCAGCTTTTCGAACCTTTTCCACTGATAAAAATATAAAAACGATTATTGGTTTTTTGCTTTACCAAACAAACATGTTCCTTTTGCATGTGGAGAATATGATTTGTGGGCTGGAGCATCTCTGGAGCTCCACACTGCTTCATTTAAAATCAGATTTTGTGACGCGTTTGGATGCTGCTTTTGGCAGATTAATTAGTTCAGCCCCACCACCTACCACGATTTGATTGGTTTAACTGTCAGATTGGGGCAGGGTTAAAGGTTGATTGTGATTGGATGTTCGCTGTGAGCCTCTAGTGTCACACTGATAGCTGGAGTATTGAAAACAATGTAGTATGGAGAACAAAACGTGTTGCTGAGCTCAGGAAGTCCTGCATTTAAAACCTTACTTAAATAAATCCATCCAGGTATTATCATAAAAATGTACCTGAAGTATGAAAAGTAGAAGCACTCATTCTGCAGAAGAGTGTTTCCTGACAATTTTTAACTATTACTACTGAACTTATGTGTATGTATATTGGGGGAATGGTGGCGCAACGGTTAAATGCTATGGCTAGAGGATCAAACCCCAATTGGGCCATTGTTGGGCCCTTGAGCAAGGCCCTTAACCCTTCCTGCTCCAGGGGTGCCGTACCATTGCGAACCATTGTGAAGCGAACAAGTAACTGGTGGGTCGCTGGTTCGAGTCCCTGGACTGTCAAGACGCTGAGGTGGGAGAGTGAGAGCGACCGCTTGTCCCAGTCACCACCACTGTGGGCCCTTGAGCAAGGCCCTTAACCCCTGACTGCTCCTAGTATGTATAGTTCAGGTTAACTATGAATAGGATGGGTCAAAAAGCAGAGACGGAATTTCCCCAAGGGGATCAATGAAGGCTAGACTATTACTATTTACTTGCTGACTTTGGAAGATGAGGTCCAGCTCATAGTGGACCTCCCAGTTTGCCCCAAAAGAGGTGAATGGGTTCAGCTCTTCCACACCAAACTGTGACCATCGTTCCTTCATGGACCTGACCTTGTCCACAGGGTCGTTATCATGATGAAGCAGGAAAGGGCCTTCCCCAAACCACAGAGCTGGAAGCATGCTATTGTCTAAAACATTATTGTTAGCCGAAGCATTAAGATTTCCCTTAATTGTAACCAACCACCTCTCCAAAACCAGTGAAAAACAAAAGCACAACAAAGGATGATGAAAGGGACGTTCTCCTCCAGTGCGTCGGCCACAGGGACGATGACGGAGGGTTCTCCGAGTGTGGTCGGGGGGGGGATCGTCGGGGACCCTTGACTGGGCTCCACGTGGTCGTGTGTGAAATGAGGAAAACTTAAATATCGCTTTGATTCAGTTGGAATCACATCATTTCTCTAAACAATTGGTCTAATCACAGGGTTCACTCTCACCGCTGCTGCATCTGTATTAAATTTAACTTATCAGAGCACGCCTCTCGCTGCACGGGACAGAGTCGATCCACATGGGGGGCCCGTGGTCGACTGTAATGTGTGTTTATTTTGGTTCCTGAGACTTGAAAGTGAAAATCCCGGCGCTGCAGTTAGTTTGCTCTACTGTTACACTCGCTGCAGGTCTCTACGGAAAAGAGCCTCGAGTCAATTTGTAAGTTGTACAGTTTTCCATGAGCTCCAGTGACAGTGGGATAAATGAGGTCTACCAGGGACCCACAATGCACTTCTCTAGATATGTTGGCTTATGTCAGCTGAGCATGTGGGGGTTGTATCTTCAACTGCAGTGCACTAACGTTCAGCTTTCCTGTGCATCTTAATGAATTGCCATTAGCACATTTCTACGTCATAGTAATCTTGAAACCTAATTCGCCGTTGACCAAATATGTACATGGCTGCAGCATTTTGGCTTTGACTTTCTCTACTACTGGATCTAAACAAATGATTTTTGGATAAAACAATAATTCAGTCTCCTTTCTTTTTGGCCTTTCAAGGGAATATACTACAATTCATAATTTCACTGTGTTTTTTTAATTCTTTGGAGTCCGAAAATGATAAATTTCCCCTCCTAATCCAGCTTCTTCATCTTCTGAAATCCATTTTTTTTCCTTCATTGCGGTGATCTCAACAGCTGTAACAGGCGGGCTGCAGCAGCTTGGCAGAGCTCTTAATGGAAACTGTGGTGTTTGTTCTCCCTCGGCAGGTGGAGATCACGCTGCAGGACGTCAACGACAACCCGCCCGTTTTCCCCAACGACATCCTTGATGTGACCATCGAGGAGAACGTCGGGGACGGCTTCAAGATAATGCAGCTAACAGCCACGGATGCAGACGAGGTAATGGCTCCCCGAGTTTCTCTTCTGTCTGACGGTGTTTTTGTACCTCTCCGTGCCCGTTTTCCACTCGGCTGCTTCCAGAATAGATATCCTGGGAGTGATTTGAATTAAAAATATGCTCTTAATATTTGTTCCTACTGTGTAGAAACCACTGTAGATTCAAATGGGTTTTCTGGGCCAACACAGCTGTCAGTAAAATGTAGCTAAGTTGACGTTTAGCGACTTTACATTGGACCGCTTTCATACCAAAATTGAAAATATTCAGAGCAGAAAAGCCATTGAAACCATGTCTGGAGCATGGTAGGAAACTATGCTTGTCACTGGTTGTTAATCAAACACACGTCGGCACCACATTCTTTATGATTTCTATTTTGACAACAGTTTCAAATTTAAAATCCCCATCAATAGCAATAAAATCAATAAAGCACAATATATCATACCTATTCATCGACGAAAGGCTCAGACCATCCTAACTCACGAACTGATGTAAGAATTAACCCGATATAATACAGATATACACCGATCAGCCACAGCATCATGACCACTGACAGGTGAAGTTAATAACATTGATCATATTGGTACTATGTGGTGTTCTGATGGAAAACCTTGGATTTTAACATCCGTGTTGATGAGACTTAGACACCCAAATAAACATTGTCCCACAACAAACGCAACACGAAAATGCCCCCCACCACATGGCAACAACATCAACCAAGCAGGAACATGTGGAGGAACATGACAATGGTCCAACATGTTGATCTGACCTTCAAACTTCCTACAGCCCATTCTGATCAAGCATCAACAGGATGCAGTGGAACCAGTTGGATTGACAGAGGCCCCACTGCACAAGCCAGAGCACCCAAAGGATCCAGTGGTTCCAGACCCCATAGGACACCCTAAGAGGTCCTCTTGTCCAATGGTTCAGAGTATTTTTGACGACAGACAGGTGGTCAAGCAACAATAAGAACTGTATAAATCAGTTTCCAATTCAAATATGTATGGCTGAATTACTCCAGTATTAGAACTCATCATAGTTTAGCATAGAGGGGCTTCATAGACCTGCACATTGTAGGCGAACCAACAGTGTAGAGTTACATCTAAGCCATCTTAAGGCAGGAAGGGCTTATTTTCATGGGGAAAAAATTCATAAATTGCGTTAAAAGAAGAAGAAGAAAGAAAGACTAGGAAGACCTGTATTCGCGAGGCAGATACGTATTTGGCAACTTTGCTTGGCAAAAACCATAACCTGGCACACTGTAGCCCTTTACATGAGGGGTTTTTAATTTCTGTATATCGTTTTTGAGTAATAATGCAGGTATTATCAGATTTAAGTACAGTGTGAGTAGTTTAACCCAAGAAGTTTGTGCATATATCTGACTACTCAGGGATGCAAAGTGGCCAAGACAGACGGAGAGAGCACCAAATGGCATGTCTCCACCTTTTTCTCCACGCTGATTGGTTAAATTCACACAGAGCTGACTTACATAACAAACCTCCATTGCTGTATTTCGAGTGCGCTCATAGAACTGGGGCTACGTCCAGTTAGAGTTGACGATGTGGTTGAAGCCTCGCCGCAGTGGAATCAGAGCGGCTGGAAGGGTCGATTATTCCTGTAAAAGTCAACGCCAGCTTGCACCTGCATCGAGCTGCTGCTGTGGAAAGCTGCCTAATCTACTCTTACATAGCAACACAAACACATAGATCACCTTTTTATAACATGAACGTCCCTCAGACACACACACACATACACACAGCTTTCATTTCCCTCCTCTGCTCTCTGTGTCGACGTTATCTGAGATGTTCTGAGGCCGCTTGTGTGACGCCGCCCAGAGGAGAGCGGCCTTCGATTGATTTTTCGGCCCGCCGTTCTCACAGTCGCTCCGCGGTCCCCGTAGTTCACATTACATCAGCAGCATCGCTCTCAATTAGTTAAAGGCTCCATCTTCAGCTGCTTTAGGCAGGATATGGACATTAAATCCTGCAGTGAGCAAAACGCAGGCCCTCGAAGGTCTGCGGTCCATCACCCAAGCCAAAGGACACAGTCGAAGTGAATGGAAAAAGTCGGGCCAGAGAGGGGAGAGAGATTAGAAAGACGGAATATGGACTCGGATTTAATGTTAACTTATGAGGCCACACGTTTTTTATTGCGCAGCTGTTGCCTCACTCCCCTCGTTTTGCTCTGAATGTGAGAAAAGTCGTACAAAGTCCCACTTCTGGCCATTTTTCTTTAATCGCAACCCTATATTGACTGTAAATCTCCAACCTGGAGGCAGGTCGGCCTTTTCAGTAGGAGGATTTAAGGACATTATTTGATTATTTGCCTTTTTCGGAGCCAAAGCATTCACAATTTTGATCTTGACGGGTTTAGCATCTGGTGTTGAAGTCAAACCGCGCAGTTGTTCACTTTTTCCGCATATCTGAAGCTGAGAAGGGTGCAGGGCTGAGCTGCGGCGGGTAAACTGAAACCTATGGCTTTTGTAGAAAAAAGCGAGGCGTCCGTTCTCACAGATACACAGAGGTCCTGATTGAACGATCAAACCGAGGAGAACTCTCACTTGAGAAAAGTCACATTTTGTTTCCAAGCAGGGATTCAAGAGAAAAAGAAAACACGGACACTTAAAGAGAATGTAGAGGAGCCCTTTTTAGGAATTACAGATTCTAGTGATGTTTACTCCAAACTCTGGCGCCGCTGTGAATACGTTGCTAAATAGAAGCCTGTGCTTCATTCCAGCTCTCGTTCGGAGCCAGATATGAGGCGAGCCAAGCCTTTGCCCACATCCTTACGCAGGAAACTTAAGTTGCGCTGACACTAAGCGTACGGAACGCATTGGAGGCCTTGCTGAGAAAGCCACATGTGTGAGCCAGTGCCGAGTAGCCAAGAGTGCAAGCTGTTGGCCAGCTGACGGGCTGAGTTCAGACATCATAATGATCCCATCCAATTTAACTGTTGCTACATGTGGGATTCATGTGTGCGGGTATTAAAATGCTGTTTCTACGCATCCGTTTTTTGCTATGCCCATTTCCACCCCCCACCCCTCAAAAAAAAGAAGGGGGGTCGCTTTGGGCTTGAAAGCAAATCAATATAAAACTTTGCTTCTTTTTCAAACGCGAGTCAGGCCTCTCTGAAAACGTTTCTCACCTCATTTGAGAGAAATATGCAGCCTTTTGTGCGTTTGGAGAGACGGAGAGTGTTTTATTAGAATTCTGACCTTATGTGGAAAATATGTCACAGGTAAAAAAAAAAAAAACTTTCTTAATGAAGAAAAATGTTTTAGGAGAGAGCTCTCTGAAAGTAGCCTCGAAATGAGCCGTAATGTGTTCCAGAGGCCCGCAAACCCGCTACAAGGGTATTTCTAGCCTCCTTGTGGAACAGATTTACACACCGGCAGCCGGTTGGGCCATCTCGAAACTTTCAAAGGCTTTATCTTTAAGCTCTCGGCGACAACACGTTGCTTGTTTTCCAGGAGCCCGTGTTATGATTGGCCTGCTTTGTTGCGTACAGGAAGCTCGCCATCCCCGCCGGCGCTGTCTGCCTCGCACCTCTCGCACCTCGTAGGGACTGCGTGCTCCCAAAAAGCACTCATCTGCTAAATGAGTTTCCTTCTGCCCCCAGTCTGGTACGCTTTGCTCCCCGGAACGCCGCTGTTTAATTGGTCAGCCCTCCTTTTTTTCTTCCCCCCCACCCCGACGGCCCTCCGTGCCTTTGGAGAGCCGTAAAGTACTCGAACTCTTGAGTGGAGGTCAAGAGGGCGAGCGGTGCGTTGACGAGAGTGTGTTTGTGTGCATGTAAGATCTTAATTACTCGTGTTAGTCCGGTAAAAACGAAAGAGACGGACCAGTCGGAGAAATGAAGGGCGTTAAAATGAGAGTGAAGCCTGCTTTTATAGACGTGTAAATGCTTGGACGTGTTCGTAATTTTCTGCGGGCATGTGTGTGTGTGTGTGTGTTGGACGGCGGCCTAGATGGACCCCCTGCCCGGCCTCTCCCACCTTCCTTGCTCTGCCTTTGAACCCTATCAGAAAATTAATTGGCAAACCCCGGGTGTTGGGTTCCGGACTGCGGCCCAGGTGGTTAATGCGATTGCCAGATCTGGAGCCACTGATTGATGACAGCAGGGTCCTCAGATGAGCAGAACCTCGCTCCGTCCTCCTCGTCTCCCTCTCCTCCCCCTTTTTTTTTTTTTTTACTGGATCTCAGGCCGGGTCTCTGGTAATGCAATGAGAGACGAGGTCAAGACGACGGAGGTTTTATCTGTCGTAAAAACCAGGCCACGGGAAAGAGATAAGAGCGAGTCATGAACTTAGCCTTCTGTTATTGACTCCGGCTGAGGCTTTTTTTGACTGATGGCTCAGTGTGTGCACAAAATCTTTGAAAAGAAAGAAGGTAGAGGAGAGAAGATTTAATTTGCTTTGGGGATAGATTTTTTTTCATCTGTCAGGTCTGGCCAGACTGAACATCAGTTGTGTAAAATACTGAACTATCTTCTCCACATGCACTTAGGGTTTTAACTTTTTACTATTCACTCTTCCGCTGACAGGATGTGAGCACTGTGGGTAACTTTACTGATCGCTACCATGACATGCATTTGGACGACATTTGTATAAACAGATTAGGCTCTTGTCTTTTTAGTCTTTTTCAAACATAATGCCTCATCCTAAAACCCTTAAACTAACCCGTGTATCAAAGAAGCTCTACCCCCCATTAAAATATCCCCATCCCACCTTAAAATAGTTTAGATGCAGCTCCACCCCTCCTTGTCCCGGCCAACTCGCCGCAATTTGAACACTGTAAAACTCCTCTACGCCCCTCAATGGCCGCGTTTACATATAATTGTCTGAAGCGAAAAAGTACGAGAAAAGAAAATGTGAGTACGGCCTGTTTCCATCAACGGCTTGGGAGCGATCAGACTGGCCCGCACAGTGTTGTCTGAAGGTGGCGCTATATGTTACATTACATAGGACTGAGATATAGTGAATAGAAGAAGCAGGAAAAAGAAGAGTTGTTTGTTGTTGTTTGGGGATCAGTAAAGTATTTCTGATTCTGATGAAATGACTTCGGAGGAAAAATCGTCAGGAACCATTTTCAGTTAGGACAGTAGCAACTCTACTTTCATGTCTGCTGGTGTTGATCATGTTTCATGCCGTTCAAAGTCTCTAGAAGTAGAACCAGCTGATTAGTCATAAGCTAGCTACGTCTGAGCTTACTCAAAATGTTCATCTGCTATGAAGATCATTAACTCGTCTTCGAAAAAAGTCAAAAACCGCCTCAAGAAACTTAAAGACTTTCTTTGCAATACTGGAGATGTTTGAAATGCTACAAAATGGATCTTTGTGTTACCATTAAATCTGTCAGGGTCAGAATGCTTGTAGTTTAGCATGGTGTGTTAGGAGTTGGTGGGCCTGATAGGATGATGGATGAAGTCAGATACTTGCAGACTTGTATAAAGGTGATAAATCATTTTGTGACCAAACGTGGGTTAGCCCACTTGTGCATACTGCCATCCATATATCCATACATCCATCCATCCATCCGTTATCTTCCGCTTGGTCATGTGGGCAGCAGTCTTAAGTCGAGAGGCCCAGACTTCCCTCGCCCCAGACACCCCAAGGCCTTCCCAGGCCAGCCGAAAGACATAGTCCCTCCAGCGTGTCCTAGGTCTACCCCAAGGCCTCCTCCCGGTGGGACATGCCCGGAACACCTCCCTAGGGAGGCGTCCCAAAGGCATCCAGAAAAGATGTCCAAGCCACCTCAGCTGACCCCTCTCGATGTGGAGAAGAAGTGGCTCTACCCTGAGCTTCTCCCTGGTGACCGAACTCCTCACCCGATCTCTAAGGGTGCAACCGGCCACCATGCGGAGGAAACTCATTTCAGCCGCTTGTATCCGGGATCTTGTTCTTTCAGTCATGACCCAAAGCTCATGACCATAGGTGAGAGTCAGAACATAGATTGACCAGTAAATAGAGAGCCTCGCCTTTTGGCTTACCTCCTTCTTCACCCGTCGTGGTGAAGAAGGAGCTACCGGTACATCCATAAAATGTGCATAAAAGTCTGTCTTTAAAACAGGCTAATGTCAAGTTGTAACACTTAAATAATTCGCCCGTACACGTTTTGTATCACGACACAAAGCAAACGCATTTTCTTGACTCCCATCTCATTCCCCTTCAGCGTACAGTACATGCAGGTTACTTAAAATACAGCTTGTCATGTGAGGAATATCATCCGCCAAGGCAGTAAATGTGTCAATATGCAGATAAAAACGCGGCTTAATGCAACACCTCTCCTTTTAAGCCTCTTCATTGTTCTGGCGGGATCAAAAAGCATCACGCAAACATCAGGCACAGCTGAAAGAGTCCCTTTTAGCTTCGCTCTTAAGCAGCTGTAACCGGAGCCGCCGCTTCGTCTCGCTGAATAGCAGTAGCTTTTTGATGTCGCTTCTGCTTTTTTGGCAGAAGACACAGAGTGAGACAGTTGTCTGATCTCTCATTGTCCCCGGCACAAATATAAACGTCAGGCTCTGTCGTCGGGCTCATTCACTCGTCATATCGCATTCGGGCCTCCTCTCCGGTTCCAAAGCCTCTTGCTATAGCGATCACATGTGTCATGGCGCTTGTACTTGTCCGCGGTAACAGGGGATCTATTAGTTGCATTTATAGAGGAACACTATAGCCCCCGAAAGTTCAAAGACGAAGAGCAGGTCTCACTAGGATATCACCATTCACCTTATGCCCTTTTTCCACTGTCTGCTGTAACCAGTCCTTTTTACTACTACTTCCACCTACCTTATGAATGACTCTTCATTATTCTAAAGCTTCTTTGTGTCTAACAAAGTGTTGTTTCTCATTAATGGATTGCTGTGATTTGATTCTATCTGCATCCAAGACATCTTTTGTCAAACTCTGGGGAAAAGTTCCATTTTAGTTGGAAAAAGGTCAAATAACCTCTCTACTCTTGCAGATGTTTTCTCTTGTTTTAATCGAATAATCCTTTTAGCCCTTCACAAACAACATTAGCAATAAGATGGGTCTATACTAACAGCCTGTTCACATGCTCGAAGCTTGTTTCATGTTTGTGGAGGTCAGTCAGATGAAATCGTTTTAACTCCCCTCCCGTCCTTCTTTTGGTGCCACTATCTCAACGTGTAATCTCTCCCATGGTCTTTTTTTTTTGAAACCACAAGCCTTCTCTTTATGGAGCGTCTCCGTGAAGAAGCCTCAATGAAGGGTTTCATTCATGCCAGAGAGGAGGGCAGTTTGATCTGGAGACGCGACACGCTAGCGTGTAGTAAACAGTCTGATTTCCTTCCAGATAGAGCTGCTTTGATGCTTGTAAGCGTGATGCTCTCTGTGACTTGACAACTTACAGTGAAAGTTCAGCAAAGTACATCTAACCTACTGGCCCATTTTCACTCTATATCCTGGGAGGAAGTGCTTTAGATGAGCTGAAGTCAGTTTGAAACAACAAACACAAGACACATAAAGATCTATACAGTATACCTGTTAGGGGGAAAAAGGACGTTGCGATATTTTGTTTTTCAGTGATGTGAAACGATACAGCAATTTTTACCAGATGACTAGATTTGGAAAGAAACAATCATTTCGCAGTGATTGGGGTGATTTGTAGGGCAGTGCCTCTGCAGAGAAAATAAAAAACAATTAACATAAAGCTGATAAAAGCCATTTTGGGCCTTCTTCATATGGTTTAACACTGGCAAAGACATCTGAGATAGTTCTTTGCGTTGGATGGCATTCAGATCTGACTTTGCACTCGTCACACAGAGCTTAGTGGTGCTATTTGGGATGTCGTTGGCAGGGGTAACCATACGAGAATAGTTTCAGACTGCTTTTTTCAGCTTTTTTAAATCATTTTTGTTTTGAGTGCAGATACACTCATCTACCCTGATTATTCCAAAAGGATTACTTCTTTCCAAATACAGTTATTAGAATCATCTGGGGAATGATGGGGAGTTTTTCTATGTCATGCTGCCCAAACTGTGCAAAGAACACAAATACGTGACTCTGCCATGACCTCCTGTGTGATTTGCTTTGTCTTTCCTCAGGGTCCCAATGCTCTCGTGACCTACACCATCATCAGCGGCGCGGACGACAGCTTCCGCATCGACCCCGAATCCGGCGACCTGATCGCCACCAAGAAGCTGGACCGGGAGCGCCGTTCGAAGTACTCCCTGCTGGTGCGCGCGGACGACGGAAAGCAGTCGTCCGACATGAGGCTCAACATCACCGTCAAGGACGTCAACGACCACACGCCCAAGTTCTCCCGCACAACGTACTCGTTCGACATCCCCGAAGACATGACGCCAGGTGAGGCCTTAGCGTCGCCTGCTGAAGCATCAAGTTGCAGCGCAGTGAAACACAAAGGATGGCTTCAAAATTCTCGACTCCGACAGACGATATTTGGTCTTCTGCAGACTCAGACAGCTCTGTTGAAATCATCAGCAGCCTCAAACTATTAGGGGGCAGATTACAGTAGTATTGTTTTTGAACATTTTCATAAGAGCTTTTCCAAATCCCATGCATCTATAAGATTTTAATCAGGTCAAATTGACAGTAACTGACGTTTGATTTATATGGAAATCTATCAGCAACCAGCAGGATTTACAACAACACTGACAACTGTCTGGCACTGCTGCTTCATCCCTCTCACCACTTCAGTCACAAGCAAAATATTAAGTCTGCAAGTCAACGAAGAACGTCTAGTGAGGATATAATTAACGTATGACCCAATAAGTGCCAATAAAAACACTTTTAATTAGGTGTGTGCTCATTAAAACTTCACCCCTTCGTCATCATTTTAAAGGCCAATAAATATTTTGCTTCCAAAACAGAAGAGGCCAAATCAGTAAAAGAAAAAAAAATCTGCTGCAGCAATCACTGAGTCAGCGGTTGCAATGAACTGCCTTTATAACCCCCTGCAGTTTGTTCTATAGAGCAGTAAAGTCTGACTTCTCGCTTCTGTGTTTCAACCCGTCTGACTCCCGCAGGCTCCATCGTGGCGGCGATCCTGGCCAGCGACTCTGACTCAGGGGTTAACGGAGAGGTCACCTACTCGCTGGAGGAAGACGACGAGGACGAGACGTTCCTCCTGAACCCCGTGACGGGAGTTTTCAACGTGACGCGCTCGCTGGACTACGAGACTCAGCAGTATTATATTCTGACTGCGAAGGCGCAGGACGGTGGCGGGCAGGCCAGCACAGTCAGGGTTTATTTCAACGTGCTGGATGTGAACGACAACCCGCCCATCTTCAACACCACCGTCTACAGCACGTCCGTCTCTGAGAGTCTGCCGCCTGGATCCAGCATTGTCACTGTCGGGGCCACGGATGCTGACGATGGTATGTATACACATGAAGTGACATGTACAATAGTAATAACTAAATAAGACACATATGCTAGTTACCTCCACCAAGGAGGTTACGTTTTTCCAGGTGTTTATATGTTTATCTATCTGTTAGCAACGTTACGTGAAAAGATATGAACGGATTTTGATGAAATGTTCAGGAAAGGTGGATGATGGGACAAGGAACAGATGATTTTTGTTTTGGTGTTGATCCGGATCACCGTCTGGATCCAGGAAAGTTTTGCAGGATTCTTCAGCATTGGGAGATAGGGCAATGTGCATGCATATGTGCATGTAACTCCACAACAAATGTCCAGACTGCTTGGTAAAAAATACAGGATAAGTTCCCGCTAATTTTCTACAACACATTAAAATTTGATTCGAATTCGGGCAAAACTCCGGACTCTACGATCCAGAACAGGAAAACCTAGAGGGCCTGTGGAATGGTCATCACTGTAAGGTAACAGATGAAGATCCAGACATGCAGCCAACACCAACATGTAGCTGAGACTCTGTCTTTTTTGGTTAGGGAATGGCTCATCAGATTAAGTTTTGAGTCAGCACATTTTACAATAATAAGTTTGTTAGCAGAGTTACAGTATTTGAACACTAAATGTGACAGGGAATGTTTAAAAAGTAAGAATAACTCAGAAATGTTAAACCTGCCAAATAAGGGTCAAATACATGTGAAAAACAGCCACACCTGCCCACATAAATGATTGATATCAACATATCTTAAATGAATGTTGATCAGAAAGTTAAAAAACTGTGACTATAAACAACAAAAACGCTCTATGATTTAAATTAGAATAGTCTCTGAGTGCAGTGACACACTGCTCCCAGTGCTCCTGCAACACTTGAAGTGATTCCTGGAGGTCCTGTTATGCAAACATGCCAAACCCCACCTGTGATGAGCGCCGTGTCTCCTAAACTGTGTCAAAACGACGACCTTTCAGCCTCATTTAGGAGAAGAGGACGAAGTCTCAGGGACTCCTTAAGACGTTACGGTTGAACTCTGCCTTGACAGTCCGACCCTGGGGGACCAGTTCACTGTGCACAACCGCATGAATGTTGAAGAAAACAATAAACACGCCCCTGGTGCGCTCCTGCAGGCTGTTCCACTGTGAAAACTGCTGTTTCTTCTCTTCATCGCAGCTGCAGACCCTCCTCTTGTCACCAGTGATGATCCTCCACGTGAAGGTTGGGTCACTGCAGCTGTGGACTGATAAAGAATGTGATGTTTGTTCTCCGCTCCAGTTCAAGATCCATGGAGAAATCACACATGAACACCTGCCACTGGCCAGAAATACATGAGTTAAACCGCTCCTGATGTTGTCAGATCTGCATCAGTCAGTCTCTCAACTCACCAGCAACACTCCTAGAACTTTGTGGTCACCCCTCATACAATGGCCAGTCAGATACTAATTAATACAGGTGGTACTGACGCCTGTCCTTCAACCATCTTAGTATAGTAATGCAGCTTTGTCACATGACCTACTTAAATTACCTATTTGCAGTTTTGCTCTTCAGATCTACTTTATTAATTATTATCTTGTTTTATAACTGTAAGGGTGATGTAGAATTAGATGATTGATCATTAAAGGGCTGTTGTCAAGCAAAATCTAAAACTAAGTGTAGCAATTGCAGCACGGATTTGACTTTATACTGGATTTCAGCGCCTTTCCCGAGGGATTTTACAGCTAATAAGAAATGTTTTAACACCGCTATATTTAGAAACATTTGGCAGCTGTGTGAGAAACCTCTGCTAAATCAAGTTAAATCCTGGAAGTATCCCAGAGATGTCAATATATTTAAAGGAAGCCACTCAGTGTGCATGCTCAGAGCGCCGATGTGCTTTCATAGCGTATAAATCAGGCGCGAGTGAGCTGCGGGAGATTAATTTAATGGTGGCCTGTCACTTTGTTATGACAGTTGGTTATTGAGAAGCTTTCAAACCTACATTTTATTTTTCGTTTTTATTTTGAGTCACGCGCGATTGATTTGATGAAATACGACGTCTTCGCTGTGCGATGAAGTGGCTCGAGTTATTTCTGCGTTTCAGGTGGTGGGTTTCGTGTTTGTGAAGTGCCGTGTGGTGTCTGAACAGCCACCGCTGCTCTCCTCTGCTGTAATTACCGCTTCGCCCAGGCCTAATGTGGTTATTGTGACCTACATTCCTTGGGAAATACGCTGCCTCGTTCTCCACCAGAGTCTGGCTTCTTTCTCCACCGTCCACATAATCTGACCGCGTCGTCCTCCCAGATATGTAGCTGCCGTTTTCCACTGTCAAAATAAAACACCGCCATTGTTAGCACTTCCTAAGCTGTGACCCCCGACCCCCAGACTTTGTCTGTCGATGCTGTAGCCTAAACTCGGATGGAAGTAGCACTCGAGCTTTTGATAAGGGATTACTTGTATACTGTAAATACACATTGGAGTGTGGGAAGGTGCCGGCGCTTTCCACATGAATACCCCGTTGAGTTGAATTACAGACGCTCAATTTAAGCTCATTTTAACCCCCAGTTCCAGGGGGGCTGTGCGGATTAGGCCAGATTTCAGGGTGAGATAGTTTACTGCATCCGTCCACTCAGTCACAGCGTACTTATGTCATTTAAATAAATATTATGCTTGTGAGGGACTTTCCAAGAACTGCACGGCCATACTATCAGTGTAGGAAGTGGTTTGCGGTGCTGTTTCTCTTTTGATAGCCATCTGTCATGCTGCATGAATGGATTGTCCACTTGGAGGACAGGAGTTGCAGCCAGGTCTTGCACATGCACAATTTGTGGAAATGGATGTTGATAATTCATATAAGAGCCTAATTCACACATATAGAATATTAAACAATTACATCCAGAACAATGATGACCTCCACTTTACTGTGTTTATCTGTATTTTTTTGTTTGTTTGTTTTATTTTTATTGAAGGTCACGTCAACCCTCTGAACCGCAAAAACCACAGGCACGTTTGGAAAGAATGTTATCTTTACAAAATGGCCAAAAATACACAGTTTATCCGAGCTAACAGCCCGTGAATTAATCATGTGTGACGTGCAGTTCTGGTGAGAAAATTGAGCTTGAAATTATGAATAATATCACTTCAAACATGTTTCATCAATGGAATAAATGCAGCACGGTTCCAAAACAGCATACAGAGGATACATTCAGCTTGGTGAAACATCTTTCTGGAGTTGATGTGCAGAGTTGTGTGGAAAATGCTTAGTCTGCAGAGGTTTTAAAATGTAAATAGTAAACTATCTATAGTTTGTGAAGCCACCATTTTTCTTTTTAAATAATAATGCTAATAATAATTTATAGCATTGTAACATTGTCATACTGCAACAAGTGATGTTTGGATGCTCTGGACTTATAGCCATGGTAGTGCTCTTGAGTTGCAGCCGAGGTGGACAGGGGCAAAAAAATCAGCCCTGGCACTTTTGAACAGAACCGTCCCACAACATTATCGCTTTACTGAATCAAGCACTGATTTTTGAATGCAAGGACAAAAACTGACAGAAAGGTCGGATTTTAAGACCGAAAACTCAAAGACATCTTCAGAGACCTTAACGAACTTGCTGACAAGTTGGAAAAAACATTGCAATCCAGCAAAGCAAACGCACTATCTGCATATATATGCATCAGGCATGGTCTGTGGGTCCGTCCTCTGCTGTTGGACCAGATAATGCAGTCATTTTGCTGCATTTGGAGGCCTCTGCTTCCAGTGCTTTATTTTTTTTATTCATTGCTTTTCAGCGCCACTGGAGCATTTATTCAGTGGTTGTTCTTCCATGATGTTGTCATACTCCTCACCTAACCTCGACTCACTTGCTGTGACTCTGTTAGCCCCGCCCATCCAACAGCTGAGTGACTGACAGGCCCTGACTGACAGTTAACCAATGGGACGTGTCGATGGGCTGTGCCTAATGGCCAGTCAGCCACACAACTGGACAATAGGTCACATAACTGGCCGGCAAATTATGTGGGAGAAAAATATAAAAAACCACCTGTTGACCAGCCCCCACTAGACACTGGCCCAGTGGGACAGGGGTATGCCAGATGGCCAGTCCACCTCTGTATTACAGTGAAAAATTAACCTACAATAAGTAAAATGAGACAGGAGCAAGAAAAATATGTCCAGAAGGTACTTGAGATTCAGAGGGTTAAATGGTTCACTTTAAATTTTATGTAAAATGTTAAACTAAAATAGTTTTCTCTTCTAATAATCAACCTCTCTGCATGTCTTTCAGGCCCAAACGCACAGCTCCTCTACAAAATTGCATCTGGTGACCCCCAGGGCCACTTTGTCATCACCAAGGAGGGAGTCCTCCAAACTAAGAAGGCCTTGGACCGGGAGACCCAGTCTTTCTACAACCTGGTGGTCACCGTCAATGACCTGGCCCCGCCTCCCATGACCCGCTTCACCAGCACTGCCCAGGTGTCGATCATTCTCCTGGACGTCAACGACTGCCCGCCGACCTTCACCTCCCAGAAGATGACCTACATCCAGGAGAACACGCCGGTGGACACGGTCGTGTTCACTGCACATGCCACGGACGCTGACAGCGGGCCCAACAGCTACGTGGAGTACTCCCTCAGGGGACCCTTTGGTAACAAGTTCAGCATCGGAACCATAGACGGAGACGTCAGGTTGGTCGGGGAACTTGACAGGGAGGAGCTTTCCAACTACACTCTCACAGTCGTAGCTACCGATAAAGGTGAACCTCCTCTCTCTTCAACCATGGATGTAACGATGATGGTTTTGGACGTCAACGACAACACGCCGAGCTTCTCTCAGAACATCTACGACATCGAGATCGAGGAGAACACCTTGACGGGGACTGATGTCATCCAGGTGTTTGCCAGCGATGCCGACGACGGCACCAATGGGCAGATACGCTTCTCTATCTCTGGAGGAAACACCAACTCTGATTTCAGGATCGACTCGGTCACAGGGGTGATCTCGGTGGCCAAACAGCTGGACCGTGAGGCTCGCTCGTCTTATTCGCTGGTGGTCCAAGCTGCAGACCGCGGCAGCAGCCCCAGGGTGGACCGAGCGACGGTCAACATTGTTTTGCTGGACGTTAACGACTGCTCACCTGTGTTCGAGCTCTCTCCTTACACCGTAAACGTCCAGGAGAACCTCGAGAACCTACCGAAAAACATTCTGCAGGTCAGCATCTGTTTGTTTTTTTCTCTTTTCTCAAGACATTTGTTGAAATTTAACCAGTTAGAACATCATTAACAGAAACTCTGGAGCGAACAGAAGGCAGTGTTTTGAATGACAGTCCTAAGACCTTAAACAAGCTAATGCCTTAACCAGATTTGTAGTGATACTAACTTAATAAGAGCAGGTATGTGAGCAGTATCAGAACACTAAACCACTGAGCACGGTGGTCTTATTTTGCTAAATGCCATGACAAATACCTGACTGAAATGATAAAGAAATGATATATGACTGCAATTTGCTCTGCTCAATTAAGGCTTTATAGGATTTCACCGAAATATGAAACTCGGCTAAATTGCATGACGAGGCAATTAACATTCTAACCCTGATGACTAAATGAGCCATACATAAAAAATGGAGGGGGAAAGACTGATTTCCAGTGACGGAGCAATTCCGTTTTCTCTCACTCGTGGACCTCGAGAGGAAATGAGGGTACAGTTATGTGGTGGGAAAAGGTCCAGACGTGGTGGGGTTCTGCCACACAAGAGCTCACATCTGCGTGCTAAACCGGCTATGTATAGCTGATGGAAGGGCCGGGAAGCCCACAATGCATTTGGACACATCAGTGAGTAGCTAAAATCAGACTGTTAAATAGTTTCATACTTGGAAGTCATTAAATAAAAGTTCACCATTAATCCTCACAGCAGTGCAGGAGAGGAGAGGATGCATTAGTGACTTCCTGGTTTTCACTTTAATGGATTCTCTAGGAAAGTCTGATTAGGCAAAGTGAATAAGTAATGATGTTCCTTCCCTTAACAATTATCATCATGGTGCTGCTGAGCACCGTGTTGCTAATAAACTCCCAGCTGCTTCACTGGAAAGACTCAATGGGGACTCAATGGTTGCAATGAGTTACTCCCAGGCATGTTTAAATTTTTGTAGTAGTGTGAATTGAGCAATATGTAAGAGTTCTAATCTAAAAGCCATCAGATAATGAAAAATAGGCAAACCTCACAGGGTCTTGCTAACGCACCCCGGCAGAATCTCAAGTTTATTTCTGTTCGTATTTTCAGGTTGTTGCCAGGGACGACGACCAAGGTGCCAACGGTCAGCTGAGCTACATGCTCAGCGGTGGGAACGACGAGGGCGCCTTCACCCTGTCGTCCAACGGCCAGCTGAGCCTGACTCAGACGCTGGACCGGGAGGCCCAGGGGAAATACACCCTGCTGATCACGGCCACAGACTCAGGTACGACCGCGGTGGAGGCCCCGAGCCGTGACGGCCGCCGATAGCATCTTGAAATGTTTGACGGCCTTTAAGTCAAAGATGATTTTCCGCGTCCTCTCGGCCCGTGTTCTGTTTCAGCTCATTGTGCTCCAGAATCGGTTGTTTACGTCCAAACCCATTCCACATCCAACGCGTTCAACTTATCATCCGTGATCTGGGGTATCTGGTGCGGACCGAGCGCCGTGTAATATCTCCTTACATGGACATTGTTGAATTTCAGCAAAGCTCGAAACATATTTTGTAATCAGGCAACAAAACTGAGCTTCTCATGAACTAACGGCAATGTCAACAAACAGCATTCTGATTTCACGGCGTCCACAGAGCCCTTTCTGTGCGGCACAATAACCTAAACATTCTGGAGTTTTTAGCTTGCAAAATAGTGGGTGCTTTTTTTCTTCTTCTTCTTCAACCTATTCCACAGAAGTCCTTTCAGCGGGTTCGATTGAATAGCATCCTCTGTTTATTTGGATACGGCGGTGGAGCTTGTTATAGCCAGATAAAAGGTTAACTTGTTATTGCATGGAGGCCAGTTAATGTGCAGTTAAAGGAGTACATGCGTATCCCCGCTGCAGCCAAATCACATGGTATCCCGGCTAAGTATATGTTTCCCCGGGGCTGCTCTGGCACAGCCGTCATGGTCTGAGGGTGGTTCCGTTTCATTCCTGGACTGACCATGTGACCGTTCATAACGCCGTGTATTTTTGACTGCGCGCAGGCTCTGGTGAGAATCGGGGCGATGTCGCTCGGAGCGTCTTGTTTTGGAAAGTGTTAAAGACTTCCACTTGCGAATAAACACTTCAGTGATGTATTATCTGCAGGGCCATTTGAGAATCTGGATGTTTACAAAGAGCTGGAGATGCGTTTTGTGCGAGTTTGTCGTTATGAAAGAGTCAGTGAATCAAAAACTTTGCGAGATTTTCTGATAATCAGCTCTTCCCTCGGACCATTTGGGATTTTTTTTGTGGGAGTTTTGTGCTGTTTAGAAGGTCCGTGCCACATGGACAAAATTGCCCAACAAGGGAACATACTAATTAGGATTCGATCTCTTTTGGTACGCTTCACGAGGAGTCCATATTTAGAGCCCTGACAACAATTCCAAAATATTTTGACAGGACGTTTCGGTACAATGTCGAGGCAGAGAGAGGGATTTGGGGTAGAATATCAAAATATCAAAAACCCCATAATCATAGCACAGGCCAAATTACCCAGCAGCATTTTCTCACATTTTTGAGGCCTCGGCTGAGACAGTGGGGGGAAATGGTTCTCCCAGGCCGCTATCTGGCAGGAAATTTTTGAAGGTGGATGGGGCAGACATGTCTCCAACTCTGCTGTCTACCATGACCCATTTTCAACCACAGACATTCATCTTAACGTGTGGAAGTCTGCCTTTGTCTTCCCCGTAGTGCCGAATTTGACTAGCTGTATTGCAAAACTCTGTGTAGCTTGAAAGGAAAAAGGAAGGATTTATCATCCAGAGGCTTCGGGGCTGCAGAAGAATTACTCTATCAGGACTTAAGCTGTTTGTCAGAAATATGTTGTACTGTCATATTTGGTGTTATGTAAAAGCTGAGGCGGAGCCCTGCTGTAGCCGCCGTGACCTACAAACACTTCATCATGATGAAAAGGGATAATTGTGTGCTGTAACACAAGTGCTACATGAGTTTTGTGCAGATGTGCTCTGCTCAGCTTCTTCTTCTTTCTTTTTTTTAACTCGTCCTGTGAGTGAATCATAGACTGACTTCCACTCTCATGGGCAGGGCCGTGTCTGTGTGTTGTTGTGCCTTCGCGGTCCCTTCTCCCGGGATATTTTAAGTGAACTCATTAATTGCAGCCTGAGCAGAACTCCGGGACTGTCTCTGATGTGCCAACTGCTAAATCTGTCATGAGGTGCGTGGAAACAAAGGAGCTCACCAGGTGCTGGTTCTCATAATGGCCGCCACTCTGCAATTATTCGAAAGTCTGAGCTCAGCCCCTTTAGAAAATGTGGCATCCATGCAAGCTGCGTTAAGGTGTTTTACAAGGCGTCTTGTTGAGAGGAAATATCTGACATGGAATATTTTTTTCTTTTTTTTCACTCAGCCCTTCTTTGTTTACGGAAAACTGTGTTGCATTTTTTTGAGTTAACTAGTTGTGAAGACATATGACAGAGATACCGGCGTGGGCGGGGGTGCCTGGTCCATGACTGTTCCTGCTGCTCGGCCAACATCTGGGATCAGCTGCAGGCGAATCCGATTTTTAAGCCTCTGCTTAGCAATGTACAAGATTTGCCTGCTTGAAAGAATGTAAAACAATGAGATCTCCAGCGGAGCAACACGGAGAAAATGCTGTTGTCCATGAATCTTTGCTGTGAGGGCTTTAAAGTCCCTCTCTGGTCTTCGATTTAACCCCTAAAAGCTCATCTCTGTGTAGCAAAGTTACAGATTTAGAAGTTTTTTCCACCAGCTTACCTACAGCTCTGCCTAAACAATGTAAAACTACTCAGCACTACTTAATAGCAAATAGTAATACTGAGAGGGCACTCTTGTTTTTGGGGTAACCCCCTGTGACCACATGACATTTTGGGCGGACAGACAGCGACAATGACGGAGTTCTCTTTCCTTCCTGAGCGACATACGCACGGTTGGGCCGGCATTCTTATCTCTGGTTGTCTAAGAAGCTGGGAGGCTGTTAGGAGCTGCCGCGCCAGAGGCCGCGCCTGTTCATTAGGTCGGATGGGGTGAAGGCCGCATTGTTGGTAGGACATTTGAACTGTCTGTAATTACATTTGTATCTGTAACGTTCCATAGAAAATATGTGAATTTGGAGATTGTGTTGGGGGTGGACTGAAGCTCCTTGGTGGAGGTATGAGCTCTCTGAGGGCTTTTTGAGTTCTGTTATATATTGGAGCAGTGGTGGCCTAGTGGTTTGTGAAGCAAACATGCAACTGGTGGGTCGCCAGTTCGAGCCCCCAGACTGGTAAGATGTTGAGGTGGGCAAGTGAGAGCAATCGTTTGTCCCAGTCACCACCACTGTGGGCCCTTGAGCTAGGCCTTTAACCCCTGACTGCTCCCCAGGGGCTGCACAGTGGCAGCCCACCGCTCCTAGCATGTATAGTTCAGGTTAACTATGAATCGGATGGGTCGAATGCAGAGGAGGAATTTCCGCAAGGGGATCAATAAAGGTTAGATTATGATTATTATATTAAACCCTAAAGGTGTTAAGGTCTGTGATTCTGAGGTTGTCATCAGTATACTGAGGTTTCAAGGTGGAGATGCTGATGTTAATCCTTAAAAAAAAACATACCGACATGTTAAAAAACAGGGTAAAATAATTACTATTTCTCCCGAGGAGGTCTTAAAGTAGGTATCTGCCGTGGAAGGAAGCATATTTTTATGCACAAGGTAGCTTTTTGGGTGTGAGTTTTTGAATGTGATTAATCTTAAATAAGCACCAAAAAGCTTTCTATAGGCATCTTTCCATTTTCTACACTTAATCTTGCATCACAGGCAAATGCGGCATCCACATTTTATATTTAAATTGCATTCTAGGAGATCAAATAATGCAGCCACAAGCTTTGTTTTGCAGCTTCCAGCTTTGTGACACAGCTTTCTGTCAAAATCAGAGTGACTTTTGGGGGTCGGGTGTTGTCTGAGGAGTTTTTAATGAAAGATTCCTCGAGTAGCCTGTTAGATGCTTGTTATTGTAGTGTTTAAGGACATGAAACTTAGGGGAAGGTCTGCACTGATGGGATTTGCTTGTTTTTTATTTCCTAATTTCATGCTACAAGTGGATTTTGACCTCTTGGGTGATGTTGGAAGGAAGAGCTCTGACTTTAACCATCAGTTTCAGCTCATTTTGTAAATCCTTAAAGACCCCCTCTGGTGAAAATCAAGTTTCTAACCATCAGTCTCTTATGGTGTATCATGGCGTACGGCTGAATTACTCCGATATTACAACTTGTCATCGTGTGGCGTAGAGTAGTTTCACAGTAGCAACAGTGTAGAGTTACACCTAAGCCATTTTAAGGAAGGAAGGGATTATATTTTATGGAAAAAACACATGAATATATAACTTTGAAAGCCAGAGATGAGTTTTCATGGGTTTAATCAATGACCGGAGAGGGACTTTCAGTATCGTATAATTATCTGTTCTCTGTAGGAGTAAGTCTGGACTGATGTAATCTGGTTTTTTATTCCTTAATATCACATGTCTTGGTTTCTGACATCTTGGATCATGTTGGAAATAAGAGCTCTCACTGTAGCTTCCCTCAGTTTCAACATGTTTTAGGAATCTTTCAATCAAACAAGTCAGGATAAAGGTGACGAGTGATGAGTTATATTGAAGGATCTACTGAAAACTAACCAGAATTAATGGGAAGTTTACATCAGAATGAAAAGGATGTGAGGTGTCTGGACTTACGGACGTCCACGCCTTGGTTTTGATTATGTTTATCCATGTGTGTTGGTGCATTTGTATTTGTCTACCGCGTAAGTCGCCTCCCGAGTTCGTACAAGTCTGCGTGAGAGCGTCCTCGGGGCGCATTGACATGCACGGCGTTTGACCACATTTATTAAAGAGAAGGCACAGTAAATCCCTTGGCCCATGCCTATTATGGCAGATACGGCCGCATAGAAACCCCATGTCTTTCACATCCCTCCAGCACATCGCTCCGTAGCGCGGCGCTGTTTGTATACGGCCTTTTGGCTGGTGGGTGAGGGGAAGTTCTTGGGGGTCTAAACGACCGCTTAGCAGATAAAGAATTTTAATGACCGTCCCCGTTTAAAAACAGGATCCTTTATGCTCTTAAATGGCTCCCATGAATCTGGTGTGTAAACCCTCCAGTCTGCTCGAGTTCTTTTCCCCCCTGACTTGATTAGCTGAGGAACGATCCGTCAATCTCCGGGCCGTCAGCAGGCTTTGAAAAAGAACAACAGAGAAAATTTTAATCCGAGCATATACATATCTATCTCTGTCGCACTGGGCAAACGGAGGAAACGGACACTGATAACGCGGCGCTAAAACGTGGCGGAGGCGCTGCTGGATCACCGTCCAAAAGCCTGCCACTATAAATCTCTAACGGAGTCCATTTTCTGAAGGTTTCAACCGGTCTGCAGTCTAGTGGCAACACAGGGCCTCGCCAAATAAAATATCAGGTTCCTCAAATGAACTTTAACAGAGCAGTAACATTCTGGATCAGCTCTTAAAAAACTTCAGCGCAGTAACAATGTGGTCTCGCGGAGCTTTTTTTCCGATCGCCTGTTTTCTCTTTTCCACTCCCCGGTACGCCCTGTAACAATTGCTGGATCTGAATGTTTTTGTAAATAGCTCTGGTAAGTGACGGGGGTTATTAAAAAGGTGGTGTGGGCTGCATGATTAGTGTTATAGCCTGGCCAAAAAAAAAAAAAAAATCCACTTTTTAATGTTGTTTATTCACTTTGTTTCTCTTAGCACACACTGTGTTCTCACAAAGCTAACAGTCATAAGTAGCTGTAGCTGTTCCTGACTTGCATGTCTGTATAAGCAACTTGCATGTGAATAACTCTGCTTGCTTTCGCTCTTAAACACTCTCCCGAAGTCATATTTCCACTTTATATGGCCCATGTATGAACATTATAGAGCTGTGTTATGAGCGAGTCGTGCAGCCAGTGTAAGTTTTCCACCTCTCACACTGGTTATGATCCGCTGGTATTGCTGTGTCACCATAAAACGAGAAACAGTCGCTGCACGGTCTGCAGGCCCCCGGGGCTAGATTGAGATTTCCAAACATCCAACAAAACACAGCAAATAAAAGCACCGCCGTGGTAAAAACACAAAAGGCAAAATCACTTCATTAAATTTCACCACGAGGCCCGAAAATATGAGAAGAAAGCTGCAGTTTGTGTCTGCAAACCGCCAAACCCTATCTGTAACATATGGGGAAGAAATTATGCAAAAGCATTCAGACGCAGCACTCCATAAATAACTGCTGAGCTGTAGAACATTCTAGGTTTAATTTGATGAATGCCTCCGAGATTGCCATATTATTAGGAATATTCTATCCCTCTTTTATGCCGGGTAGCAGCTTTGAGCACTCTGCTGAGATATCCCTTTCACTCCGTCGCTTGTTAACTGTGAGAAAACCTCTGTTTACTCTGTTATGTTTGGCAAACTGTGCAGTGGGACAGCTCGCACCCTGCACTCGGCTCCACGAGGCCTTTCATGGGTGCTGGACGGGGCTGCATTAAAAGGAGCTTTGTCGCAAAGCAACAGGTTCTCAGAGGCAGAAAAATGTCAATTTTGCCTCGTCGGCGGCCAATTCTCTCCCCCCTGAGTAATGATGTGTTTTATTTACGCTGTCCCTTAAGAGCACAATCTAGCCGCAGTCCATAAACCGTAATTAACCGTTTAGCCTTAAGCTTCGGGCTACAGATGGGCCGTCTCATAAATTTACACATTCATCCGTCTTCCCTAAGTCAACCTGTCCTGGACTTCCCAGTTTAATGAACCCGGTTGTTTGGACACCCCGGCTTTATCCTTCCTGTGTGAAGCTTAGCTCGGTTCTGTTTTCGATAAAACATCAGTCGGTCATATATTGAAGGAGGAGATTATCTCTTGTGCCAGCAGAGACACTCAAACCTGCGTCTTAGCGCGGCTTAAACTGAGCAACTCAGGGCGACTCGCGGCGTTTTCCCAGGAGGTGGGCGCTGCCGTTTCCCTCAAATCAACCCCCCGTCGGGCCTTCGCAGCGGTGTGCACCCTCATGGCAGCTGCAGCAGTCAGAAAACAGATAGCTTAATCATTATTAACACATGTATTCGTGCCCCCTCCGGCTCGGAGAGTATGGCCACGGCACCTTCTTGGAGGTTAATGTGATTCGTCCAGTGGTAATGTACACTGATAAGGTGCTTAGAGCCTGCCATATGTTTATGCTAGACAATGCTTTCTGGGTTGAGAGGCTTACAGAGGAAACAGTCTGTGGATCACTTCGATGGAAGAGGGGGCGACAGATGGTCAGCCGGTCTACTTTAGTCTCAGGGTTCTGAAAGCTTGTTATTTTGGACGCCGTTTCCGAGGGGTTATTCTGGGGTCTCCCATTCTCTCCGAACGTGATCCACGCTGAAACAAAGCTCTTAGATCTGATCTCAGATGCGGCAGTGAAATATTAGGCGACAGAATTGAATGTCGTCCCCGCTGCCAGTTTAACAACCGCTCGAGGTTCTCAGGGATTATTGTGAAATATCAAACAGAGTGCTCTGTTTTGGTTGTCGCTGCCCCAACTGTGTCATTCCCAGATCTGAGGGGGAATGTGCTGCATTTAATTAAATGGTAATGGTGTTTCTAGATTCAATTAAAGCAGGGAGGAATCCTCATGCGGCTCGAGCGCTTTGAGCTCCCCGACGGATTGAGTTGCTTTGTGTGAAGCGAGGTGCACTGACGCCAGTGTCTCTCTCCTTTATCCCGTCGCGTCTGCTCGCAGGATGAAAACGGTTATCTGAATACCATCGGTCTGATGTCTTCCCATGGAGCGAACCCCTCGCTCTTGGAGACGGGGTTATCACAGGGGTTTAGCTTCCATACCACCTCGGAGCTTAGTGACTCCAGCTCTGGAGCAAAGCCGCCTCGTGGAAACATGGTACCACAAAGTCCTCTGTTTGCTTTACTGATTGAGGGAGCATGCTCTTCTGGACCCAGACCCTGTTTCCTTGTGGGCGAGATGAACATGGATCAAAAATACATATACACACACATTCCCGATGAGTGGCAGTTGCTCCGAAAACTTTTTCCCTCGCCACAGAAAAGTGACTCATCTGAAAGCACGGAGAGACTGGAGAGTTGTGAGATCCGAGCAGCGGTGTTGATACGTTCTTGGCGTGAGGTAAATACCAAAGATGTGAGGGTGTAATCACCGGGAGAGCAGTGTCGGGTCGCGGCGGTTTGCTTTCTGAACTGACCTGAGATTAACCTCTGAAATAAGATTACGCTCATGACACAAACTCCAGACAGAAGGTGGTGCCTTCGGTGCATTATCTGTTTTGGTCAACAAATTATAGCTGTTCAGGCGTCGCGGTGACGAGAATGCAAACATGTCAGTTTCTCACACTCATCTGACGGACAGACGTGAGCAAAACTAGAATAGAGCTGCAATGATCAATCGATTAATCACCAAAGTATTTTAAGATGATCTGATTTTTTTCCTAGTTTCTTTCCTCCTCTGTGACTGCAAACTGAAAATGTTTGGGTTGTGGACAAAACGAGAAATTTGAGGACACACTTACCTGCATCTATCACTGTTTTCTGGTAAATGGTCTGCACTTATATAACGCTTTTTTCTACATTATTGGCACTCAAGACGCTTTACAATGTGTTTCTCATTCACCCATTCACACACAAATAAGCTATAACCTGGTACAATGCATCTTTTCTTTCTGGAGTTAATGTATATTGTACACTGTCCCTGTTTAAATAAATAAATAAATAAATAAATGGTGACAGAGCTGCCATGCAAGGCACTAATCTACCATTGGGAGCAACTTGGGGTTCAGTGTCTTGCCCGAGGACACTTCGGCATGTGGAGGGGCCGGGGATCGAACCGCCAACCTTGCGATCAGTGGACAACCCGCTCTACCACCTGAGCCACAGCCACCCACGTATATAGAGTAAAGAGCTAATCAGTTATTCGAGAAAATAGTCGACCAATTAATCCAAGTACCCCTGACTGCAGTGTGCAGTTTGGGGCAGAGCTCAACGCTGCTCAACGTCGGCATGCTATTGGCTGAATCTGACATTAGACTCCGCCTACGGGGAAATTGCCTGCATGTAAAAATGAGCACAGTCTTCTGCTCCTAGCATAATCACAAACCTGTATTTGGCCCTGTATGTGGTTCCACTCTGAATTGCATTAGAAACACATGTTCCTGAAGGGGTAGGGTTAAATGGAGGGTTAGACTGTCATCAAACTGTTGCAAAATGATGTCAAGTTGTATGTAATAAGACTGAAAGTGATTGGCTTATGGAACGTTGAGATGGGTGGAGTCAAACATTGAGCTCCGCCCTGAACTGCACACTGCAGTCAGGGGCTTCTCAGTTAATCCACAAAGAAAATAATTGTTAGTTGGTGTCCTAAGCTTAAATGCTTAAGCTGAAAAATAGAATTATAGGTAGACAGCCTCGTCTAAGTAGAGTCAAAGTCAAAGTCTTTTTTATTTGTCAATACTGCAATATGTACAGGACATAAAGAGGATTGCAATTACCGTACTCTTTAAACCCTCGGTGTAGACAATAGACAATAAGTAAATAACATTTTACGAAACAAAAGAGCATTCAAAAAATTAAATAAGTAATACAGTAAGGCACACAGCAGTTTGGAGTCACTGGTATGACAGTGCAAAATTACAGTTTAGTGCAAATATGAGTGGTAACATATAGTGCAAATTAAATGAGCTCATTAACTGGATAGTACAGTCCCTGGGGTTGAAGTCCAGTGTTGATGGTCTGGAGTTAAGAAAAAATAGTCTGAAAGTCAAAAATCAGAATACAAAAAAACAAAAAAACGTGCTTAAAGTGGGTCAACAAATGATTATTGCATGTCTCGTTTGAAAAATTGCAAAAAATATGTTGTTTGCCCTAAACCAGATTCTGTAAAAAACTAAAAATTCTGCACGCTCCAGTGCAACCGCAGAGATATTAGTGGCTCAGCTGCAAACCAGCAGTCATGTGGCAAAAATTCAGAAAATGTCAGGCAAACTGCAAGCTGTTATAAGTACATGAAAGACACAGAAGCATTTAAAGTAGTAGGAAAATATCCACAGTATGTAGAATCACCTCTTTTTAACAGTATTGGTAACATCTGGAGGATAAATAATAGTTTTGGTGCAGTGGTGGGGCAACAGGTTAAGCTCTGGGCTGCTGATCGGAAGGTCGGAGGATCGAATCCCTACTGCGGCCACTGTTGGGCCCTTGAGCAAGGCCCTTAATCCCTGGGTGCTGCACCACTGCAGCCCCAATGTGTGTGGGATGGGTTCAATGCAGAATTGAATGAAAGTTAAGTTCTTATTATTAATCTTTTTTAACGTTGTGACATGTCTGACTTCTCTCTACTTCTGGACATGGTTTTGCTGTTTTCATATAGGTGCTGGACTTTATATCGCAGTCAGGAAAACGAGGCCAAAATCCTGACACGTCCAGAAACTGTTTGGGCTTCATGGGGTTAAGTCAGCATCGTTTATCCGCTGATGAACCTTTTACTGGATGGATTTGTTTAATGACATTATAGATGCAGCTTTAAATGTTTTCCAGTGCAACAGGCAAAAAGAAGAAGAAAAAAAAAAACAGGCTGTGGTTAATGCCGCCCTATAAAAAGTGCAAAATTTATCCTAAGAACTACTGCGAAAAGAAAAAGAATAAAGGGTCTGGGGACGGGATTTGCCAGTGGAAAAATACTTGTCTAACCACAGAGCATGGCAGCCACCGGTAGGCAGCTGACTTCCCACTGCACAATTTCCCCCAGCTCTCTTTCCATGGCGAGATGATGTCATTTGTCGTACAGCGGTGGGCCAGATTGAGCGTCGCCACATTTAGGCGCGTTTCCTTGCCATATTCCTACCGTGCACGAGGCGACGCCCGCCCCGGCTGCACTCGTCTAAATCATTGACCCTGACACTCTTCCCGGGGCTTCGCCAGATTCCAGCAAAGACTGTTCGGTGGAGGAGATGCTGGCATTTCTGAGCACTCTTGGAGAGCATTCCTCTGCTGTTGAGTCACTCGCTCCATAAAAAGAAAGAAGGGGATGGAGGTTGTTTTGTACATAAAAAACAAAAAGCTCTGGGATCGCTTCTCTTACTGTTACAGGTACTGCATTCAGTGGAAATTTAAGAATCGGAAACAGGCGACATACCCAGCTGCGACGCGGAACCCGTCGCGTGAATCTTAGGAATGTCTCACCCGGACCAGAACTATTTCAAACAACTGTCATTTACATACATTTGCATACCTACTAAGATATAGTGTTCCTCGACTAAATCTGTCATCCCACGCCATGTAACAGGAGAGATCTGAACTATTTACATGTCGCAGAGGAGGTTTTGGAGGAGGGAACAGCTGCCAGGGGTTATGTGATATCGGTGAGCCCCAGGAGGCTAAGAAGGCACGTCCTGAGGCTGCACATGATGCCAGGAGCAGTGGTCCACCGAGAAACCTGCGAGAGTGGTCTGTTTTAGTCTGGCAGAGGTCAGCACAGGTTCAGGTCTGCACTGAGGAGCATCAGGGGGCTTTGGGTGGATTTAAGTGGCCATACTGCCTTGTGGATGCCTGATCCCGTCAGATCTGGGAAGCTAAGCGGGGTTGGGCCTGGTCAGTACCTGGATGGGAGACGGTGAGGGAACACCAGGAAGCCTGGGTGGATGCAGTGTGAGAGTGAGTGGTTGGTGGTGGTTGGAGGCAGCCTGGTCTCCATCAGTCTACCCCAGGGCAGCTGTGGATACATGCGTAGCTTAGCACCATGGAGTGTGGAGTGAATGAATAATGCAATGTAAAGCGTCTTTGAGTGCCTTTAAGTGCAGCTCAGGTCTTTTTTATTCATCTCAAATCATCAGATATTTAGACCAGTCTCTGCCTGCCTTTACCTGAAATTGCAGTGCTTAAATTATTTATATTTATAAAAATATTTGTGAAATTTTAGTTGGATATCTCAAATAATTTCGGGGATAACTTTTTATTTTTATTTCTTTCTTTGCCCATCGATCCACATTAAGCAAGTTTTTTTTTTTTACATTTTAATTTTCAGAGTTTTTTTTTTCTTGTCAAATTTTAAGAACCATTTTTAAACTCCTGAACTGTGTTTAATTAGGCTACTTACCTACTTTTTTTAAATTTATTTTTTGTGGTACAACTTGTCCAAACTGCTCAATCGGCTGAATGAAAATAGTCCAATGAAAATAACTTTCTTTCCATCTTTTTGACCAAGTACTACAGATTTAAAAAGCATTCTATATGTCTTGTATTGTAATATTGTGACATGCGGCTGCTTATGGTTCAGAAAATATCACAAGTTGACTTCAGCATTATCAGCTTTTCTGTTAATGGGTGAACAAAGATGAGACTTTTCATGATTTTTTTGGTCATATTTCAGCTCATCCATTATCAGAGACTGTTTGATCTACTTGTCAGTGTTGCCGATTCTGAATCGATGACATAATAAGAAATAACAGTGAAAATATTAGGCTTTTGCCTTGAAAAGTTCTGGAGATATTGTCCTCCAAACATGAGATTTTAATGTTCAAATAATGTACAGAAAGTTGTTCGACAGGCTTTATTTCAGAAAGTGCCTGATGCATCAGTCTAAAATTTCTTAGGTAGCATTTTAAACTTTAATAGTTTATGATCAAAAGGTTTCAAGCCAATCAGAGATGCCTGAGCAGAATTATCATGTCCGCTAAGGGTCTGTGTCAGAGTCCCTCCATGTGTTCGGCCACAGAGACACTGGAGGCCAAAAGGTCCCGGCGGAGACGACCGTTGGTTCTCCTGAGGCAGTAAACAGGTTGTGACTTCACATCCTGCGCAAGAGTGAAATGCCTGGAAGGCGGGCAGTGTGCTCCACAAGTACGCACACGCACACACACACACACACACACACACACACACACACACACACACACACACACAGGCCTTGTAGCTTGGCCTGCTTCCTCCCTTAGTGGGGAAACAATGCCATTGAAATGCAACCAGTGCGCTCACTGTGCAGCAGAAGGCGGTTTTTACTTCAGAAAAATGCAGCAGCTGGCTCGATACTAGAAAACAAATATTTTCCTCGTTCGCTCAGCCTCTTGGTGCGACCTAGTGGCTTTTGTAGACAAAGCCACTTAGCGCTCAGAGCCACTTATCAGCCCAGCAGCTCCAGAACATCTTTGATCAACAACAGTCTTAGCGAGTTGCTGACTGTCAAACCCACTTTGCCCGGCGGCGGCGGCGGCAGCGGAGGCTCCACGCCGGTTAACTTAAAGCGATACAGACACCTTGCTGACTTGGATCGCTCCTCAATTAAGAGGATCAGCTGAGGAGGAGCAGGAGCCGCTCTGTTGCCGTGACAACCCGCCAAGTGATGACTCACATCAATTCAATCACAGGTGACACCGCGGGCTGGAGCGTAGGCGGATTAGAAAGCTGCAATCAAGTATGATGTTGATTAAGTAATCCTGCTGACTGCATCTGTTCTGCTTGTTTATTACATAACACCTGAGCGATGATACAGTGCAGAGCGGACAGACGCACATTTTACACTTGAGTTAAGTTTCTGCTGCTGCTAATTCTTTGCATTTGACACCAAATTTGCAGTCAGACGTCTCTCTGTGTAAATCACCGGTGATTTGAGAATATTTTGTTTATAAGCAGGATCTCATAATCGCAAATATTTGTAAAGGTGGAAACACATAATCGCCCCAAAATGCAACATTGCCTCTATCTGCCTGTAAACACAGAAGTCTCAGCAAGTCAGCGAAGTCAGCAGAGAGAGCATGACTCATTCTGGTAATGAGTCAGTAAAGATTAGTGTTGTATGGTTTCTGGGTCTCTTCTGGGATGAAAATTGTTTACCGTTACCTCCGTTTGTGTCGTTTATTTCGCTTCTGGAATTCAGCTCTGTTTATTCCCAACCTTAGCCACTTCTGTTCTGACCAGAAAACCTGGATGCGTTACCAGCCTAAGGTCAGATGTCTGTTTATTATCATAAAGCCAGGCAGCGAAGTGATGTTACAGTAAACTATCTCAAATCTCATTTGGTGAGGAATCCCCTGCCCTCCTGAAAGAGGCCGCGGTGGTCTCCAAACCCATGGTGCCCAGATTTGTTGACGTTTGTGGGGAAATTCTCTTCTTCCTCGCTGCCCACAGGGAGGTCAGAGTGTAGTGTCAGCAACTTGACAGCAGCTGTAGAGCTCGTAGGGGATTTTATTTCTTTTGTCTCTTTCTTTAGGACGCTTTAGTAGTTGGAACACTGTTTGACAGTCTGGTGACGTATCCAGTATGAATAGTACAGATCTCTAATCCTTGGTACCAACCAAAATGTGTCCAGTCATGATCATTTATGCTGAAGTTAAACTTTTGCAATTGTAAGGCTACTTTTGTGATGCTGTTTGGACAGTATTTCAGAAAACAACATGTGCTTCAATGAAAAATAAATGATTTTGCAAGAAACATGGACTGGTGCACAAAGTCTTAGGCCCAGTGCAGCTTAGAGCTACATGCTAACATCAGCCAACATGTCACTAAACCTTACTGGCCTTTATTGATCTCCTCTACATTTGAACCATCCTAAGCTTAACTATACATACTAGGAGCAGTGGGCTGCCATGGTGCAGCATCCATGGAGCAGTCAGGGGTTAAGGGCCTTGCTCAAGGGCCCACAGTGGTGGTGACTGGGGGCTCGAACTGGCGACCCACCGGTTGCATGTTTGCTTCACAAACCACTAGGCCACCACTGCCCCAATATATAACAGAACCAGAAAAGCATTCAGCGAGCAAATACCTCCGCCAAGGACCTTTAGTCCACCCCCAACACAATCTCCCAATTCACATATTAGTCCCTTTCCCACCTCAGCCTCTTGCCAGTCCAGGGACTCGAGCCTGCTACCCACCGGTTACAAGTACGCTTTTGTTTACAATTACGCAATTACACTAGGCCACCACTGCCCTTCACCATTTTATCGCTAACATTTGTTAATTAGCATTCCAGCTCAAGGTAGCAGGGATGCCATTAGTTCTCTTGGTTACTGTCCATAAGCCGAACCCTTGGACAAGATGTACTTTTGACTTGGTGATGATACGACACCGATCAGCCACAACATAAATATCCCCTTCCTAGTATCGTATAGGTTGGGGATATGGGGACGGTGGTTGGTCAGCATCAGTGTTTAGGTGGTTCATGTCAGATTAACCCAAGGTTTCCCAGCGTAACACTGCACTGGAACAAGATGCTCTATGTTCACACTTCACCTGTCTGCTATGGCTGATTGATGGAGCTAAAAAGCCCCATTTGGTATCTGTAGGGTATTCCACAGTGATCCATGTGAACATGAACCTTTGGCATTGATAGAGGAACAATTATTAGGATTCATCCTCCAGGAACCATGAATGTCTGTATTGTCCAGTGACCATTATGTGAACATAAAGACGGATGAACCTTCTGTCATGTCAAGCATAGCTTTCCTGATGAGCAGTTTTGAAGCTCAGTGTTTTGCCAGCGACTCCTCCTAACCCCAAAAAGTGCAAAGGGGTGGAGCAGCCACGCCCGTCATTATGCACATCCTTAATCCTTAAACTATTTAAACTCCCGTCCTGCTGTAAAGTTGTGCATCTTAGCATGGGGGTCTAAGGGGATTGACTTGCTTTTTGGGGCCGCCTCAAGTGGAAATTCAAGGAACTGCAGTTTTTGGCACATCTGTGTTGGCTCCATTCGTCAGTCCCAGAGGTTTCAAACTGACTTACGAAGCCACATCTTGGATTAAATACCTAAACCCACCACCAGAACAGTAAGTTTCAAGCAGATATCTCAACATAAGGCTCCATGATCCCTCCTACCACCTTGTACCGGCATATAACAGCAATACGTGACTTTATCGGCATCTCAGGAGATGACCGAGATCATTCATCTGCCTTCCAAATGAGAAGAACGAGTGCAAAATATAACGAGCATGTTGCCCTGATTTTCTCATATTTATAAGATAATCCACTCTGCTGCTACAGTCCCCCAAGCTTTCCCTCAGACCCCCCCTCCCCTCCCCTCCCCTCCCCTCGACACCCCCTTTTCTCAGATTCTCTGTGTTTTGATTTTCCACAGCATTAAGAGAGAATTTTCGTGGCCACCATCCAAATGTTTCTTATTATCTCTTATTAATCCGGGCCCCCACAGTATGTAAGTTCAAGCATCTGATGTTTTCAACAGCTGAGTACACAGAGGCAGGAGACACAGGCTTGGGATTGTGTGTGCTTTTATTTGGGCGTATTATAGCGGCCGAGGGAACAACCAGCCGAGGTGAAGCTGCCTCTCACAGCTTTCAGATCTCAGGTGTTGTCAATCCTCAGGTGCTCTCTCTGTCCTCATGGTATTTATACTGTAAACCAAATGCAAATCATCAACGACTCAAGCTTCAAAGATGTCCCCAAATCCCGCATTGTGACTTCCAGTAACGAGGCTGAACTCGTGTTTGTGTTTGGAATATAGATCAGGCGGCTCGGCGTGCCATTTTAGAGGATTATAAAGGGCAGCTCAAGCAAGGCAGATGTCTGAATCTTCTCTTTTCTACTTCAGGTTTTCTGCACTGCAGCTCGTTTTCATCTGCTATTGATTTAAATCCATCCCCCGGGGCCCCGCCAGCCCCGTTTCGTCACCCGCTCTGGGAGAAAAACGCTCGGATTTTTGCTGAAAATAGCACTTCTCCTCGCTCGAATTCCACAGACTGACTCGCTCAGTGCCGCGCACCTTAAAATAGATACCTCACCGTGGAGATTAAATCTGCGAGTGTCCAAGACCTCAGGAAGGACGCCTGAAAGATTCGGTTTCAGAGACATCCAACCCCTTTGATGTGTTCTCCGCTGATGTGTGTTGATGTGACGTTACGGCCGATGGAAAGCGGCTTCCAGAGACGTTTGCTTGAATTCAGCGCAGCAGGAATGATGTGGCCGGGTTCTCGCTGGAGGGGGAATTGGTTCAGTGTGGGTCTTGCTTCGAATGACAAGTCGTGTGCAATAAATCACCATGTGTCTAAAGTCAAAATGGGGTTCTAATGGCGCTCATATGTGTCCCCTTTATTAGCTTGCTGTGGCACGAAATACAGTTCATGGTTGTGTCACTTGAGCTGCTTCTGTCCGCACAACTCAGATCTTTTCAATGAAAGGAGAAGTAAACTGCTGTTGTCGCTCATTTTTTTCCTCTCCTCTCGTCCCCCCACCTCCAGGTTCTCCATCGCTGAGCGGAACGGGAACAGTGACGGTGCTGGTGGACGACGTCAACGACAACGTCCCCGTTTTCACCTCCTCCACCTTCCACACCACCATCACGGAGGACGCCCCGACAGGGACGGACGTCCTGCTGGTCAACAGCTCGGATGCAGACGTTGGCGTCAATGGGGTTATAAGGTACTCTGATTGATTTGGACTTATTCGCTGATCATTTATGTTATTTATTTATTAAGGAACGACTTTATCTTTGACCTCTGAACTCCAAGCAAGTTCGTACTCACTGCAATATAAAGTCCTGAACCCTCTATGGACGCAGCAAAGCCATGGCTGGAAGTAGAGAGAAGTCAGAAATCTCTATTGGATAATATATAATGTTCATTAAATCCATAAGAAAGTTGAATTTCTTTGATTATTCATTCACCAGAGATTGAAAAAAACAGGAATCAGCATGTGCAGCATTTTTCCCACATGTGTTGCCAATACTGGAAAAAAATGGTGGCTCTCCATACTAAACATATTGCTTAGATTTTTAATTTATTTCCATATTTGTCTCCTATCAGCTCAATATAAACACAGCCTGCAGTTCAACCCAGTTCTTGTGATGTCACTGAGTCAGTAATGGCTTCACGGTTGCAACGAGGAGCCAAAAGTCTTTAGTTTTTTAGTCTGGGTACTGCAAAAAGTTTAGTTTTTGGCACATTTTTAATTGAGAGATGTCAGATTTTGATGAAATATCTCATTTTTACCTTAGATTTTCTTGACAAAACTGAAAGTTAGACATGTTTAGAACATTACAAACTTGAAAATTGGGCGATTCTGGGAAAAAAATGTGTCATTTGTGCTGTTAAAAGTCATACATAGATCATGCCATCCAAACTTGCTGGGGGGGATTTTGAATTAAGGGGTATCTTATGGTTTGTTGAGTCTTTTCCTGACGTAATTACATGTTCATATTTTTCATATGGAGGCTGCTTTTTACCGTCATTCCATAGCTAGTAGACAAATTTCAGCCGGTGTTCCCAGCCAAACTCAAACTTGGCAAACCGGCGCCATCGTGGCTCATCAGGCTCCTGGTGTGTCCTGACCTGTTTGCACGTTTGGCTGCCCTGCGGAGCACTTTTAACCCAACCGATAGATGGGTTCGGTGGCTCTGACCCAGGTCCTTCAATCATTCTAGGTGAAAGTGGCGATTTGAAAGAGAGTGCCGTTAAAAGTGGCCTCATAATGAAATAATTACCCTCAAAAATATTCACAGAAGTTATAATGAGTTCAGCTTAAAATAGGTTACATTTAAGTTCCTCAATAGACAAATAAAACCTCAGAGTTTCACCAAAAATGCACTTACATCTCCTCTTTAGATGTGATTGCTGTTTTTATTTAAATGACTAGATACAGACAGAAGTACAAAATAGAATAAAAGAATAAGGAGCAGTAGATGGGATGAACTGAACGTTAATTTACGATTTTACTTTCAGAAATAAGATCTTTTGTGGACTTTTTTTTTTTACAATCTCATGGAGATCTGTGTCGCTCTGTACCGTTCAAGTATGTACTGAGTAATCGGGTCAGTTTAAGTTTGCTTTGGTGTGAAAATAGCCTTTCAGGGCCATACAAGACTGGGATTTGGCTTGCCTCAAGCCTCCACTGAAACTCTTTACTTCATCACCGGCTTTGTGAAATTCCAGTCCGATGTTGCAATCGATGACAGGAGTTCAGTCGGAGAGTGTGGAGTTTTAGTCGACACCCGAAGTCATTGTTTCGGGCTGCGATTTTCAAGCTGGACAACAGCTTTTTCACACCCTCGGCCCCCTCCACGGGGAAGCTTGTAAGAGCTTCTGGCCGGTCTCTCTCAAGCCGGACGCTGACTCAAGTCCAGCCCCTCCTCTTTCCTCGGTAACCCCACTGGGTACGCATTAGGGGGTACCGCAGCGTGCTCCAGTTTCCCAAAACATGGTAATGAGGATGTTAATTGTCTATGACAGTACAAGATGTGCCCATCAGGGGTTCCTGGGGGGTTCGAGGCCCTTAATGGAGAGCAGAACCGGTTACCTTCAGTTATTAGTTTAGATTCTCACAGCCCATTAGGTGAAAGCCCCAAACTTGGACTTGCCTCTGGATTGTGTCCTGACCGCAAGCATCTGTGCACCGTTTACGTTGCTGATGATGTCTAAATAAGCCGTGCGTCCACTCGGCGTTCGCACGTTGTTCTGTGATTTGTCGTCCCCTTCTCCGGAGGGGGATGCTTTTTCAAGGAGCCTTTTCAAAATATGCACTGGTGTGTACATGCATGTGTCAGTTTACATTTGCGTCTGGGTCCTGCTGGAGACTCGTGAGATACGTGGAGAAACATGATATTAGGTTGAAAGCAGAAGAGCGCAGCCTCTCAGTGCTGATGAGTTCTATGTTACATGATGTTCTATATGTATCTAATCTATGTTGTGTTTGCATTGTGTGGAATATATTTATATAACTATTGAATCCTTTTTCTTTTATAATTACATTGTCCCACAATAACTATAATTAAATTGAGTAGGATAAATCAAGTAAAGGACTCTGGAGTTCAGCAGAGAAGGCAGCAGCTTGAAACTCTGTGAGCAGTGAAGCAGAAAACTGTGGCTGTGTTTGATCGAATATGAAGGTGGACAGCTCAATCAGTTAACTCACTGATTAGATGTCGCCCCAGTATGTCACGGTGACCCTTACTGAGCACATTTGTCTCCTGAATGTGCTGTTGTAAAGCTTGAAACAGTGCCCTCTATGGACCACACTGTGGCAGTTGTGCACAAGGCCCTGCAGTCGGTGGCAGTGTAGGAAATGACTCACCTGATGTTCAGTATTTACATTACAGAAACTTATAATAGCACAATGACCTCATTGTAATACGAGCTGCACATGATGCAGGAACAGAATTAGCTCCACAGCAACTGAGTAGAAGTAGAAGTGAACAAAGATGGTCTGATTTCACATTTTGGGTCTTATCTTTTTACTTATTCTAAGCACAAAAGTCATGTGCAATCTGAATTTTTCACAGGCAAAGATGGGTATAAACCTGCAGTAGGCATTTTGTCAGAAGGAAGTTGTTGTTGGAAGTGAAAATTGCTGGATCTGATTGTTTTATTTTCAAGGTTCAGGATATGTTTTTATGACTGACTTCACTATACAGGCTTGATGAGTGTGTTTGCTCATCAGATATCACAAAGCTTCCTTTAGATGTGCACTGATGATTCAATTAGTTGTCAAATATCAAATTATTTGCCAGCTACTTTGATAATCAGAGTCCATTCCTGCTTCTTAAATGTAAATACTTTCTGATTTCATCACTTCTCTGTGACAATAAACTGAATATGTTTGTGTTGTCGACAAAAACAAGACATTTGACTTCATATTGGGCTTTGAGAAACCCTATTCTTTTTTTTTGCTGTTTTCCAAAAACCAAACAACATCACCAATGAAATAATTATTTTAACAACTTGCTGCTGCCCTAGCTGCCACTGAGATGTTCCTTTTTTATCTCCCCTGCAGCTACAGCCTGAGCGGAGGCCACGGCCAGTTCTCCATTAACCCGGCTACAGGACAGATTATCACCAGCTCCCTGCTGGACCGAGAAGACAGGGCCAATTACCAGCTGCTGGTTGTGGCAACAGATGGAGGGCAGCCCGAGGGTCTGTCCAGCTCTGCCACCGTGTCCGTGACGGTCGCCGACATCAATGATAACCCTCCACGCTTCCACCACCACCCCTACGTCACCCACATCCCTGCCTACACTGCAGCAGGTTAGTGCACGTCCCTAAAGGTGCTAAAGTGTCACCTGTTCTCTCTGTTACTGCACTGGAGTCTTGGTTTAATTATAATGTTGGTGTCAGGCCAGGCTTAATTATCAAGGTTTTTAACGAGGTTTTCTTTCCTGCACCTCTGTGGAAGCAGCACAACAATGTCTAGAAGAAGAGAGAACTCAAAATTATCTTCTGTGCAGCAGGTCACAGTTATAATACATAAGTCTTAAAGATATTATAAAAACAAACGCTGAATTTTATTTTATTTACCACAGCCTTCACTTCAGCTGAATACTAATTTCTGTCACGTGGCTGCTGCTGAGTCAGTCAGCGGTTGCAACAGAGACCATGATGCATTCATGCACCATTGGAAAGTTGAAACTCTGAGGATTCTTTCTGTTTTTACTGTTTCTGGCTCTGATAAATGGTGCATTGTTGGTTTCAGAGGATTAATAAAAGGAAATTTTTGTTGTAATTTGAGCCCTTTTTTCAAAATATTTATGTCTGCTTATAAATGTTTTCGTCCAAGATTACACAGAGTGGTTTTCATTAAATGTGGTGAAGCTAATTTATCCCCATGTGTGTCTTCAGGGTCCTTGGTCTTTGCCGTGACTGTCACTGATGAGGACTCGGGCTCCAACGCCCAGCTGCATTACTCCCTGATGGGTCGCAACTCCGAGAAGTTCAAGATCGACCCAGTCAGAGGTGCCATTACTGCCAATGAGAAGCTTACTGGAAGTTCAGAAGTCACGCTGACAGTCCGGGTGAAAGACGGCGGAGCTAATCCCAAAACGGATACGACCACTGTGACTGTCCGCTTTGTTACTGGAGGAAACTTCCCTGTCATCAAGCTGAAGGAGCACGCGTTCACGTTCCCAGAGAGCCAACCCAACAACCATGTTGTTACAACAGTGACTGGATCTTCAATGAGGGGTGGACCGCTGTCGTATTACATTGCTAGCGGCAACCTGGATAACGCCTTTCATATAGACCAGCTGTCTGGCGAGTTGTCGATCAGACATCCACTGGATTATGAACACATTCAGAAGTATGTTCTCTGGATTGAGGCCAGAGACCAGGGCTTCCCGCCTTACTCCTCTTATGAGAAGATAGAAATAACTGTGCTGGATGTGAATGACAATCATCCAGTGTTTGATAAGGATCCCTTCCATGCTGAGATACTGGAGAATCTTTCACCTCAGCGGGTGCTGATGGTCTCTGCCGTTGATCTGGACAGCGGCCCTAATGGACAGCTGGAATACGCCATCACTGATGGCAACAAAGAGAACAGTTTCAGCATCAATCGAGCCACTGGTGAAATACGAACCACCAGGCCGCTGGACCGCGAGAAGGTGGCCCTGTACACTTTGAAAGTCAAAGCCACTGACCGGGGTTTGCCACCCAAAAACACAGCTGTCAAAGTGCTAATCAACGTGCTGGATGTGAATGACAACGCCCCCAGGTTTTCCAAGATCTTCAGTGCTACAGTGGCTGAAAATGCCCCCGTGGGTTACACCGTCACCAGAGTCACCACCACGGACGAGGATGCTGGTTCAAATGCCATTAGCCGATATTCAATTACAGATACCAGCCTTCCATTCAATATTAATCCAAACACCGGAGACATCACAATTAGCAGGCCACTCAACAGAGAGGACACTGATCACTACATTGTAAAGGTGACTGCCCATGACTCTGGCTGGACTGTAAGCACAGATGTCACCATATTCATAACAGATATCAACGACAATGCGCCCAGATTCAGTCGGCCGTCTTACTATCTGGACTACCCTGAGCTCACAGAGGTGGGCTCCCTGGTCACACAGGTGTCTGCCACTGATCCCGACGAGGGCTTCAATGGCAAGATTTTCTATTTCATTCGATCCCAGTCGGAGTATTTCAGAATAAACGCCACCTCTGGGGAGATATTTGTGAAGCAGCAGTTAAAATATCAGAACTCAACAGGTGCTAGTAGTATAAACATAAACCGGCACAGCTTCATCGTCACGGCCTCGGACCGAGCAGTGAAGCCTCTGATGAGTGAGACGACGGTGATTGTGAACATTGTAGACAGTAATGATAACCCTCCTGAGTTTGATTCGCCCAGCTACTTTACTCCTGTCACTAAAAGTGTCAAGGTTGGCACCAGGCTCATTAGAGTTGTAGCTCATGACAAAAAAGACTTTGGCCTTAATTCTGAGGTGGAGTACTTAATAACAGGTGGAAACAGCTCGAGTAAATTCAAACTGGATAAGACAAGCGGATGGATTACTGTTGCCTCCTCCCTTACGGCTGATATGAATAAAGTTTTCCTCATCGACATCACCGCGAGTGATAGAGGAAACCCTCCTCTGTCGGCTCGAACGTCAGTGAGAATAGCAGTCACAGAGGAGAACCACCACACACCTGAGTTCTCGCAAAGCCAAATCTCAGCTACTGTACCTGAAAGCCTTGCTGTGGGGACAGCGATTAGGACGCTGTCTGCCAGAGACAAAGATAAAGAGATGAACGGCCTTATCACGTACAATATTACTTCAGGCAACGACAAGGGTCTGTTTGCACTTAATAGTAAAACTGGAGTGTTATCCCTGGCTCACCCTCTGGACTTTGAAGAGAAACAACAACATGAGCTTCGAGTTTCAGCCACTGATGGCGGTTGGATTGCAAAAACAAGCTACGTCTCCGTCACAGTGCACGTGACCGATGTGAACGACAGCCCTCCCGTGTTCGATCCCGACGAGTACTTCCCCATTGTTCAGGAGAACGTTCCCAGTGGCACCACTGTGGTCAAGCTGAACGCCATAGACCGCGATTCAGGAGCTAACGCAGTCATGGCTTATGTGATTCAATCATCAGACAGTGACCTCTTTGTTATCGACCCGAACACAGGCACCATCACCACCCAGGGCTTCTTGGACTACGAGGCGAAACAGGTCTACCATTTAACAGCGAAGGCCTTCAATGTCCCAGACGAGGAGCGCTGCAGCTTCGCCAACGTCAACATTCAGCTGAAGGGAGCCAATGAATACGTACCCCGCTTTGTCTCCAAACAGTACTACTTTGAAATCTCTGAAGCTGCTCCAAAAGGCACAGTGGTCGGGGAAGTTTTTGCCAGTGATCGAGACCAAGGAGAAGATGGAGTGGTTTACTACCTCATTTTTGGTAAGAGCAGAAAGAAGGGCTTTGGCATCAACAGGAAAACAGGCCAGATTTATGTCACAGGTACTCTAGACCGTGAGAAAGAGGAAAAGATTTCACTGAAGGTGTTAGCCAAGAATGCAGGGAGCATTCGTGGGGCGGATATTGATGAGGTGTTCGTTAATATCACCATTCTTGACGCCAACGATCCACCTGTGTTTACCCAAGAACTGTATGACGTGCAGGTCAGTGAAGGCCTGTCGCCTGGTGGCCTGGTGACCTTTGTGAGTGCCGAGGACTCAGATTCTGTCCCGAGCTGGAGCAGATTTTCTTACTCCATCGCTCCTGAGTTTGATAAAAATGTTTTTACTATCAACCCAAAAACTGGCCAAGTGTCTGTGTCTGCAGAGCTAGACAGAGAAACAACCCCTGTGTATAACCTGACTGTTCTCGCTGTGGACACTGGCACGCCTCCTGCAACCGGAAGCACCACTGTGATCGTGAATCTGGAAGATATCAACGATAACGGCCCAACTTTGACAACCGCCTATGCTGAGGTAATGGAGAACCAGAGAGCCGGCACCGGAGTTACAACTCTGACAGCCTCTGATCCAGATCTACCACCTAACCGGGGCCCTTTCTTATTCAGCCTCCTCAGTTCTGGTTCTGCCAACAGCTACTTCAGTCTGAGTCCAGCTGGAGTGTTAACTACCAGTCGGGAGATCGACAGAGAACAGATTAGTGACTTCTACCTCTCTGTTGTGATAAAGGACTCTGGTGTGCCTCAAATGTCCTCCACAGGAACAATTCACATCAAAGTAAATGATCAGAATGACAACCCTTCAGAGCCGAGGTCCATGGAAATCTTTGTCCACTACTATGGAAACATGTTTCCTGGAGGTTCTTTGGGAGATGTCAAACCTCAAGACCCTGACATCCAGGATAGATTCCACTGCTCCCTCATACCTCCGTCATCTGGTCTGTTTAGTATCCCAACTGGAACCTGCAACCTCAACTCTAAAGCCCGCTCTACGGATGGAACTTTCGAACTAACCATCCGCAGCAGCGATGGTGTCCATGGTTCAGTCAGCAACACAGCCAGAGTCCTCTTCATGGGCTTCACGAATGCCACAGTGGACAACAGCATACTCATCCGCCTCCAATCTGAGGGAGTTAAAAGCTTCCTCACCAACCACTACCTCAGCTTCTTACGCATTGCCAACTCTCAGCTAGCAGGACTAGGCACCGGGGTGCTGCTTTATGGAGCATTTGAGCTCAACAATCAGACTTTCCTGATGGCAGCTGTGAAACGGGGCCACGGACAATATGTGAACCCCAGCGGCGTGGCCACATTCTTCCAAAGTATCAAAGACATTTTATATAGACAGAGCGGGGTGCAAATAGATGCGGTGGACCATGATCCTTGCACACGTAACCCGTGCCAGAATGGAGGCAGCTGCAAGCGGCGTCTCAGTGTCGGGCCTGATATGAAGACAGAGGAAAGTGTCCCAGTGATCCTTGTTTCCAACCACCCCCTGCAGCCCTACGCCTGCAGCTGCAGGCCAGGATACACAGGAGCTCTGTGTGAGACAGACATCGACGAGTGCCAGCCATCGCCCTGCCACAATGGCGGCACCTGCCATAATCTGGTGGGGGGTTTCTCCTGCACCTGTCCTGAGGGTTTCACCGGGATGGCCTGTGAGAGGGATATCAACGAATGCCTTTCCAATCCCTGCAAAAACGGGGCGTTGTGCCAGAACTTCCCCGGCGGCTTCAACTGTCTCTGTAAATCCGGCTTTGCAGGTACTGCGCACACACAGGAGTCACATTTTATGTCTGACAACACAGTGGCACATGTTAGGCTCAGAAAAAGACATGTGGGGACAGTCAGATACACACAATAATGTACTCACACACAACGCTGCAGGTCCAATCAAAATATTTGCTTGTGAATGTTTCCAAGAGGTGTTGTAGCCATAGCATACAAGCATGGCTGCCAAAAACAGTTTGGTTTTTGGATTACTAGTTGGGGGGTATCAGCTGTGATGCATATCAGCCTGCCATGTTTGCTTTAATAAAAAGGATGATGCGATGCTGACCCTAGTCAGGACTTGAGTCTAGACTCCACACACAGTATCTCGTTTCATTGTGTGCCTTTATGCACATGAAGCTGTGACCACACACAGATAGGTTTCTAATCCAACTGTACACACGGGGATTTCTTAATCAAGGATTTCTCATTTGGCTGTGTGTTTTGAGTTGTATGACAAATGAGCAGCTTTATAAAAGATCCAATCAGGCCTCTTAATTTGGAAAAGTAATGAATACACTACATTATTAGCCTTGATAAAAGGGGAGTGGATTTTAAGTGGAATTACAGAAACAGTCATTTGGACTCTGTGTGCTGTCCAGCCTCTGACTGCAGCATCTGAAAGAGATTTTCAAAGCGGGCTGTAGCAGGCGATTTGCCTCAAGTCAAGTCATTACTGTCCCTTTTTATTATGACGATAAAAAATGACCACACATCTTTAGGTTTCATCAAGATGAATGACCCTCCTGCAGAAATGCACCTATTGACTTACAGTAGTTTGCATGCCCTCACAGTGAACTCTCAACTTCCTGTTTTCCCCGACTGGTTTTTGGCAGCAGAATCGGTCTCCATTAAGCAACTTGTCTCAGGATTTACAGCATAAAATATATTTTTCAGAAGGTCATTGTCCGTCTTTTCTATTGTACCATGCATGAATCATTTATTCTGTCGCCCCAGTGCATTATTTTTATTATCAGTGTCACATTCCTTATCGTGATGTTAAGCCTCTCAGTGTGTTTGTCTGGATGTGTGCCAGCGATTCATGTGCATTGCAATTGTTTGTCTTTTTCCACTGCAAAAAAAAAAAAAAACCCAAAAAAACCCAACAGGCAAATGTAATTTGATCATGCAACGATTTTGGAAATCTGATTTTTCTTAGTGAGAAGAATCTGCCAGTTGAATGAGATCATTTCTCTTTTCCTATGAAAGTTTCAAGATGTTGTTTTGGATCAGATGATGTCATCTTGGACCATTGATTATTTGAGGAAATCTTAAAGCCCCTCTCCGGTCGGTGATTTAAAACCTAAAAAAGCTCATCTCTGAGTATCAGAGTTACACATTTAGAAGTGTTTTTCGATGGAAATAATCCCTTCATGCCTCAGAGTGGCTTAGATGTAACTCTGCACTGCTGCGTCCTCTGGAATGTGCAGATCTATGAAGTCCCTGAGAGCTCATCTACAACTGTGCTCAAACACTTTACGACTGCTTTATGCTACATCATGGCAAGTTGAAGGAGTAATTCAGCCAAACATGCAAGAAGAATGATAACAGAAAAGTTTGTTATAGAGATCGACTAATTATTAGATCCATTAATCAGTTATTTTTCAATATATAAATTTATTTCCCTCCCTCCTCAACCAGTCGAGGCAGATGTCCGCCCTCCCTGAGCCTGGTTCTGTCTGAGGTTTTTTTGTCCCCCTTTCCTATCATAGGGGGTTTTTGGTTCCTTCCCACCGTCGCTGATTGGGAACACTGTTCTTCCTTACAATGTTAAGCGCTATGTGATGACATGTGTTTTAAATATGCGCTATGTAAATAAAATTGAATGCATTGAATATAAGATGTGCTCCTGGGGCTCATAGCGTACGATTGGTTACGCCTCCCAAGTAAGAGCCAATCAGCACTGAAGGATAAATCTGTTTTAGTTGAAAAGAAATGCGTTTCCAACAAGTTTAATGTAGGAGTTTGTGATATTCTAAATTTTGATATTTTCAATTTCTAATACCAGTTATTGATTTCCTTGATTACTAATAATCAATATTGGTATCGGCCTTGAAAATAACTGTGCCGACAAAGCGTTGACTGCTTATTTTCCCCACGTTATGTCTTCTATCATATATTAAACTCCATATGGACGTGTTGACAATGTAAAAACTTGATTTTCACCGGAGGGGGTCTTTAATAGGAGCAAACCTGCACTAAAACAGATGAGCGTCTCTCTTGGACATAAATAAGATTCTGAGGCTAACTGCATAGTTCAGTGTTTTGGTTTTTTTTTTGCAGTGCATTTCTGAGCTGTGAGGCGATGAAAGGCCTGCATGACTTGGCCCGTGGGGGGAAAGTGAACTGTGTTCCCCTCGGGGTTTTCCCTGTGTCGTCTGCCACCCCATCCATTTTAATTTGTGTTGTTCTGTGAACCCAGGCAAAACGTGTGATTCCATCATCAATCACTGTGAGTGTAACCCTTGTTTTAATGGCGGCTCCTGTCAGAATCGGGTGGATGGATATTACTGTCACTGTCCATTTGGTAAGTAATCGTAGGAAACTGTGAGCGTATTACAGAGCCGTGGCAAATTGAAAAGCAAGATGGGCAATTTCAGACGTGAAGAAAAGACAGTTATTCCAGTCTTAATCCGTGATGTCTTAAACAAATGTGGACACTGTCATTTCATTTCGTCTCCATTTCTCATGCTCCCATAAAAACCTCCAATTAAAGTAAAGAGGAGAAGTTTGTAACTTTCTGAAGATTGTTTTGTAAGATTATGATCCGACATCAGTAATATCTGCTTTGTTACTTCTGCACAAAGGACATATAATATTGCTCGATGAAGATTCTGTTTTATCTGCAGATATTTTTATCGCTGCAGCACCGTGAATCATTCATTGGCTTCCTCTCTGATCCCTCTCTTGGTCTGTTTTTGTCCTCAGGGGTTTTCGGCAAACACTGCGAACTGAACAGCTATGGCTTTGAGGAGCTCTCCTACATGGAGTTTCCGTCTCTGGATCCCAACAATAACTACATATATATCAAGTTTGCTACCCTGAAGAGCAACGCGCTGCTTATGTACAACCACGATAACCAGACCGGAGACAAGGCGGAGTTCTTGGCTCTGGAAATCTTCGAGGGACAGATGCGCTTCTCTTTCAACCTGGGCAGTGGAACTTATAAGCTGATGACCATGATAAAAGTCTCGGACGGGCAGTTCCACACGGTCATCGCCAGGAGAGCCGGGATGGTAAGAGTCACCACCTTCACGGCTGAAATTAGCTCACACGTTGAAGGTTTCTCATGCATTCTTGAAAAGTGTTGCACTGAGTGGCTTATTAGGTTTTATGGGTCTAAAAACACTCACACAAATGCCACATGGTATGGACGTATACTGCACACTCAATGGCATTTATGTCCTCTGCTTTTACGGCTGAAAGCTGCAGCCAAATTTGGCCTTATATTCTTTTTTGCACCATCAGATGATAATTAAACTCCCCCAAACCACGGGTAGCTCAGCTTATGGTTTTCATGGTTTGTAATTATATTTTATTGCTCGTTGTGATTTACAATACCAGGATCTCAAAATGACCCTGAGCGTTGAAATTCTGTCTCCTGTGCTCTGAATGAGTGGCTTCTCCCTGCCAGCAATGCAGTGGCAAGGAAAGAGAACGGGGGGGAGAAAAATCCAACAAGGCCCTGTCAAGCCTTCTATAGCGTAGCCCTCCTGCTGGACTTCAAATCTGTCATTTCCCACCGTGCGCTGGGAGTTTCATAGGAAGCTGGTAAAATCGTTAAATTGTCAGTTCTGAGATGGTGCAGAGTGACGAGATGGAAAGGAATACAGCACACGTTGAGAGCTGCGATTCTGTCCGCGTTTACTGTAGTGCCCGCCGAATATTATGAGGAGGTGGCCGTGTTGGGGCTCTTGAAGAAAGAGGGAGGAGTGTGTGTGTGTGTGTCGTGCCTGAAGTGCCAAGTCCCCGAGGCGCTGTAAAGCGAACCTGATCACTATGTTTGCAAAAGGTGCTGTGGGTCATTTCGGTGGTCAGGCTTGAGGTCTGCTCCCCGTTCCTGAGCCGGGACGCCGAGCCAATGTCAAAAGCAGGGAGAAACCGCGGACACGGCCATGCACCGCTTCATCTGGAAGGCTCCAAGTAATCAGAGGGAGCAGAAAGTTCACAGATACTGTTACAGTTGCAATTATGATCGTCACTGCTGGAGTCAGTTTGATTGTCAAATACAATAAACACAGACTGTCTTAATCCATCGAGTCTCACAGTACAGCAAGACTTAATGTTTCAGCCACACCAAGGCTTCTATTTACCAACTTAAAGCAAGTTAAAAATGGCCTCAGTGTATAGATTGATTAATATTAATGATAGTACTTCACATATCAAGCGAAACTCATGTAAAGCGTAGCATGAAAACACAGTAAAAGGGAATAAAAGTACTACAAATGGCAAAAAGTCTGCAAAGACAACACAAAATAATTGAAAAAACACAAAGAATGATAAATCAAAGTGCTAAATAAGCCACAGGAGAATTAGAAATGGCAAAACACAAAAATAAATAGAAAGTTTGAATACAGAAGTAGTGACAAAGCAGTCTTTGGCTTAAATTGGAGCCAATGAAGGGGACATGACAGTCAAAAAGATGGACATTAGCTAGAACTGTAAACAGTCAATATAATAATTCCTCCTAAAGTCTATCTTCGGTCATTGATTTAACCCCTAAGTTACATATTTTTAAGTTTTCCCTTTATACCTTATAGTGGCCTAAGTGCAACTGTACACTATTGTGCTCTCTAGAATGTGCAGATTTACACCGATCAGCCACGACATTCTGACCACCGACAGGTGAAGTGAATAACATTGGTCATATTGGTAGGGCTGGTCCCGAACATTCGAATATCCGAATATTCGTTCGTTGTGGTGATATTCGCATATTTGCCAAGCGTCGCCAAGCGCTGCCGAGCATTGTCATGCGCGGATCTGCCAACTCCGGTGTGATGCTCTGGTGTCACTCCCCCCGCCCTCGACACGAACCGAATATTCGGCGAATATTGGATCCAAATATCTGGAGAACAGATAACGCTATTCGGACCAGCCATACATATTGGTACTATGTGGTGTTCTGCTGGAAAACTGCACAAGCCAGAGTACCCAAAGGATCAAGTGCCACCGTCCTGGTTCCAGACCCCATAGGACACCCTGAGAGGTCCTCTGGTCCATGTCCAATGGTTCAGAGCATTTTAGACCACATAAGGGGGACCAACACAATATTAGGCAGGTGGTCATAATGTTATGTCTGATCGGCGTATGAAGTCTCTGCCTCTCTGCACGCCCATCCTCGACCATTTGCTGCAGCTCGAGCACACCAGCTCACTTTTGAATATACTCTGTTAAACTACTCTTGCTGTTCAAACAGGAAACTGATTCTGATGAAGACTAATGATACAGAAAACCCGCCCTGCACGTTGACAGGATTGGTTCTGTAGGTTTGTGAATCTGTGTTATTAAGACTGGTGGAAGTGCTCAGCCGTGGTGTTGACTGGTTATTTTGCTCATGACGTGTCTTCAAAGCATATAAAAACACCGTATGGACATGATAACATGGTAGAATACTCAATTTTAAGCTAAACTTCTTCAATCCCTCACCTGGGAAATTCACGCCGGTCACTTGAGACCAACATCAAGTCAAATCTACTTAAAAGGCACATTTAAAAACAGAAAAAATTGAACCAATTAATACAGCAAACCATAAAATACAAAGACTATAAGACAAATGAAAATAAAAGAAGACAATAAAATAACCAGAAAGTCAGGTTTAAGCTCGACTTGGCAACAAGAAGAGGTGGGTCTTCAGCTGCAACTAAAGCTGATAGAAGATAAGATAAACTCAACTGATTAGCATCGCCTGTATTTTCGTGCCTAGATCTTCCACTAAAGTGCTTGCAGTGTACATTGGCGCAGGAGGTCTGCAAAATAAGTTGGCGCCAACCCATTTACAACCCTAGATGCAAACAATAAAATCTTAAAAATCAATCCTGGGACAGACAGGGAGCCAATGGAGGGAGGCCAGTACCGATGTCTTTATCCTGAGACAACTGTTCTAAACCCACATACAAAGAATCACAAACCGAGTGGTAATAACCTGTGTAGTTCTTGCCCAAGGCCTAATGATGCTGGAAACACCAGTTCCTGTTCTAGTAGATGCCTCTGGGGGTACATCGGAGAACAATAAGCGTCATTTGGATGAAATTGTACATTAATTCCAATTAGAGTGATCTAACCGACTGGAAAACAACACAGATGGCAACAGCCAAGGCGGTTAGTTTGTTTAAAATCAAGGCTTTAAGTGAGAACAAAAACCCAGATCTTTGGCGAATGGGGTTCACAAATGAAGTTTGACATTTCAGATCTTGCTGCCGCTGATTAGTACAAGCGACTAATCATCGAGCTTTTGATTAGCAGAATTATTGGTCCTTGAAAGAAGCACAAAACGTAAATGCATGCCAGCAGTCACTGGGTCCGTGCACCACAACAGAGAGCAGCGCTGTGGTCATTATATTAGTCATAGGGAAAACAATGATCTCCAGCGGTGCTCTCTGCAGATTTCCTCCAGGGTTGGCCAATCACAAAAACACACGCCTCGTCTTTTCGCGTGTCACATTCGGTCTTAATTTCCGAGAGACGTTTTCTTTTCGAGAGGTTTCTCAGCGCGGGACACTTGACAGTAAGTGCGGCGCATGTAAGGCATGACTGCAGCGCCTTTGATCGCAGGAAAAGACATTAATAAAATGTTCCTGCGGTTCTGACGTCCTTTATGGCGCTTCAGAGAGAGTCACGAACGAGACAAATGAGTCCTGTTGTTCCCCCCCTCGCTGCTGTTGCTGCATCGGCACGTCCTTTGCGTTGCATCCGACTTGCTTCTACGCGTCTCCCTCCAGTGTGTGAAAGAGTGTGTGTGTGATTATGTGTGTGTGCTCGGTGGGGTCGTGCTCTCCTCGATGATTTGTGTCAGGGATCCGGGTCGGTGTGGTCCGTGTTTACTTAAGCTCCAGGAGAGGTGGAGCGTGATTGCCCCGGTTTTTCAACACTTTCACACACTTTTCCGGACAGTTTCCTCACCAGCCCATTTCTCTTCTGCCTAGTGGGGTCGTTCCCTCTCAGAGCGCAGAGAGAGAGAGAGAGGGGAGAGAGAATAACCCACATCTGGACAAAAGCTTTACCGCCATTAACGGGAAATAGGAAATGTTTGTTGTAATGGATGGCATTTCTGTGCCGCTCCTCCATCAGACGCTGCGATGGAGCGATTAAAAGAAAGAATAACGTCTGAATGCCGTTGTGGTGGACGGAGCTCGCAGCGACCGCCGAGCAGGACGGAGTTGCACAAATGTTCAGGCAGAAATGCTGCAGTTTAATTGGGTGAAGTAACCCTCAGTTGGTGGAGCCAGAACCCCGGAGGGAAAGTTATGCCTGCAGTGCATGAGAAGATATTTAGTCTGACATGCTGTCGTGGGTTTAGTTCGAAAGACCTGCAAACAATAAAGTGGTATTTAGGCCCGGAACCATGTTTGAAACAGGATCTGGTCTTATTGTGCCTCCTGAAAACCCCAAAAAATATGCGCAAGTGGTGCAAACACAAACTCACATGATGTGTTTTAGCAACAAAGGTGTTGCCATCTTTTGTCTCTCGTCTCGTAAGTGCCATCACAGATTCGGTGCTTGACGAACCATCACTCTGTGCCACTCGTACCTTTTTCTAGCTAAATCCCAGAGGTGTCTTGTCTTCATGCCAGAGTTATCAAGGGAAGTCCTCCATTGACCCCCTCTGGCTCGCTCGCCTGGAATTTCCCGCTGAGACTGAGATCCTCCAATGCCTCCTTCCTGTTTGCAGCAGCGCTCTCTGCATTCTGATCTTTGGTAAAACTTCTTCATTGGAGACGTGGTCCATGTAAGAGATCCGAAGCATCCTGCGGTAACACCACATCTCAACAGCTTCCAGATTTCGTCGCGTCTCTGCTGTTAGTGTCCAGGACTCACAGCCGTATAAAAGAGTTGACCAAACATACGCTTTGAGCAACCGGACTTTTATCTTGATGGACAGCTTCCGATTGAGTAGAAGTGGTCGTAATCGCCAGAATGCGTCTTTAGAGATGCCTATTCTGCGTCTGATCTCATTTTTGCAGCGGGCTTCCGTTGTTACAGCCATTTTTTATAAGAAATATTAGAAAGACTTCTTCACCTTCTTGAGAACAGTTGTGTCAGAGGATTGATGCCACTCTTGTATCTGCAGGCTACATATGAAGCTACCAACGTATCCAAACACAAAAGAATGAGTGGGCAAACTTGCTAATTAATGAGCTTCAGAGATGCTGGTAGGTGGAATGTGCTACCTTCTCCCGGATCCAGGCTCGCTCTGTCTGAATAGATTCTGGCTGCAGCATCATATTTGCCTCATATGCATGCATGGGTGTGGATTTGAGGAGGGGAGCTGGAAACATGTCTCCCACTCAGTATTCAGAATGTGCACATGTCCCCCTAATTAAAACACGAAAGACTTTGAACTTTGAAAAATCACGACAACACATGAATTTTGTGTTCTTCTTTACATAAATAAAAACGTTTCCAACAGCAAGTGTTGCAGAAAAGGCAAAAATTAGTGCATAAAGATTCACCAGAACGCAGGAGATGAAGAGTTAGAGGCTCATAATTTCAAGCGGTGATCACCCAGACCTGGAAGTGGAAATAATTAGCTTTGCAGAAGGGAGCTTAAAACAGGTTTTTATGGTATCTTCTAGCAAAATGCAAATAAAACAGGTCTTTCATAGCTTGAAAATAACAACTTTTAAGAGTAATATGGGGGTTGAAGGTCAACCAGTGATCCAGTGACATATGCTCACCAGGTTTAGGTTGAATTGATCTCTTTTCCTCATGTCTTTGTCCACTTTTACCCCTTTTCCACTGAGCTGGTTCCAGTGCTAGTTTGGAGCCTGTGCCTGACTTAGCACCAGTTCTTTGTGCTTCCACTGCGTAAGCACCGACTCCAGGTTCTATAAACTGGAGCTCAGCAAGCACCAACTCTTTGCTGGGCCAGAGCTAAGCACCGAGTACGTCAGGGGCTGGGGGCGGGGTTATGGTGACCAACCATCAACGGTGGAAAGGGACACACAAGCGCTAATTAGCGTCCTTGTTCTCCAGGACGTCCCTGGTCCCATCACACATGTATTGGAATGACTCCTGGAAGTTTACCACAAACTGTTGACCTGAAATCCGCTACAGTTGTGTCCCACCAGTAGCGTGATCACGGATGTGTCCAGGCAACAGGAGGACCTCCGCCTCACAATCAGCCTTAAGACCATCTATAGAGATAAACATAGATATTATCATCAACTTATTGTGTTTGCTATGTAATGGATGCTAGCGTAGTGGTTTTACGGTGACGTAATGGTGTGGCTCCAACTTGGCTCCTTGCCAATGGACCAAACAGGTTCTTAGGAGGAACCAGATTTGAACCAACTAACCACCAGAACTAGCACCTGGTTCTTCTTAGTGGAAAAGGGATATTTGACTCTATAGAGGCTACTTTTCCCAACAAACTGGGCCAGTTCAGCTCCATCCACTGACACCGAACCCAACTGATGAGTTAATTCATATATTCATTATATATTCATTCCTATATTAAATATTTCTTAACTACAACTCAATACAACTGAGTGACTGAAGCCACACACTCACTCCCACATGACTGTGATTATAAAGGGGGACTGAGTGATACTGATGGCTCACATGCTGCCACGAAACCCAGTGAGTGACACAGCTTGTTGGAGTTTATGATGACCACAGTCTGCCAGAAATGCTTTAAAAAATGTTGTTTCCTCCCTGAGCAGTAATTGTTCGAGGCAGCTACAGCTGTTACCCCTAAAGAGAATCACACGTGACGCGCATGTGTGTGTTCCTGTCATCACGCAGGCTGCTTCGCTGACCGTGGACCTGTGCGGCGATGACCAGGAACCGGGCTACTGTGCCGTGAGCAACGTGGCGGTGCACACGGACTGGTAAGAACATCACACACACAGACATGCATGCAGTGCACTGAACAGCTGTTTCTATGATCCATCCTAACTGCAAACATGAAAATACTGTTGGCAGCTTCGGTTCCAAGGCCTTGGAAGAGTCGGTGAATAATTTCTCAAGGCTGGAAAAATAATGGAAAATCATACATAACCAAAAGCTTTTGTGTACCTGGTATTTCCCTGATTTTTCGCAGCTGTTATTTTGCACTCTGAACTGAACAACACGACATAATCAGGAGGTTTAATTAAACACATGAATCAAGAGTAGTTGAGGACCGGGGCCTTCTAACCCTTCTGTGATTGCTAAAAATACTACAGCATCGCCTCTCTTCACTAGTCACACTTCTACCAGGTTTCATGTTTGTCAGGGTGAATTTTAACAGTAGTTTTTCTTCCTTGTTTGGTTTGAATATTTTATTAAGAGAGTTAAATGATCCAGTAATGCAATAGAATAAAGCAAAAACTCGAGGAAAGTCTGATAACAGGGAGCAGAAATGTACATTTTGTTTTAATTATTTGGCAGCTCTTTGCTGTTTCCTTAGCATGACGAAGCACCGCGTTAGGATTCAGTCTGACATCATGCAGTGATTAGTCGGCATAATGTCGACAACAATATTTTTTACCAATGCGTGTTTGTGCTACTTTACTTCTTCCTGTAATAAATGCTTTTCTTCAGTACGGCTAAGTAAAATCCGCATCATGACGTCATTTGCCTTCAGTCATCGATCATCTGCACACGATGCTAGAATTTAAGTGGCAGTAAAGTCGATTCAGTGTGAAACTTTCCCAAAGCGTTCAAAGTCTGGGAGTACTTCAGATTTTCACAGAAAGAAAAGCAGGTTTGTGCAGGAGGCGCTTCACATCTGCCCGCTTCTCTCCTGCTCCCTGTGCTCGCAAATACAGGTGGTCCTCGGTTCACGGACAAGATCTGTTCCTGCGTCGCCTCTTAAGCTGATTTTCGGCGTAAGCCGGATTTTATACCTAAATTAATGACAATGACCTACATGATGCTTTTCTTCTTCGTTGTTACGCCGCGTAACTTAGTGTTGCCCCCGTGACCGTGTTCATCGCTGCACAACAGCAACTACACTGCAAAAAAGAGTGGCCTAAATATAAGATAAAAACACTGAATTTGAGAAGAAATTACTTAAAAGCAGTGAAATTATCTGTCCATGCAGCAAGTACATTTTATTTTTAAATCTTGAAGTAAGTTTTTTTTTTCTCAAATCTAAGATTGCACTGTAAAATCAAGGACTAAAAATGAGTAATTAACTTTTAAAACGAGCCAAATTATCTATCGTGTCTGAAAATAAGATTTTAAATCCTGGCAAGTGCCAAGTAATTTACAGTGTAGTTCTCACGCGAGTATCGTCTTACTTACAAACCAAACCGCTTATGTCGAAACTAGGTTTTTTAAGTAATCAAAGGGAGTCGTTGGTAACCACGAAACGTCGTAACATGACACCGTCGTAAACCGAGGACCTCCTGTACTGTATTCTTTTTACAGCACAACTCCCAATAAAGTTGTTCTCATGTCACATTTTTCTGTTTCTGTCGTCAGAAAACCAAAAGTTTGAAACAGAGTGAAACGCAGTCCATTAAAACGACATGTTAACCAGCAGTCACTTCCAAGATGCTCTTTGTTTGTAAAACACCTGCTGTGTCTATGGTGCACTTTGTCTCATATATGGGTCAAACGTTTTCACTTTGTCAAAGGGTTTCATTGAAACTTTCTTTAGGAGTTGCACTGCTGACTTAAATCATGAGCCTTCCATGTAAAATATTAAAGTTTCTGGTTTAAATCTACAGTTTTGCACTTTTATAAACCTTTTGTTTCTATTCTGTACTGTGCTGCTCCATACAGTGAAATGCAGTGTGACAAAAAAAACAAAAAAAATTGAAGTCATTTTGGGTTTTTTTTAGATTGACCAACCAATCTGTAAAGTACTCGGTAGAATAAGTGAGAAAAAATAGTTAATAGCTGCAGCCTTCGTCAGATGTGTTAATAACAGACAGTGATGTCGTCCTTTAGCTCACATCAGCTAATCTGCCGTTATAAAGCTCAGGAAAACATGTAATAAAATAACCTTGGCTCAAAGGTCCACTAACTCAAACTTTCCAGCATGGAAGAGATTTTTACTTTGATTTCATGCTGTGTTTGTAAAATTTCTGATTTCATGACCCCACTGGTTTCATTAAAGTTCAGAATCCTGTTCTTTTTGTGGCAACCCAATACCCCTAACGCTGCAACAACATATTGAGCGTGAAGAAAAGGCCACGCAATCAAAAACCATCGCACACTCATCGAGCCGAAGCCTTCAGTAGTTGTTTTTTTTTACTAGTTAAAGTCTCTGGATGTATGCAGGTTGCTCAAAAGGCTGCATGTTTTTACAATCATATTACCCAAATGAAGTCAAACTGAAGTCATCTGTTGTAAATATGCAATATATGATGTAAACCTTCATTAAATTACTAGATGATCAGTGCCTTTACACACACGCTGCTCCGAGCCAGGCCTTGTGGGGTGAAACCTTGAGAGTGGGCTTGTTTTTCTATGTGTTTTTGAGAGTGTATGAGGCTTGGCAAATGAGGAAGGGCCACGGAGGTCTGCAGAAAGGTTTATTTTGTAAGGGTCTCGGGACCATGTTGCTGTGAAACTCGCTGACCCGCAGTGTCTCTGTGAGTGAGTGTGTGAATGTGTGTGTGTGTGTGCACCTTTGAACACTTTGTGAGCTTTGGGATTTCTCTGCATATGTACTTTTGTGTCCCCACGCATTTCAAGTCTTTGTGCGCTCCTGTTCATCGGCCTGTGTGTGTGTGTGTGTGCAGGATCCTGGACGTGCATCCCAACAGGCTCTCGGTGGGAGGCGTCAGGTCAATAGATCCCGTCCTTCATCGGCGCGGTCAGGTCGCCACCCACGACTTTGTCGGCTGCATCATGGAGTTCGCGGTCAACGGCCGCCCGCTGGAGCCCAGTCAGGCGCTGGCATCGCGTGGCATCCTTGACAGGTCCGCAGCACCAACCCCAATCCCCCCCCCTTCAGTCCCGCTTTCAGCCTCCCTCCATCTTCTCCCTCTTCATCCCATCTGTCCGTCTTCCCTAACCTCCTCGACTCTCGCTGTGGGACATCTGTTCACACTTTCAAACCTCTCTGGAGTTTTTAAAAAGATGATTCTTTTAATACAAACGGCAGATTTTTGACGGGGGAAACCAATTGCAGAATTCCAGAGACATTTTTTTCTTCTTTTCTGTCTTGCTGCTGAATGGCGAGGCGAGGACGGATCTTTTAATATGCTAATTCTCCGGGGTTCTTTATGGGTTTTTTGTATTGCCGCATGGGGAGAGAAATCACAGCTCATCTGCCCCTGTTTTTGGAATTTCTTTTTCTGCGGACCCCCCGGCTGCCGACTGTGTGGCTGACTTGTCAAAGTGACTGTCTGATTGTCAGTTTGTGTATCATTGTATCCGTAGATGTCCGAGACTGGAAGGAGCCTGCACCACCAGCCCCTGCAGACATGGGGGCACCTGTTTGGACCACTGGTCCTGGCAGCAGTGCCAGTGTGTGGATGGCTTCACTGGCAAGTTCTGTGAGAAATGTAAGTATCTGCCTTTGAAGTGTCTCTTTTCTGCTGAGGTTGCACTTACTAAGGAATATTCTATCATGATTATTTATGATTCATCCCTCATGAGTCATCAAACTGCACCGTGTAGCTTAATATAAGCCACATCGCCGGGCTCTGAGCTTTATTTCAAAGCATTTGTGTATTTTATTATATAAATACTCCGACTCCAACATCAGAGAGCTAAAAAAGACCGAGGAACCTTTGGGGCTCACGAAAACTGCCACAAACTTATAGCTACTGTGTGCGACGCCACAGTATGTTCAGCAGCGTTACTGATAATTAATACCACGTTTACTCCAAGACTTTCCTATTATTACTGGAAACAAACAAGGTCATTACCGAGACAAGTGGGAACGTCTCTTTGTTTGCCATCAGGTTTGACTTTGTGGGAAATCTGCTGGTTGGCTTTACGGCACGACAGCGGATGTGAGCCGTTTTCTTCTGCTACAAATGGAAAGTCGTTGTAAATTTCAAAGGATTAGAACATTTAGTGAGAGGTCTGGGGTCTTCTGCCGGGACGTTTTGGGCGTCGAACGCTGAATTTGCTGCAGTCTGATGGATTTTTGTGCAACAGTTTGTTCATTTCCTGCATCAAATTATGGTGGAAACGTCTTAACGGGTGTCAAAGTACAAAATATCGTGGGATATAAATCCGCATGTGGCATCTTTTTCATGTCAGTGATGAATGAAACTGGAATCTGTGTCTTTGTACAAGGAGTCATAATGTAAAGTTGCATATAAATGGTCATCCTCATGCACATGCTTGCAGCGTCCAGTCACAGCTGCATCTTGATCACGACAATATGATCACTCATCTAAAACATGTAACGTCAGATCTGGTGGGTGATGCAGCATCTAATAAGCTGAACTCTGCAGCTCGAGGTTTTTAAGCCCACATTTGTCGACATTTTAATTGAATTTAAAGGTCAAAATATCTGAAATTGAGCTTGGTGCTAGGTATTTGCATCGAGGACTTCATGAGCCACTGATCCTTCATCTCCTGATTGGAATGAAATGATTTTGGTGCAGGATTTTTTTTAAGTACTTGTGTTACCTTGCTATGAAATTTCATAAAATGTTGTTCAGTAGTTCGACCTATAATTTAAATGAAGGAGAGAGAGGGAATGCCAAAACACTGTGTAAAAAAAAGGCTATAAATAACTCTTTTCCATTCAATCCTCCATCATTCAGAGCATTCCCCATCAACTCTGCATAGATATTAATCTCAGAAAGGGGAAGGACACTTTAAGACTTTAGCCTGATCTTTTTTGATCTGATATTATACTAATATATTGACTGTATATGATTGTTTTCCTGAGAGAGTATAGATCTGGGTTCAGTGTGTTCTGACGACTGACCTACATCTCTCAGTTATGGGAATATAATTGTAACCGCTGGTGAGAATGTAAGGACCCATTTGTGGTTATGGCAGTCGGATTAGGAAAATCATTTGTACCCGACTGCCCGCCAATAGCGGAATGGAAATAAAAGTTTTTTAAATTTTCCTTTGAAACTCGTGTGACGTCAGACTGGACTCGGCTTGATCTCCGTCTTTCTCACACAGACATGACAGCCGACACCGCCCTGTCTCTGGACGGCACCGGCCGCCTGGACTACTCCCTGAAGCAGGGCCCGAAGCGCGACGTCCTGCTGAGGCAGTCTCTGCAGGGCCTGACCTCCGACCCCATCGGTCCGAGCAGCCTGGAGGTCAAGTTCAGGACGCGCAGCAAGAGCGGCACGCTGCTGCACATCCAGGAGAGCAGCAACTACACCACTGTGAAGGTGAGAGGGGACATCGCGTCCGGGTTGCTTGTGTCGGTGTTTGTCGACTTTGCGATGCATATGTAGAAGCGTACAGTAAAGTTTCAAAGAAAAGCTGATTAAAAAAACTCCAGTTGCAAACAGAATAATTCATATTTTCATCCATCAAAGGAAACACAGTGCCAGAGTCTTTCTTTTTAACTGAAAAACTGCAATTACATGCATCTTTTGATCAATTCTGTTAATGAAACGCTTTTTGAAGAGGTTTTACTAAAAACTTTTCAGGTCAGTCCTCTGATCCACTACAAGCTTTCAGTGGAGGAAGTTTTAAGTTACTTCGTGTATATTAGCTAATCCCTAAACCCATTTGCTACGAAAATGACCTCTCCAGTCGATGATTTAACCCCTAAAAAGTATCTCTATGCAGCAAAATGACATATTCAGAAGTCTTCCCGTGACATAATCCCTTCTTGACGTAACTCTGTTGGTTCCTCTAGAATTAATCTCTCCCTCCACTCACTGCAGATCAAGCACACCAGCTTACCTGCAACTGAAACACTGTAAAACTACTACTACAATTACAAGTTGGAATATTGAAGCAATTAAGTCTTACATGTTGGAACCAGAAACTAATTCTGAGGAAGTATAGTGATACAGAAAGCCGCGACAGGGTTGGTTATTTGGGTTTGTTATGTATAAAACCCTAGAAGTCTGATCTGAGTTTTACAGAGCCATGGTGTTGATGGCTTATTTTGCTTCTGATGTCTTCTATCTTACAAAAAACACCCTTATCTAAGTATGTAGCATAGGACAAAATAATGGAATATAACACCTTAAAAATTAGAAGTGATGGCTTGGATCTATTTAGTTGTTGGATGGAAAGATCATAGCTGCTATTTCAGAATTCATCTGATTATATTGGTACTATGTGGTGTTCTGATGGAAAACCTTGATCAGACTTAGACACCCAAATAAACATCGTCCCACAACAAACACACTCCCTCATGCTGATGGAAATCCCAAATGTCACTGGATGAAAATGCACCCCATCACATGGAAACAACACCAACCAATCAGGAACATGTGGAGGAACATGACAATGGTCCAACATGTTGATGTGACCTCCAGACTTCCTACAGCCCATTCTGATCAAGCATCAACAGGATGCAGTGGAACCAGTTGGATTGACAGAGGCCCCACTGCACAAGCCAGAGTACCCAAAGGATCCAGTGCCCTGGTCCTGGTTCCAGACCCCATAGGACACCCTGAGAGGTCCTCTGGTCCATGCCCAATGGTTCAGAGCATTTTGGAGCACATAAGGGGGAACAACACAGTATTAGGCAGGTGGTCATAATGTTATGACTGATCTGTGTATATAGGCTTTACATTTGCATCACAAATCTCTTGCATCTAACCAATTTTTATTCAGATTTAACGTATTTTGACCCATGAAGTGTATCTGAATACTTTTACTCGTAAACTTATTGCTAGTTTACTAGCAAAAGCACCATTATAGCTAAAAAGCAGCTAATGTTAGCATTTAGCCCTTAGCCACATCCAGATTTAAACGGCATGTTAGCTAACGTGCAAGTTCCAATTAGTTCACAGTTATGGTATTTCGTAGTCAGTTCTGCCACACATACAAGCTTTGTGTCATCCATTCATTTGAGATGACAGAACCGCAAACCTCCAACGTGGCCTCCAGATGATACGATGCATCACCGAGGGAGTTTGTAATCACACACAGACCCCGAGCATGTTTGTCCTCACCCTACCTTTGAATCCCAGATATGTCCACTTAGTGCATCTGTCCATGTTTTTAGCCTCACACCGTCTCACCCCCTTCCACCAGCGCCCCCTCGGCCCACACTGTCTCCTTGTATAAACTATCGCAAAGCTACATTGGTCTTTCTCAGCCGCCTCCCTTCAGTCCCATTCCTCTTCTCCTCCCTCTCATCCCTCCCTCTGACTGATCCCGGGCAGCTGTCCAAAGAGGCCCGAGCGTCCATTCATCCTCTTCAATTTTCCTTTTAGACACCCTCCACTCTCAGCGCCATCAACCCCTTCCCCGCTTTAGCATCAGGCTTTCTCTCTCATGAGTTTGTTTTCCGGCTCCGAGCGGCTTCTGGTGCTCATCAAATCACCATCATCGGCTTCTGAAAACAGTCCAGAGGAGTATTAGAAGTGCTATGAAAGCTTAAAAAAAAAGAGCGGTGGGGGAATACACACTGTATATGTCCGTACTGTATGTTGAGAGAGAGGACTATATAAACTCAGATCTGAAAAGCAAGATGTTTAATAGATAAACTCCATGATTGGTTTTCCAGCTTTCGAGCGCTCGGTATTCTTTGGCTTTGGGGACTTTCCGCTTTTCCCATTTTAAATCAATTCTTCCGGAAGCTACTTATCATTGCTGATTTTTGGGGTCTTTGAAAAGGTTGGAGGACGGGATTACTTTTCCATCGAAGTGGGGAGAACACATGAGATTACCATACACGGTGCAGGCCACAGATTTGTCGGCCACGCCAGAGTGATTAATTTCTCTCGAAGACGCGCTCCGTCCCTCTCGCCTCCGCAAACGGCCTTCTCCTGTGGGCAGCCCAGTGAGCGTGTTTCCTCCGAATCTGTCGTTCAGCGAGCTTCTGATCATCCTCTGGCTGCACGCACAAGTTGTGAGAACATGATTGACTGCAGGGCGTCCCGCTGGGAGAGAGATTTACGAGCATCAAGCTGCATTTTTGTTTTTGACCTCAACAGCGGAGTCTGAAAGGGCTGCGGTGTTAGTCTTGTGGAGAGAAGGCTTCCTCTCATCGGTCGTGATTGATGCTGGCATGATAGCTTATTGCATTAATCTGCAAAACGCCACTTTTAGCCTTTGTTTTTTCGACTCTCCTCGGAGAACGTTGCTTGCTTGAGCATATTACGCTGTGCAGACATTTGGTGTTGGTTCTCAACTGGTGGGTCGGGACCCAAAAGTGGGTCGCAAAGCCATTTTTAGAGGGTCGCAGAAGCATGCCCCCCCCACCAAGTAGTGGTATTAAGTCTTTTATTTTAAAGCAGTGGTTCTCAACTGGTCTTATGACACCGTTTGCTTTCAATAGCAGGATATTTAGTGGTGCTGGCACCAGTAGTTGCCCACTATTAACCTCTAGATTTGTCTCTGCCAGCTTACTGGAGAAATTTATGCTAAAAAGCGTGCCAAAAATAAACCAAAATATGTTCCGAATCTGTCAAAATTGGCCAAATAGACCTAAAAACTTAGTAAAAACGTCCAAATATACCAAAATGAGCAAAAAATAAGCCAAGATTTTCCTAAGTTGTATCAAAATCCATGAGACGACACCCAAATGAACCTTAATTTGTTAGCAGGAACAGCAAACTTCAAAAATTTGGGTCGCGACTGATATTAATAGATACATAGTGGGTCCTGAGGCTGGACCAGTAGAGAACCACTGGTGTATACAGACGTACCAGCATGTATGTGACACTTATTTCTTGCATGCTATGAACTTGTCATATAGTTATAGGTGGTCCCTCGTCTGTCGCGGGGGTTTGGTTCCAGAACCCCCCTTGTTAGGCGAAATCCGCGAAGTAGAGACCTTATATTTATTTTATTATTTATATATATATTTAAGGCTTTATAACCCCTCCACCCGCACTGTTATTAACCTTTCCCACACTCTTATAAACACTTCCTGTGCTCGTAAACACTTTCTACACTCTTAAACCTTAAAATTCTACATGGGTACAGCCGCGTAGTTTCTCCCTTCCTTTAGCATGTCGAGGAGTTCCACCTTTTCTGCGATGGTAAGCATCTTCTGGTGCTTGGGTTTGGAGCCAGGAGCCTTAGACGGCACAGTGGACATCACAGGGCTTGAAATAAATTAAATTTTTTACCAAAATTTCACAAAAACACAACACCGCAGAGCAACGATACGCGCAGCAATCAGACGTCGATGTGAAATTGAAGGGATGCTTAAACGCACGGGAGGAGGAGGAGACTGATGCTGCGGCCGCCGAGCCAATCAGCACCCAGGATACAGAACACAGTGCTCTGGTTGACGTAGCAACTGCATACAATTTAAAAATCCACGATACAGTGAGGCCGCGAAAAGTGAACCGTGATACGGCGATGGGCTACTGTGTTGTAATAAAATTCCGAACCCGAAACAAATTTCTGAGCATTTTTTTGCCATGTTTGTGACATGTTTTACTCACCATCGGCTCATTTTACTCTGCACTTCTATGGAAACCAATAAAAGTAGCAAGAACTCAAACATGTCTTTTGTTTGGTATAAGTAAGGTAAAATTCCAAAAGTTGAATTTCTTTAATTATTTTACCAAAATTGAAAGAAAGCCTCATACCAACATGTACAACATTTTAACCAGATTTCCATAGGTATTGCCAATACTGGAAAACTATATTACGACCAAAGATAATTCTACTTACCCTACATTTTTAATTTCCTTTGATACTAGTTTTGTTGAAAGTCGCAGAATTTTTGTCATCTAACTGTTAGTCCCCACTGACCCTCTAATGGCTTCATGGTTTCACACAGGATGACAGAATTGAGTGAAAACATATTAATTTTTGTTCATTTTTAAACCACAAATGTAAAAAAAAGTATATATATCACACAAATATCACAATTTTAAGCTTAGACTTGTTCTCTGCTTGAAGGGTGCTTCACATATGATTAGTTCAAGGACCATCGGAAAGTTGAAAACATGAGATTCTGTATGTTTAAATCGTACCAGGGTCCTAAACATGTTTACTGCAATGAAATTTATCTGTTTATTTGTTTTTTTAAGTGTGATTGTGAGTGCTTTGGTAGGATAACATCAGGGTTAGGGTTAGTACAATGTTATTACTATGCATTTGAATTTCGAGTCAAGGCTGCTTTTGTTTGTCTCTTTCACTCAGGCAAACAAGCTTTTACAAGTACCAACAAAGTGCACCTAAAATTTACTTACTTAAATTCAGCACGTAACCAAACCTCCATCTCTGTTCCTTCTCTCAGCTGAGGAACGGCAACGTCCACTACATCTCAGACGCCGGCGTCGGGGGGAAGGTGGAGCGGACCGCGGGAGACGCCGTGCTGTCGGACGGCCAGTGGCACACGCTCCGCATGGTCAAGAACGGCTCGGCCACCCTGGTCCAAGTGGACAGCAATCACGCCAGAGTCATCCAGCACCCCACCCAGGACTTCGGAGGTCTCGGTGTTGTAACCTTCTCCCTGGGAGGGATCCCGCCTGGCCCTGCACAGCAGAAAACCGGAGCAGGTGAGGCTCAATGTTGCATTTACGGCGTTTGGGTTGGGGAGGAACGAGACAGGAGGTTATCAGATCAAGTAACTTCTGTCTATTAACATATACTTCTGGAAGATTGCCCATCCAGGATAAAACTGGAAGTGAAAGAGCAGAGCCGCTCCTTTCTCATTTCCAACGCTGCTCTAAACGCAGAGATTTAAGAGGAGAAATTCCCTCAGTGTCTAAAAGAAATCATATATTATGCACAGAATGTCATTTTTCAGTGTAGTTTCTATTTTGTCTGCCTAATGTATGTGGTAGGACCAGGTCGTGCTCCTTTTAAGGTCTTGCTTGCTGCTAATCTGCCATAAAGAATATCATTATTATGAGTTTCATCAGACAGTTTTAGTGTCTCATGATGATCTAAATGTTGTCTCAGAGGCTTTTCTGCCTTTTTAAGACATAATTTTTAAAGGAAATACTGTATTTTTGTCATGTTTTGACAAGAAATTTGTCACATTTACAGTCAAATGTCCCATTTTAGATGTTTCCCCTTAGAAAACGAACTCTGACAGTCAAAGCCTTGGTGAAAGTGCACTATATTTACATGTACGTGTGTTAAAGTACATGCGTGTTTATGTGCTGTGTCAAACACACATGCTGATGCATTCAAAAGCTGGCACTGAACCAAGACACTCACCCACTCTTTACTCACTGTAAATTACTAATACAGCAGTGTTATGGAAACCTCTTCTGCATACAGCACACGTATGTGACACGGCACTCATGAGCTCGTGAGCCCTTATAAATCCAGCACAGACTGTTTTTTTCCCCCTGAAATGAATTAAGAGTCTGCTGCTTGAACTGCTGACCATATTTGGTGGCCGTCCAAAACGACTCGGAGGAACTGGCCCGAAATCTGTCTCTGTCTGACACCGCTGAGATTTACCTGCTTTGAATTTACAGTAGTTGAATAAATGTTGCTTTATCAGAGTATCATTTATGGACAAAAATAACTAATATTAGTTTAATTTGACTTCGTCTTGGAGCACCTGGAGGCTTTCATCTTATTTCCATCGACTCTCTTCCTTAGCTGAGATTTAAATCGCGGATCAGATGTCCTCGAGCGTGAGCTGACAACAGTTTGGAAAAGGTGAAGGGAGGGATTTCAAAAGGAGGCAGTGCAACACAGTAAATTTCAGAATTTCAGGGGGAGGGAAAACTAACCTAATACTATGTACTAATATGGTAAAAATGAGCAATTTGAATGATTTGTTGACCTCTTTTACACAGGGACTGGGGCATATTTCAAAACAAACATATCCTCAGCACGCAGATCCGTGGCAGGCTGCCTGTGAACCAGCCCCTCGCCTCAGTGTGTGTCTGAACATTCGTGTTCTGTTGTGCGCTCACTTTTCAAGAGCTAATGAAAAGACGCGAATGGATTTAATCTGCACCGGGATAAATTCAATAAAAACCCATTTACATCGGTGAGGCAGTGCTGTTAGGCAACACACACAGCAACAGACTGAATTAGACACAGAGACGTTCATCCGAGCCAGATGCATGTCTTGAAGCTATAATGGCTCCGACGATGGATTCTCTCTGAGAAAATATTTCATGTTTCTTCTCTCAAATTGGCCAGTGATTGATTCGGCCCATTTTTCAAGTGTGTTTTTTTTTTTGAGGAGGAGGAGGAGCCTTGCACGAGTAAAATTCACTTTTTTGTGTGCCCTAAGCTTGAACCAATTACCCATCTAAACAAAATTCCTTTAGCTCTGATTATAGCTCCCAGTTCCTGCTATTTACGAGGAAACGATCCAGCATCAGCAGACATTTTGAAAAAACATCAGTCTGGTGGCAATTGGAAATGATTCCCCTCCAGGCCACTGTTATGTCCTTGTTAGCTGCTGTTGGCTGTTTCTTGTTATCTGAACCAGCTTTCTCTCCTGTTTGTCGGCAGGTTTCGACGGCTGCTTGGCCTACGTGAAGTACAACGGGGAGAACCTGCCGTTCACTGGAGAGCACAGCCTCGTCACCTTAACTAAAACCAGCTCGTCTGTGAAAATCGGCTGCAGAGGTCCCAACCTGTGTGAGAGCAGTCCGTGCTGGGATGGCCTGATGTGTGTCAACCAGTGGTACACATACCAGTGTGTCCCGCCAGGCGACTGTGCTTCTAATCCCTGCCAGAACCATGGCAGCTGTGTGCCGGACGGCCGCTCGGGTTTCACTTGTGTCTGCTCTGAGTTCTACACGGGCAAGACTTGTGAGACTTTAGTGGCCTGTCTGGGCGTCCAGTGCCCTCAGGGTACTGTTTGCAACACAGCCAATAATGGAGGATTTGTCTGCAGCCCAAGCCCGACAACAGAGACAATGGTCCTCCCCATCTGGGCTGTGCCGGCTATTGTCGGCAGCTGTGCCACCGTCCTTGCCTTGGTGGTGCTCAGCCTGATCCTGTGCAACCACTGCAAGGACCGCAACAAGACCAAAGTGCCAAAGGAACCCAAGGAAAAGAAACCCAAGGAGAAGAAGAAGAAGAAAAAGAAGAAGGGTAGCGAGAACGTAGCGTTCGACGACCCAGATAACATCCCTCCGTATGGAGATGACATGACGGTACGGAAACAGCCAGAGGGGAACCCCAAACCAGACATCATTGAGAGGGAGAACCCTTATCTGATCTATGATGAAACAGACATTCCCCACAACAATGAGACCGTCCCCAGTGCTCCCTGCGCCCCCTGCAATGGTCCAGAGGCAGATATTGAACATTATGATATAGATAATGCCAGCAGTATCGCCCCTTCAGATGCGGACATCATCCAGCACTACAAGCAGTTCCGCAGCCACACTCCCAAGTTCTCCATCCAGAGACACAGCCCGCTGGGCTTCGCCAGACAGTCCCCCTTACCCCTCGGAGCAACGAGCTACACCTACCAGCCTCAGTACACCCAGGCACTGAGGTCCACCCCACTGAGCCACTCCCACTCAGCCTGCCCCACCCCAAACCCTCTCTCCAGACACTCCCCAGCCCCATTCACCAAGCCCTCCTCCTTTTACCGAAACACTCCCACCAGAGAGCTCAACCTGGCTCGTCGGGAGGGCAGCCCGCTGGACCTGCACAACGACATGTGCCAACCGCCACCTATGTTCAACTACGCCACCCGGCTGGGGAGGCGCAGCAAGAGTCCGCAGACCATGGCCAGCCACGGCCACACCTCCAGGCCCGGCAGTCGGCTGAAGCAGCCGATCGAGCAGATCCCCCTGGAGACGGGGCCTCCTGTGGGGCTGTCCATTGAGGAGGTGGAGCGGCTGAACACTCCACGTCCACGCAACCCCAGCATCTGCAGCGCCGACCACGGGCGCTCCAGCTCAGAAGAGGACTGCCGCAGGCCACTGTCAAGGGTCCGTAACCCCGCTGATGGCATCCCTGCTCCAGAGTCCTCTTCAGAAAGTGACTCACACGACTCCTTCACCTGCTCGGAGATGGAGTACGACCGGGAGAAGCCTGTTTCTTACAGCTCCCGGGTTCCGAAGCTCTCGCAAGTCAACGAGTCAGATGCTGACGACGAGGACTACGGAGGGAGGCTCAAGCAGAGGCGGTACTCGAGTCGGAGGGCAGAAGGAGGGCCTGGCATTCCCCAGATGCCCCCTACTGAGCAGCACTACACCCTACCCCACAAACTGGGCCAGCAAGCCGGGGGCTTCAACTGGGACAATCTGTTGAACTGGGGCCCCGGCTTCGGACATTATGTAGACGTGTTCAAGGACTTAGCCTTGCTTCCCGAGAACGCGGCAGCAAAAGACATTGAGATGAACAGTGGGGATGGCTCAGTGACCATTCTAAACGAAGGAGAAGCTGAGCAATATGTATGAGACTATTTATTACAGTGATGTACAATATGGTGACGTTCTCCGTTTTAAAAAAAAGGAAGTCTGTATATTTCAAGAGAACATTGGAATTCGTGTTTTTTTTTTCATTACTCAAAATAATAAGACGACTTTTAAATGCAGTAAGGCAGAAAAATGGCACCTGTAACATGACATGTTTTGTCACGAGCCACCTTGGAATAGTTTACCAGTCTTTTCTAGGTTCAAACTGTACAATCGTGCATTCATCTCTCTGAGGCCTCATTACAGCGTATCCATTGACACTGGAAAAGAGAAATCCATGTCTGAATTCAATTTAGCGACTGCAAAGCTCCGTTCACATTATCTTGATCAAACATTTCTGTTCTCTATTACCAATATTGCCTCTCCTTTCCAAAAACTTCTGTCACATTCACAGCTGAGAGATAAGAGGGTAGATAGTATTAACACTCACAGGAAGAGAATTCCAGCAGGCCGCGGAGCAAACGAAAACCCCCGGCCCCTGTCTTTTTAGGGGTCAACTTTTAATTTAGTTAAAAGGAAGCATGTGTGTTTGATCGGAGTGCACCTGTAGGCGACGGGACCCGGCCCTCGGTGTGAAAGTGAGCGCACCGTTTTGCTCGCACGGTATTGCAGACCCCACCAATATTCTGATCCCTCTCTGTCTGCGTCAAAGAAGACTGGCTAAACGCTCCAAGAGTGAGATTTAATCGAGTCCCCTGCCTTACAGACATTTGAGGATTTCATTTCTTCTGCTTCTCTGGCCTGAGCTCAGGAGGAGAGGAGGGTTTTTTTTTATGGAGGGGGGGGTGGGGTGGTTGTTTGTCACAAAAACCACGTTCTCTGACCAGCCAAGTCTTTTCCGGGCAACGATGATGATGATTATGATGATGTTTGGATCCTGTAAACATGACCCCAACTAAAACACTATGAACTTGTGTACATTTTTTTAATCCATGTGAAATCATGGAGTCATTTGTCATGTCGTTGGCGTCTTTGTTCATTATTTTGACATGTATGGTTTCTACATTTTGTACTGTTTATTAACTTAAATTACTTAAGCTGTGTTTTTATGGATATTTTCATATGCTGAAATGTATGTTCTTACTTTCGGGGAAAGTAAGATTGAAGACTTATTTTTTACATTTGTTACATATGTAACATCAGTATTTTCCACTTTTGATAAAACTATAACATGCTGTATGCTTTGTACCTGTAAAAAGCCAATAACAGAATAAAAAAAGTATTTATTTAAAAGTGCTTCCTCTTTCTTTCTTTCTTTCTTTCTTTCCTGCGGGGGTAAGCGGCTCATTTAGATGTATGTAAGCGTTGGCAGTTTTTAAAAATAGCCGCCTTCAAGCTCCAGTTCCATCCTTTCCCAGATCTTTTGGGTGGTAAGTTATTCTGTGTTTAGGCCCTCACTCTGTGCAGCCTTTAAATAATACCGAGTCTCAACAAAACATTTAAAAAGGCATCTCAGGACCCGAATGAAACCGAGCCACCTCGCTCACAGCCAAACAAAACACCGAGCGGACTCCACGACGCAGGGCCCTATATTGCTTTCAACAATTATTTACATCTGGCTTATTGAGCAGAACCCCGTCTTCTTCTTCTTTTTTTTTTTTTGTCATAGCTCGGTGATTCGGCTTGCAACATGCTTATCTTCTCCATCATCGAGGGGAGAGGGGCCACGAGAGAAAACGCGGGGAGCCGTGAACCGAGCGAAGAGTGACAGCCCGAGTCTGGGTGAATTACTGCGAGGGGCTCGGTCCCGCGGAGAGCCCTGTTGACCGAAGCCTCTTTGGGACGGCTGCACCACTCTGATGCCGAGACAATAATAACACTCGCAATGATAATGAGAGCCTGGGTGGGTGGCGGAGCGAGTAAATAGGAGATGAATTCAAATAAACCTCACAGCGTCCTCTCTGGTCTGAAAGGTGTCCAGCAGCTTCAGGAGCGAAGCCCCCTCCGCCGCTCTATAGGTGAGCTTGTATCCACAAAGGGCACATTGTTCGACAGCGTGGTAGGATGTAAAACACTCATGAGGACTGACATGAATCTGTCTTCCTGGTTTTCTTGGGGGCAGTGTGGTGGTGGAGGGGGTAGTTTGGGGGGGGGTATTCCCTTTTTTTTCCACAAGTGCTGTTTTTGGATACTGTCCAGATGGCTGCTTGACTCAACAGAATGGCAGAGGAGCTTATGATGTGTTTAAGGATTAATTGCAGCATATATCCTAAGTGCGAACACTGCATGTTACCTTATAGGACATGGCCCTTAAGAAAACACGGCATATGTTATTCCTGTCAACTGAACGTCTGTTATTTCAGTAAGCAATAATGAGCTATTTGTGTTAGTAACGACACAATAATACAACAAGGGCCGTGGTTACAGCTTTGGAAAGCAATATAGCAAAATTATCCCGCGGATGTATGTATATGTGAAGCTCAGATTGAAACAAAGTGATTTCCAAGAGCGCTCGTTGCCAGCAAGTCAGCAGTAATGTGTTTAGCAGGTCTCCGCTTTAGCTTATTCGTCTTGAATGAAGGTGCGAAAGAGGCAGCGCTGGATTTCCCATGGAGGAGTGCTGCTGACTCGCTTTATTTTCCTCCTCCTCCGAATTCACAAATGTCATCAGAACATAATTCCCATTAAGATGATTTCCATGTTGACTTAAGAGCTTCCCCGGTATTTATAAAAGGCCGCGGCACCGAGCTGCGAGCGACGTCCTCGAAGCGGGGAGCTCCTCTTGCCAAAAGGCCTTGTTTATAGAGATTGATTACCCTGAGCCTCGCTGTCCTCGTGCAGCTACAGTGTCTCCCTGTGTTCGTCCTGAACGGCTCGTAATTCGAAGCACATTCGGATCGAAACAAACACATTCCGCTCCGCCTCCCGTTGGTCGGTGCAAATGGGTGTCTGGTTTGACTGTGAATGTGCATGCATGCTCAGCAGATAATGAGGGAGGACATCAGCACAACATCGAAACAAGCTTCAAATATATATATATGCTAGTATCTGCTGCAAAATGGGTGCGATGAGTGAATTTTAATAGCATGTAGTCCAACATGTAATCACCAGCTTGACTCCTGTCATTATTCTCCCCTCATTTCCTGCCGTTAAAATCGAGACAAATTTTTAAAAACTTCCCCGTGTCAGGCGTGTTTATTAGTGAAAAGCACCTCGTGTGAAGGAGAGCGCTCATTGCAGGACACGGTTCTCGACAGCTAACGATGTTTTCCTTTCAGAATTTCTGTTTCCTGCTGAGCTCACAGCATCTGACTAACAGAACAAACCCCGAACGCTCTCAAATGTAACGGCATGAGAATGGAATCGCTAAGTGTACCGCATTCCTGCCTGAATTATTTATTGACAGTTCGGTTTTGAGCCCCGAAAACATCTGTTGACAAACCGGCTCAACTCAAATTCCATCTTCGTCTCTCGTTTCTGGGCTTTCTGACTAAATCACTCAGCAGCAGATTGAGTCTGCACAGTTGTCGGGGGCCTGCAGACCAGGGAGCTTCCCATGATCCCGAGCAGCTCTGGGGCTCATCATCCATGTCAGCTTGAGAGTCATGCTGTTGTACATACATGGAGCTTGGGATGAGACTGTGTCTGATTGTAGTTGCTCGCGCGTCTTAACCAGGTACCTCAGCAGGTCAGTATTCCACTTAAGTTAAGGAGCTCGCATGGAATTGATTTAATGATGAATTAGCTAAATCAATACAGCAGAGACAGATGGAGTCCTGCATGTTCCATTATGCAGCTCTGTAGCATCTTTCGTTCGACCTCCCTTGTCGTTATGCAGTAATGGAGTGTAGTTAAGTGGCGTTTACTCAAAAGCCAGGTCAGACTTAAGGTAGCTGTACTTGACTTGAGTATTTTCCCTCCGCTTCCCACACCTACTCCACTACATACCACTATATTGCAGTTTATGTCCCCATATTGTGCTAAAACAATTGGACTTCCCAGTTTTAGGTAACACAAGTAGGTCAAGGCTACTAGTCTACACCAGTGGTTCTCAACTGGTCCAGCCTCAGGACCCACTATGTCTCTATTAATAACGGTCGCAACCCAAATTTTTGAAGTTTGCTGCTCCTGTTAACAAATTAAGGTTCATTTGGGTGGAGTCTCAACGCATTTAGATACAATTTAGGAACATTTTGGCTTATTTTTTGCTAATTTTGGTATTTTTGGACGCTATTGCCAAGTTTTGGGCGTATTTTTTGACCCATTTTGACAGATTCTGAGCACATTTTGGTTCATTTTTGAGACGTTTTAGCATAAATTTCTCCAATAAGCTGGCAGAGCCAAATCTAGAGGTTAATAGTGGGAAACTACTGGTGTCACCACCACTAAATATCCTGCTGTTGAAAGCAAACTGTGTCATAAGAAACACGTCTTTTAAAATAAAAGGCTCAATACCACTACTTGGGGGTTCATGCTTCTGCGACCCTCTAAAAATGGCTTCGCGACCCACTTTTGGGTCCCGACCCACCAGTTGAGAACCACTGCTCTACACCATTATCAACCAGTATGCTATGGTGCTATGTACCAACAGTCTTGGTGGTGATCTTTGACTACTTGGTGGCCTCTAACACTGCCTTTCTTGCCAGTGTAGGGGTCATTTCTAGATTCCTGCCACACATCTTGTGAGGATCATATATTTCCGACTTACGTTTTGTAATCTCTTATTATTCTATTAAGGCAGTATAACCTGTAAATAATTGTAGCGTAAGTAGAAACAGGATTTGGTTGTTTCTGTGTTTGTTTCTCGGTCACAAGTGGGTTTCAACAGAATGCAAATAAAGGGAGGAACCGAGCTCAGCAGTTGTAGGTGCAACGGGAAGATTCTGCAGGCACGAGATAGCAGGAGAAGGCCCAAGGACACAGAGGAACCAGTCAGCTAGCTACAACACATTCTGTGCTCCTGTCTTCATGGAAAAGTATAAATTAGTGCTGTCAATCGATTAAAATTTTTAATCGCGATTAATCGCATGAATGTCATAGTTAACCCACGATTAATCGCAAATTAATCGCACATTTTTTATCTATACTAAATGTCCCTTGAATTATCATTTTATACGAGGAAGAGGCGGAGAATTCGCGTCTGCTGTGTTTGGCCATCAAGTGGTATTTCAGACTGGATGTGCTACGATGATAACTCAGTTCATACTGACAACACACACAGATAACTTTGGTCTTGTCAATCGTCATGCGGCACCCCAGGCCGCCGTCACCTGGCGAAGCATCTGCATCAGCAGCACACGGTTCGGGACGCGGAAAAGGAGCCGACAGAAAGGCGAGTGAGAATATTGCTGCTGTACCACCACCAGCAGGAGATCCTGTCGGACTCCGACGGCAAACACCTCGCCAACCAGATTAGGATCCAGAGTAGATTGGGATCCAGCTCCAACCCCCTTAGTGTGAAACACCTTGTAGTTAATGATTCTGCTTCGCACTGTGGCCACTTGAAAACACTTAGCTATGGCTTTATGGGCTCTCCATACACCTCAACCAGCTGTTGCATCAGTGTTATTCATCTAATGCAAAATATTTCTTCTATCACTTTGCTTGTCTGCATTGAGTACTTTTACTTTGATATTTCAAGTAAATTTCTTTGATTATATTTGCATAGTTTTGCATCAGTAATGTTTCCAGTGCAACATTTTTTTTTACTTCAGTAAAGGATCTAAATATTTCTTTAAAACTGCTGTTCAGTGGGTGTTGGCTCCATGCTGTTTGAGCTACGAAAGACATTATACAACAGCTGTTACAAGCAGAGCAATTGTGTAAATGATGAATAAAGTGATTTTAATTAGTTGCACCTTTAAAAGCAATCTGAAAGACTGTATTTCATACATGCAGATACACACAGCCTGGATTAAAGGCCAGATGTCACCGTTAGAGTTGTCAGGTGTTGCAGTATTGCACTGTACACTATATATACCCACATCTTCAGCTCCCTTTAAACACCTCGGTTTGTTTTTGTATGTTTCCGCAGCCTGACGGACAAATCACCGGTCCCTCTTTTGAAGGTTTACGTGTGAAACAACCGTATCGCTGCACGTATCGATCTTAGGGTCGCTCTCCGCTTCACATCTGCATCAAAGCTGCGAGTCTCGCCTTCGATAAGTGTTCCTCAATGCCGTGTGTAGTGCAGCCAGCGATGCCTTTCAACACACATGAAAGCTTCAGCGAGGAGCCGGAGCAGTTGGGGAAATGAAAGGGAAAGATAGATAGCTTTGTGCGTGTGGTTGTGCGAGGAAGACGATGACTGTCCCATCTCTGGAAAAGCTCCTTTCTGTGCTCAGTAAAACTCTGCGGTTTTACTCCAGCTCCGAGGGGCTGGGATTAAACGAGGCTCTGGTTGCCACCAGCTTGAGAACATTTATAGAAGTGTATGATGGATGCTAAACAGACAACATCGTCATCATGAGACCCCTGGCTCGAGTGTCACTGCGCTGTCAGAGAGCCGCTCTGTCAGGCTCTGCAGAGGCAACACATCTGCTTCTGATCCGTGTGTCACATTCTGCTGCTTCAGCAATTTCTGAGTTTTGTTTTGTTTTCTAATTCAGGAGATGCTGCTGACTTAAGTGCTGGTTAACTCACTTGTGTCTTTGGCAACCAGCAGGGCTGTCGGTCTCTATGCGCTCTTTGGATCCACTCAGCTGCTCCGGTTTCTTCGCTTTGACAAGGCACATGTTGAGATTTTCTACATTGACTTGAGTTAAACCCCTAAACGGGGATAAATGCGGCGCAAAGAGTTAGCAGAACACGACTCTGCTGGTGGTTTGCGCCAAGCAGAAACAAAATGAAGTTTTCCACCGTATCATGAATTACGTTTGCTTCAGTTGCAATGAAAACGTGCTCGTTGAAACTGTCCGAAAGGGAGGAAAGTTCAAGCGCAAATGAAGACGAAAACCTTTAAATGGAAAACGTCATCTGAGCTAAGTCGGTGGACTAATGAGGACCATGTGACGGGGCTGAAAGCTCCAGAATAAGCAAACAAGTAGACCTGAAGTTCAAATGATGGAGCTGCTTCTTTTGAGTTTGATCTCTAAACTCTTAATAAGGGGAGTTTGGTCGCTGATTGGAGCACCAACCCTGAAAAGCCATCCCTCGTCAGGGAAGGAGGTCTTCGACACCATCTTTCTCCAATTTGCAACGCCCCCCTTTCATCTCTATCCAGGAGATTCAACAACTTAGCCTCTAAGAACCATCGTCGTTTGCGAATGACCCAGTGTGACTCCTAACGACTCTGACGACCCCAGCGACTGTCGCTACATCATGGAGCACCATCTGGGTCACCCCTTTGGAGCACTGAAGACTGTTAGTCACCACTGGTCTTTGCAAACACCTCCACAGAGCTTAAACAGCTGGGTTTCCCACCAGCAAGTCAGACTAGTCCAGTTTAGTCTTAACACGAACGAACTGATGAAGCCACTCGGATGAGAGGCCAAACGTCTTCACAGACATCCTACTGAGCCCAGTTGGCTTCAACTGAACTGCCCAGAATAACCAACCCTGAAATGGGCCTTTTATTCACAGACTTTTGTCCTAAAAGAATCCTGTGATGGTTGAACTAATGTTCAGCTCTACTTTAAAACACTGAGTCCAAACCTTTGTCAGACCTGTCAGATGGACCCACCAACTCACCACCAATATGTCTATTTAATCACATTTAACACAGTTTACACCATATATTGTGACATCTCTCCATTACTTTTAGCTAATAACTACTTTATTATCACTGTAGCTAGCCATTTTAACCGTTTAGTCGTTATGTTTAGCTGTTTGTTAACTGTTCATCCATAGTGTTAGCTAATAGTTTCATCTTAGCCATACTTTGAGGTAGCTGATTCCACCATTTACTTACTTTTCCACCATTACTTATTTAATTTTTCTGCTCAAACCTAACTGGACTTATTCAATCCTTCTGTCATTTCAGATGAGTCGAGTCATTAAATCTTTCCCACGTACCCCCTGGGTTACCTTTACCCTCGGTTAGGAATCCCAGGTTTAAAATATGTAATTGTGGTTTTTTTTGTACATTTCCTACTTTTACATTTGGCTTGGCAAATTTTTAGTGAATGGACCGAAGCTATAACAAACTGGCAGCAGCAGTCTGTCGTGGGTTGTCCAGCACAGCAGAGACCGTTTCATTTCACACCCTGCTATACCTCACCTGACCACCAGTGGTCCTCAGTTTGCCTACTGTGGTTCTCACCTGTCCACTCACCTGCCTGCACTCCTGGTATATGTACTCTCCAGCCAGCTTTCACGCCTTTGCCACACTATCTGCTTTTTTACCATCTGGTTCCATCCTCTGCCGGTGTTTGAGTCCCAACGAACAATTTTCCACTTTTATGTCCCCTTAATACCATTTAAGCTAAAATAAAAGCATTCCTCAGTCAATATTACGCATCTTTGAACAGTCTCTGCTTGTTTTAACTCTTCATTAAATACACATAATATTTACAGTGAGGAAAAAGCACCGCCTTTATCCCATTTGATTTATATTTTATAGCTATAACTTTATTGGACAGAATATGCCGTCGAAATGGAAATCATCTTGACGTCCTTGTGCAACATTCAGCCTGACAAATCGGATTCTTCGGTACTATAATTCAGAGCTTTCTTCCTTTTCTCCTTTTTGTTCTGTGGTTTTGAAGCACAGCACAAGCTTGTAACAACTGACTCTACAGCATTTATAGTTTTCAAACCGTTAGCCTGTCGGTTGTTGCTTCTATTTAAGCAGCGGAGCTTGATATTGCCCAGTTACTGCTAATGTGAATTCCACGAATTATAAAAAACTATTCAGGAAAACTCTCTGGGATGCTTTACAGGGTCACGAGTTTAATATTTGTCATGTTGTCCTAATCGTTTCTGTTATTTATTTGCCCTGGCGTGTGGTTTTCTGTCTGTTCTTCTGCAGAACACTGTGTGCTTTTGTTTTGCAAGAATATAAAGGTTATTATTATTATTACATCCATGGAAACGATTGAGTTCTCATGCCATGTCTCATTCAGCGGCACTCCTCTTGCAGCAGAGCAGACTTGACACGCCACCGTACATATGGCCAGGTCCGCGAGGGTGGACGTTTTGATTTAGGCTCCGTCAGAGTCTTGAGACTCCGTGGCTTCGGTTCTTTAATCATGCTCAGCTCAAGTTGGACCACAGCTCCGGCTCGCAATCGGCGTGAGGGGGTCTGCTCCGAATCAGTCATGTTCTGCGGCTTGCGCTTTTTATGACATCGCATAAATGATGGTCAACAAGCAAATCACACAGGCAGGGCCAAAACCTCAGGGCCAGAATATAACATAACACAAACACAAACAGGAGTCTCCATGTGGCCGAGTGTTCCTGGTGTGGGTGGACCGGCTATCTAAATGTTTACTGCTCCTCCAGCCACTTTGAATGCCTCGGCAGCAGTTTACTGGAGACAGTAAAAGAGTGAAATAGCTTTTTTTTTTTTTACGACGTCTAAAAGTTCATTTGAGAGCCTGATTACAATGCAAGTTAATTATAATTGCTTGGGATTGCTCTTTAATTGAGGAAGTGGAGTATTTAATTGCACCTCTAAATCAACACGCTGTCACCGGCTGCTTCAATATTGCAATCCTGCGCCGTTATTAAGTGCACTGTTTTACATTTAGGGGCAGCGCGTGGATTTCTGAAGCAGCGCCACAGACTGGGTCAGGACAGTAGTGCTTCTTTTTATTGTGCTGACTTCAGGAAAAAGCTGCTGAGAACCGAAAACAATGCCGCCCCTGCTGCCAAGATCTTAATTCAGCAAAACAAACATCCGTGATGAACTGAGGAGGAGGTTTTCTCCTGCTCCGTCCAAACCACAATCACAAAACCATCAGCAGAAGAGCAGAGGGGGGGGAAAAAAAGTTTATTTTTCGTAGCAATGTAGGACAGGGATACCTCGCCTCAGATTTACATTATGAGAAAACAATTCAGCCGCCATGTCGTACACACTGTAAATAAAAAGCGTCTTATTTTCCCTCCCTCATATCTGTCAGGGGTGTTATTCTCATCCCCACTTGCTTAATTTGTCTATTATAAGGTACGAAGAAGGACACCGTTAACGCATTTATATGTGAATGCTGCTTTATGGACGATGAACTCGGGGATTTACGACTCCGGAGTCTCGCGTTATGCCTTGTGTATTTGTGTTGTGTGCTTTTATGCGTCTGGCTACAAGGAGAATTCCCCCGCAGGGACAATAAAGATGAATTGAAATCGAGAGGATCAGAGCGAAGAAACGAGCAGCAGCAGCAGCGCCGGGATTCGGCTCCTTGATAAAGGTACCCGGAGGAGTTTTCTTTTTGTAAACAAACAACGCTCTGGGAGTGAGTCCTCCAGGGGGAATAAACATGCCGGATTTATTTCCTACCTGAAGAAGCGATGAGGCGGTTTTATCACGACGAGTCATGAAAGTCTTTATCTTGTAGGTCGTGACCATCGTGGTCACTTTGCTACCCCTGCCGATAGATAGATAGATAGATAGATAGATAGATAGATAGATAGATAGATAGATAGATAGATAGATAGATAGATAGATAGATAGATAGATAGATAGATAGATAGATAGATAGATAGATAGATAGATAGATAGAACTTTACTGATCTTTTCAGGCAGTGCCCTCCAGGAAATTTAGAAATAATTACGATACGTCCTTATAAATACGATAATATACGTCCCTTTGCGGGATTTGTGTGTTTTACAGTCATGCAGTGATGTCAAAAAGCCTGGAGTTGGTGGGGATGGCGCGTAAAATACATTCTAGTTATTACTCCAGTGATTTTTTTTTTTTTTTAACATTTAGGCCCCATCCACATGAAGCCAGAACGCTTATAGCTTCAAAAACGTTTCAGTAAACGTGTCCGTCCACATGAATTCACTTGATACGCTTGTAAACAATGTAAAACATATGCCAGGCCTGTTGGTGGCGCTATGACGCCGTAACAGACACAAGTGGAAACTGGCAGCGGGACTTACGAATTCTGAAATATGTAAACGTAGAACATGGCGGCGGCAAATACGAGTGGACGAGCTGGTAGGACTCTAGTCTGGACGGACGATGAGGTGGAACTATCAGCAGGACATACGCAGCACTATACGGAGACATTGTTGTCGTCGTTTTCTGAGTTTGCACATCTATCCAGAGGTGGAGCTATGACGCAAGCATGTCAGAAAAAGAAGCGGACAGGGCGTAACAACGGTGCCACGTAAACGGCGTTTTCAGATCTTTGCACTCTGGGACCTAGGTTCAGAAAGGATCGTTTTCAGACCCCCAAAACGCCGGCTTGGTGTGGATGATACATGGGTTGGATGAAGTATTTGTGCGTTTAGGTCTGGACTCGTCTTCGTGTGGATGGGGCCTTACTCGATTAACTATATTTACAGCCTGAAAAGTGACTAATTTGTTGTATGTCTTGTACTGTATGTTGTTCTATAGCAGAAGTTTATAGCTTTCCCCGTGAAAATACACCCTCCTCATTCCGCTGTAGGTAGTTGTTGTTTCTGGTCATTGATTTATGTTGGCCAGAAAAGGTAACAATACATATTAGGTCAAATGTAGTATGAGAAAAATATCTAAATGTCCTACTGCATTATGAATACCAGCATGGTATTTTTCTGGCCTTTTGACCCACAATCCTCTGCACAGCTGAAGATGTGTCACCGTGTTTCAGATGAGCATAAACAAGCTTGAGCTGCACGGACAGATGACAGCTTGTTTCACATTACAGACCGCAACGGATCTAATAGGAAGACAGTGACAGTATGAAGTAGTACATCACAGTTGTATGCATGCTATATGCAACAGTATGTACTTTGAAACGGTAGCTGCAGTCTGTACTGAAAGTAAAAGGAAAGCCTATTTGATTGGAATGATAGGCAAGAAGCCATGATCCGACCTGGCATGTTAACAAAAACCTCTGAAGATGGCAGAAATCTGTATTGTACATGTATTTGCAGAGCTTGATACTTGATCATAGTGTACTGTGTTGCCGATTCCCATCCCACATGTGGTCATTAATTCTGCTGGACAACAAGTCTCTTTTAGAACACATCAAACTACAAACAAGGTCAGTTATGACTCAGGATGCTTAGGATCATCTGTCATGTTGGTCCTGATTCAAACACTGATTTTAGTGATCAGCTGATTTTTTTAATCACATCTTTGGTTAAGGACCCCATATCTGCAAAACTACTTACATGTTTAGTGTTAAATTAAATGTTATGCTTAACAAAGACACCGAACACGGTTAGCCTCGTCATAGTGAGCATGTTATCAAGCTGATGCTAGCTTTAGCTCAAAGCCGACTCTTATGACTTGTTTATACTCCCTTGTGGACACGCACATAGACAACTGTGGACACCACCAACACGTAGGATCATGTATGTGCACATACATCGATCAGGCATAACATTATGACCACCTGCCTAATATTGTGTTGGTCCCACTTATGTGGTACAAAATGCTCTGAACCATTGGGCATGGACCAGAGGACCTCTCAGGGTGTCTTATGGGGTCTGGAACCACTGGATCCTTTGGGTACTCTGGCTTGTGCAGTGGGGCTTCTGTCAATCCAACTGGTTCCACTGCATCCTGTTGATGCTTGATCAGAATGGGCTGTAGGAAGTCTGGAGGTCACATCAACATGTTGGACCATTGTCATGTTCCTCCACATGTTCCTGATTGGTTGATGTTGTTTCCATGTGGTGGGGTGCATTTTCATCCAGTGACATTTGGGATTTCCATCAGCATGAGGGAGTGTGTTTGTTGTGGGACAATGTTTATTTGGGTGTCTAAGTCTGACCAAGGTTTTCCATCAGAACACCACATAGCACCAATATGATCAATGCTATTCACTTCACCTGTCAGTGGTCAGGATGTTGTGGTTGATCGGTGTGTTCTGCACATTCACACTACACACACTTGTGCATGACAACATTTATGTCACATGCTCCGTACTGGATTGTCCATGAGGCAGTAATGTGTAATATTACCTCTGAACTGAGTGAGAAAAGTAATATTTCTGATCAGACTTTTCCCATCGTCTTTGCCTTTTCATTGTAAAACACAATATACTTGAACCTCTTTACCCTTTTAAACCTTTTCCCAGGGAAAGAAAGTTACACTCTGAACATCTGGTAAATGTGCATCCTGTGATGAGAGTTCATAAGCCAACATTTAGAAGTATTAAGGTGTCAGATGAAAGGAATTGAAATGCGCTTAATAACTTGATGATGATTGGCATCTGTCAGCATGAACTCAAAGTCAGATCAACCCAAATACTCTGCCCTTTATTTTCTATTTTAATCTCACATCGATTATTTAAAAAGACAACCAACAAACTATTTGCTCTTGAAGAAAACAGGCTGAGCAGCTCATGCTTCTTTTGCTACAACAGCCCACACTAATGTGACACTGAAGTCTTTTCTCAGCGGCGGCGTGTTATGAACCACAGAAACAGCTGCTCTCCACTGCATGCAATTACCACATTTTCTCTGCAGCCCGCTGTTGTGATGTTTGCGAAACCCGAGTGTTTGTGCGTGCGCGCCGGCGTGGGGGTGTGAACGTGTGTGGGGCACGTCCGTAAACTCTCTCTCTCGCACACACACAGGTGTATAAATGCGCATACAGTAAACAGCTTGCACGCTCTATATACAAAAAACAGCTGTACGCGCTCGTTTCGACCTTTCCGTTGCTTCTCCTGCGCTGGCTTTCATTCCATAACGCTGGATGATTATTGCTTATGATGTCTGTAGGAAATGGCAAAGGCTAAATGTCACAATCCACAACACCGGCGTGGATAATCTGTTTCCTAAATTTAAAATTGGCCGTGCTGGGCCGCTTGGGAGTTGGCAGCGTTGAGATGGAGCGGCGCCCGTTATTATACCACGGAACTATACAGATCGAATTTATCTGCCCTGCCAAGCTGGGATTCCAGAGAGAAAATACAGCAACATGTGAAAGGACAGCTCATTAAAACCATTAGCACAATATGGGCTTCTCATTGGCACATGACAGCCATTTAGCCGCAATCCAATAACAGATCCCCGCTCCTGCTAGCACCTGGTGGAATTTCGTAGCTGAATAGTTCGCAATAGCCTCCACTTCGCCCGTCTTTCACCCTCCTGACAGCCTCGCGTGTATATGCAGAGGGAAACAAAAGTCACGTACAAACAAATGGCACTTTTTAGGTATGGAGGAATGTGCACACACTTGGCAGCTGATAGGAGCACATAAATTTTCACAAAAAAAAAGGGGGGGAAAAAAAATGCTCATTGCCTCATTGTCCCTCCTTTGCTCGCTGGCTACTTCAGCCGCCTGGTTCCCTTTGGATTTTCCCATGCCCTGCTATCTTTTCTCAAGTCTTAATCTTTTCATTCTGTCAGGCCCGCTCTCGGCAGCCTCCGCGCTCTTTCCAAAGGTCTGGACTTCATGCTAATTGTCTCTCAATGGCACGGTTACCTCCCACCTACATAATGCACCTTGTTTCCTCCACTCAGTCTGGGCTGCACCATTTCGGCTCATTCAAATTCAGGAGGGAGAGGGCCTGCAGAAGCAATGCCTCGGGGCGACGGCGAAGCTACGCGAAGCAACTGCACGAGAAAAAAAAAGTTTGATTTGCTTCCCTGTTTTGTTTTGTTTTTTTTTGGAGGGGGGGAAGTTTCCGTGGGTGGGCTAACCAGGCGGGACATTTTGAAGGATGAGTTGCATGCGATTGCTGTTGTGTTGGACAAAGCGCGACTTCTCAACCGCAAGTTTGCGCACGCCAGCGTCTATCACACAGTCCATCATGTCGTGCAGCAGCAGCAGCAGCAGCAGCAGCAGCGCTACCGGGTCGTGCACCTTATTTTTGAATTAGCCTCGCTTTTGGTTCACGTCTGCCAGCAGCTCGATCTACGGATGCAGCGAGAAAAAAAAAAAAGGCAAAGGGAGGCGAAGGTTATGAAAATCATTGCTACGACACGAACGCGGAGCCCCTCTCGTGGGTTAAACGGGAGCGCCGTCGTGAAAAGGCGCACATGATTTGTGCTAATTGCGTCCACGTAGACCCAGATTGGCTGTTTTCCTTTCGCTGGAGAGATCCCAGCCACTCAGGACTGAGACGACAGCCATGCACCATTACCATCTATTCAAGTGCGCACGCTTTGATCTTCCCTCAGAAGGAGAGCGATGGGGGGAACACGAGGGAGGGAGGGGGGAGAAAAATAAGGAGAAAAAACATCATCAACAATTCAAATGCGCCCAATTATTGGACCATAAATAAAAGCCTAATTAGCATAAATTGCTTCCACATTGTTGCTATTTTTACATCATCTCTTCTTGCAGTTTTCTGGCTTCCTTTCTCGCTGCTGCTGTATTGTGCGCACGGGCCTCTGCATCACAGTGAGTTATGACGGAGATGCTTAATTTCATAGCGAAATTGCGGCGCTAATTAAAACTGGTGGGTAAATATTTTTGCTTTCCTGCGCAGCGACTCACATGTGTTTTTATTTGGAAACGCGCACCAAAAAAAAAAAAAAAAAAAAGCCCAAGTCGATCCTGATTATCGTCGCAGCATCGTTTCGATCACGCAGCTGTCAGTGGAGCATCTGAGACGCCTCGAGCTAATGACTTGAGTTGCATCAGCAGTTGCTTAGGTTTCTTTTGACGTGTAATTGCCAATTGAATTAGCGCCAAATTGTTATTGATCTTTCCAAAAAAATTAGGAGCAGAGCGAGGGAACGTGCACGGCGACGCTGCAGCCAGGATTAGATTCACACGTCGTTCCGAGAGGCTTTTGTTTTCCTGGCTTGACGGCGCTCATAAAGGCCAGCCTGTCTGCTCCGTCTGGTTCGGGTTATGAAGTCACTTTTTCAACGCAGAAACAAGACGGCGAGGATCAGGTCGGATAACGGTTCTTTCCCAGCGTCTCCTGAAACATTGTTTTTGATCAAACAAACCAGGATCTCCAGAAATGGAAACAGTATCCCGGCGCTCCCCTCTTTAACCCCTGAGGGACGTTCAAACCGAACCCGTCTCCTTGTACGTCTGCCTTCTGGGAATCAAACCTGCACAGACTGGTGACAGTTCGGCGTCTTGGACCAGTAGGCAGCAGACATAACGAGGTTTAAAGATGGCATTCCCACGCATTATGAAAACTGGCCTCGTGGTTAAAAAGCTCAACACCCAGCGATACTCCACCGTCCTCACTGTCTTCTCCCACACACTTTCAACACATCTGGCCAGAGGTTCGGCCTGCCATTTGACTTTAAGACATCTTTTGTTCTCTTGTGGTTTTCAGTTTAGCTTTTATTACACACTCCAATTCATCTAATTCCAATTTATAATTTCCAGTCTAGGCGTAGAAGGTTACAATAATAAGCCATAACTTCTCTCGACTTTGAATGTTTTCCTTGGTCACTGTTGATGTCATTGGGCCATTAAAACGCCAAAAAATGACTTAATTGTAATCTCCGTCCAAGCTGCGGAGGGAAAGCACACTGATTTCCAATAAGTGTCCCTATAGATTAGTGTATGGGGTTGTTTTGGGTGGCGTAGGTTATGTGGTTAATAAAGAAAATGAAAGGGTGAAAAGAAGAAAACCTTTTTTCCCAGCTGGCTTAGTTTTGTTTAGAAATGGAGTCTTGACAACATTTTCTAGCAAGAGAGGACAGAAAGTAGAGAAACCATGAGGATTTGTCTCAATCGAAATGTTTGCTAATCGAATATAACAGATGTAAACGTTTCATAGATCTTCTGTTTCACTGTCTGCACCTGTTTTCCAGATAAAGTAACTCAGTAAAGCAGAACAGGTTTGGATCAAATGTGCCCTTTTGCTCAGTTATATTAATGAAAATGCAAAGTTAGCAGTCCTTTTAATGCATTAAAAACAATGAGCGTAAAACAGCAAACAGGAAACAGGCATATAAAGCAACTGCTGGTCATGTTTGCCATCCTCTTACTATATTAAACAGCACAACTCAGTGAGAGGTGGCTCGGTTGTTAGCAGCGTCGCCTCACAGCTAGAAGATCCCCGGTTCGCGTCCCGGTTAGGACGGAGTAAACAGTAGATCAGATGATGATGATACCAAATGAGGAAGGCGTCATTCAGAGGGATGAACCCAACAACTTGTCCTCAGGTCTGCAGAGTTCTATCATCTTTCAGCTCGTTTTTGGTTTAACATCCCAGAGCTTCACCGTTTTGTTCACCAGGTAGCAGTTTTCTATAGAAAGGCTCCGACAAACCCGCCAGACTGCATCTGTCCAGCAACGAATGGCTGATAGACAAAGCTAGCAGCTACCTGGTGAACACAGTCGAGCAACTCCCAGCAAACAGACCTGATGTTCAGATGCTGAAGACAGAAACAGAACAAGCCGAGGAAAAGATTACTCCAAATGAATGATACATTTGCACTGTGGTTGCTGGATCAACTCTTTGCTTCACATTAGCGATGAAAGCTTCATCAGGCCATAACATCAGGCTTGTTTGTACACAGCCTAAGTTGGGTTTTCTTTGCTCCTGGTGTTTCTCTTTGGATGTCGACTGCTGCAAACTGATGCAGCGTTATTTTATTCCATCTCAGACTTTGGCCTGACAAACCGTAAAAAGAAATGAAGACAAATTAAAGGTGTTCTGTCTGAAGCATTTAAGCAGCAGCTAAAGCCAAAACCCTCACAACATATTCGGATTACTCTTCTGGGAACCTTCCTCTGCTTGATGAAAAAAGATGGCAGACAGTTGTCTTTGCCTCCCTTCACAATGGGAGCTTGTGTGCAGGTCCAACATAGACGCTGACTCCAGACCGGCTCTCCTCGTCGACCAATCAAAGAAAACCAAACACTGCGTTCCCTTCACATCAGACGCGATGAAATCATGCATAAAGAGGGAGAGACTGTTCGCTCTGGACAGATGCTGAGGTTCAGCCTGCTTTCCAAGAGCTCCTGTCATGGCTGACCCGCCACTGAACCTCTGGGCTCCGTCTCGTAGTCACTGCCAATGTAAGCAGATGCCTCCTCAGGGTTCGCTTTCACTCTCTTATTTATGCATGGGATGATAATGCTGTCCCGCATGCGATACTTCAAGAGAGGGGAAGAGTCAATAACTAATGGAATTCATGCTAAACCAGCACTCCTCTTCCCTCTCGGAGAACCACCCAGGTTTTCCGCTGATACGCTCACCTCTGCTGAGCATCGCCTTCGAGCCCACACAGTTTGCCACAACAGATTTAGCTCAATTACTGCTGGTCCTGCCGGATTGAGCCCTTTATATCTCCAGCTGGGAAAGCTCACTCCTCTAAACTCCGAGAGCGGGGAAGCGTTTTGGAAAGATCTATAAAATGACATCCAGAATAAAAAACCTCCCTCCCTGCCTCTCCCTCTCTCGGCACGGCTCCGTGATTCAAGGTTTTACAGTTTGAAAGACGGCACCAGGCTCTGCTAAGTCCTGCAACTGGAGGCTTTTCAGCAACTAAAGTTCTGCAAACCTTAAATCAAAAGTTGTACTTCAGAGTAGTGTCAAAATTAAAGGATGCATACGTTAATACAGTAGAACCATCAGTAATTTAAATATATCGTCAACAAAATCAGGATTCATGAGACTGTTCTGTGTGACTGGATTATTGAAGTTACCCAGGTGGCTCTTTTGACCTGCTGGTTGCAGGCTAGGAGCATAACCCACTTATGCACAGCTAATCTACTCTGGAGGATTCAGTTCAGAGTTTTGGATTTAAATCTGCTGTAAAAACGTCATTCTTTCTCTACGAATGATAAAGGAACATGTTATATCTGTTATGCCGTATGTTGGTAATAACACAGCAGCCAAACTATATGTTACCATGGGAACCTACATGCATCCAATTGGTGATGCAGAAAATGCATATAAGTGTGTTTTTATGCTTGGTCCTGACATGCAGATTAGAAAATTGATCAGTCTTGGTATTTATTACAGAGAATATCCACTCAGTTTCATTTAGATTTGGATAATCTACTTGTTGACTCATATATGTAAAGATATATACACCAATCAGCCACAACATCATGACCACCGACAGGTGAAGTGAATAACATTGATCATATTGGTACTATGTGGTGTTCTGATGGAAAACCTTGGTCAGACTTAGACACCCAAATAAACATCGTCCCACAACAAACACACTCCCTCATGTTAATGGAAATCCTAAATGTCACTGGATGAAAATGCACCCCACCACATGGAAACAACATCAACCAATCAGGAACATGTGGAGGAACATGACAATGGTCCAACATGTTGATGTGACCTCCAGACTTCCTACAGCCCATTCTGATCAAGCATCAACAGGATGCAGTGGAACCAGTTGGATTGACAGAGGCCCCACTGCACAAGCCAGAGCACCCAAAGGATCCAGTGGCAACGTCCTGGTTCCAGACCCCATAAGACACCCTGAGAGGTCCTCTGGTCCAATGGTTCAGAGCATTTTGGACCACATAAGGGGGACCAACACAATATTAGGCAGGTGGTCTTAATGTTATCCCTGATGGGTGTAGGTTTAAGAGTTTCCATGTGCAGCTGTCATGTTACAAAATAAGTAGCTGCACTGACGGTGGTAAAATTGACATATTAACTTACACAGTTCACAGTCAATATTCATATTCCTCATTGCTTTTCCATTATAATAACCTGTCCGTCTTGACTGAAGTAGGCAGCATTGATTGGTCCACTTACTGAAGAAGAAGAGGAGTCAAATGATGTGTCAGTTGCCTCCTTTTCAGTGTTGTTTCCTCAACAGTCCTTCCTGTTTAAGTAAAGTTACCGTTATAGTTGCTATTTATGCAATTCCACACGCTTGATCAGTGCTTCCATATAAAACAAGCTGTTCTCAACTTAGTATTGTAATGTCAACACATACTATGGAAATAGCAACAAATGCAACTACTATTTACTGTAGAAATGAGTGGCACCTCTTTAAAAATGTTGTTTTTCTCTGCTGGAGCCACCTCAGTGTCACACTGACACTACTCTGCAAATTCTCCTGTTTCTTATGTTTCCCCACGTAACATTAATATTTGACAACTCCTTCCTTTTTTAGTGGACATTTGACTTTTCTGTCAGCACCAAAACAAAGAAAAAGCGCCAAGCCAGCAGATTGTGCTGAACTTGGGTGGGGAAAAGTTCAAGTGAGCTGATTATTTAGACTTGTGATGATCCAGCGGATGCAGGTATGTTACAATAACGGCAATAAATCAAAGCGCAAAGAATGTCCGAGGTTGGTCTAAACCTGAAAATTGCGCACTGGCTTGAACACTCTGTACATGTGAGCAAAGCCAGAAGCAATTTCCAGCTGCCGTACTGATGTTCTGCGGTTATTACATCTAAAAACAAACGACAGCACATTGTTTCTCTTACAGCAGCTGAACATATGTGTTCAGTGATCGACTTTAAATTACACGCGCAAGTATGCAATCATAGAAATGGAGTAATTATATCCTACTGTCCAAGATAAATGTCAAATTGGCTCATAAGTGCTCCGAGAGTAGAGCGCAAGAGGATGCGTCTGAGAGTTCAGCAGGTCGGCTGCGAGGAGGAGTTTGCCTGAATATTTCCAGCCGATTAAATTCGGTGGTGAGCGTCTTCTGAAGACCCTCCAAACTCCGCACCTGGTTCGTATTCCATCTTCACAATCTGCTTTCTTTGGACACTGCATCTTCCTCTTATTTGACTTGAGCTCTTTGAGATATAAAATACACGCTGATACTTAAAAACTGTCCTCGGAGTCGGGGAGGTGAGGTGGAGGGACGGGCTTTCTGGGGGAAAGGGATTTATTGAGGTTTGGCAGCAGGGTGTGGGCTGAGACACGAAGCTATAGAGTCTATATAGCAACAATTATGAGGCCTGTTAATGCTTTTTTTGTACCCACCACTTGAACAAGTCAATCTTGGATTCTAGTCAGGTATTTTTATGAGACAGTTCAAAGGACTTATGGCAACGAATTCTCCTCACATGGTTCATGTCTCTGCTAAACAGTGTCAGCAAACGCGTCATCTGATCAGACGGATAGACGCAGGCTGAATTTCCATCTGTCCGGCAGTCAGGATGGTCTACATTTAGGTTTTTACTACCGAGCAAACGGAGGTAGCACCGAGGTTAACAGATAGCAGTAAATTCCTGTGCTCCATGCCATTATCTTGAGCCAGGGCACATATAATGCATCGTGATAGCTTTACTGGTCCTCCAAAGTCCTTCCCTGGCTATAAGCATGGAAAGCTACTTCTGCTGGCAAAAGCAAAATGATTCATCAGAGACGTGAAGATATTCAAGCAATCAGAGTTGGAGACAGTGGATGTCGGTGTCAGCATTACTGCTTTAAGTTTAGCAGAACACGGAGCTGAATGCACCGCTTTGTGTGGATAATCCTCATCGATATGCACTAAAGGGTTTTTGTTTACCATGCATGCTCTTCACTCACCCAGAAGTCTGACTACATCTATTTCAAACCTGGACCCTGTTTTTTTTGTTTTCCATTGAACCCAGCATGGTATGGATTCTGTAAAAACCAACAGTCGCAGTGGAAAGAAACCATTTCATTGAAAAAAAAGAAGATGACCCAGTCCAGTATCCAATATCATCCATTCACAAGGTGTCGACCGTTGGCGATGGTGCCACCTGTGACAATAGTTGATGTCAACGGGCATTTAAGAGTTTTACACTTTAAAATAGCCGATCAAACGGGTGGACATGGTTTAGGAAACAAGACTTTTCACCCGGGAGACGGAGGATTGTAAAAACTTGTAAACCTTGGATTTTAACATCCGTGTTGATCAGACTTAGACACCCAAATAAACATTGTCCCACAACAAACACACTCCCTCATGCTGATGGAAATCCCAAATGTCACTGGATGAAAATGCACCCCACCACATGGAAACAACACCAACCAATCAGGAACATGTGGAGGAACATGACAATGGACCAACATGTTGATGTGTCCTCCAGACTTCCTACAGCCCATTCTGATCAAGCATCAACAGGATGCAGTGGAACCAGTTGGATTGACAGAGGCCCCACTGGACAAGCCAGAGTAGCCAAAGGATCCAGTGGTTCCAGACCCCATAGGACCCCCTGAGAGGTCCTCTGGTCCATGTCCAATGGTCACATAAGGGGACCAACACAATATTAGGCAGGTGGTCATAATGTTATGCCTGATTGTTGTATGTCCAATGCATGTTTCTGGTAAATCGAACCATTTAAACCCTGACTTCTGTTGTGTTCTGTTGCTAATATGCTAACCAGTCTATACTGCTATGTAGCCTGTGTAGCTACCTAGCTAGCTAACAGCGTCATGTTCTTCTGGATTTTTTTTTCTTTCTTTGATATGATCTGTTTATTCTGCTGGTGAACTCTCCTTCTGACACTCCAAGACAGAAGACATCATTTCTGTTGAGCAATGCTTCACTTAAAACTTAAACTAGGTAATTTAAGCTAATGCTCATGTTGCTCTGTCCTGTTGGTGTCAATGCGCTTTGATTCATGGGCTGTTTATGCTAATCTACGCTCTGTTGGATGCCCTCTATCATGCAAATTCCAAATCCACTATCAGTGGTGTCTGTTCGCTATGCACCATTATATCATCTAACTACCAACAAATTAATCTCCTGCTGATGAAATATTCTCAAGCATGTTCTGCAGTCATGGTCATAAGCTGATTGAGGGGTGGTCATCCTCAAAGATCTTAGGGCATTCATATTATCGGAGAGGAATAGTCATAGTGAATCAAAAAATGGGTTTCCCTCCTGTGTGTTCGGATTTGACTGAGTTATGGCTACGAATGTTGACACAATGGGGCCATTAAGATTCAAGGCTTGGCCCTCTCACCTCATGTTGTATCGTTGCCCATCTCCTTCTATGCCTCACCTGATCTACAGTATCTTTATATTAATTGTGTCGCTACCTGGTTGCATGAAAAACAACACCATTGTGTCTGCCAACCCTGATTGTGTCTTGTACCACATATTGATTTGATGGGGCTCATTTCCCTTGTCTTGTTGTTTGCAACCTGTATTCTAATGCTTTCGTGATACTAGTTTAGTGACAGTACACTAGGAAACTAATATTTTACCATTTTGGGCTAATTTTATGTTGTACGTTTCCATCTAGGTTTGTTGATTTGGTGCATTTCTGCTTGCCTAATGCAAACCAGGCCTAGCAGTATTTAATGTTGCACGGCGGTTTTATGGATGTTAACATGATTGTCATCTTGCACACAGCACATTTACATAATTATTTCCCTGTGACGCTGGCTTTTTGGGAAACACACTTCAGACTCGGCTCAGTGTGGTTTTCTGTGTCACTTTGCCTCACTGTTCATGTCATAATTACTGTACATCTAAATTGCTGTCGCGCACTTAAAGCCTCTGCTATGCTGTCAGCGCCCTTCAGTTTACTGTCTGTTCACTGGACTTAAAGTCTGCTGAGTATAACTTCAAAAAATGACTTTTCGTGGGTTTCATTTGGTCGAGATTCTAACCATGTGCCACATAGCCGAGCGGCCTTTGTCTGATTCACTGGATAGTTTACATCTAACAGCGTGTTTATGAAATAGCAACTGGCTACAAGGCCTCTAGCGATGCAGTGAAGTGTCAGCCGATCATGGGTTTGTGTTTCACCATTTCCACTGAATATATCATTATGACGGTTAGAGGTGTTTAGTTTTTAAAATGGCAACATGACAGCAGCAGTTGATGGCAGGCTAGTTCGATATTTCATGTGATTTTGGGCTAAAAGGTCATTATCACGCTGAATCTGCTGTGCTGAGCTTGATGGATGCTCGGTAGGTTTAAATACATAATAACAACTGTACAGTACATACATATTTGAAACAATACTTTATTAAATTGCTTTGACATCTCAAACTGGACTCATTTTCAGGAATACTAAACCATATCTGACCCTTTAGTCCAGCATTAATTATACCTAATGTAATAATGTCATGCACAAGTGTGTGTAGCGTTAATGTGCAGAATACACCGATCAGCCACAACATCCTGACCACTGACAGGTGAAGTGAATAACATGGATCATATTGGTTCTATGAGGTGTTCTGATGGAAAACCTTGGATTCTAACATCCATGTTGATCAGACTTAGACACCCAAATAAACATTGTCCCACAACAAACACACTCCCTCATGCAAGTGGAAATCCCAAATGTCACTGGATGAAAATGCACCCCACCACATGGAAACAACACCAACCAATCAGGAACATGTAGAGCAGGGGTGTCAAACTCAAACACACAGCGGGCCAAATCTGAAAACCTGGAAATAGTCACGGGCCAACATTGTATTATTATAATATATATATATATATATATATATATATATATATATATATATATATATATATATATATATATATATATATTATAATTATAATTATTAACATTATTATATTGATATATTGATATTATATATAAATAAAACTAGCCTTTACAGCAGCCTCACTTTGTGATGTGGCTTTTTTGAACATAGTCTGTTGTGAAACCAAACTTCTTTTCATCTCCTCTACTTTCTGGCTCCTTTGACTCATGTCCAGGTCCTTGTACTTGTCCTGGTGTTTCATGGTGTCGTCTAATGTTGTTCTCTTTGGTTATCGCCACAGTGGCTCCACATACTAGACGGGGCTGGTCTGAATAGCAATAGCTGAGCGCCGGATATTCTGGTCCAGTTACTGACAAATATCTGAATATTTGGGTCGTGCGGCCGCGGTGGCCCGGGGGCCGGGGGTGGCGGCGAGGGCGAGGGCGAAGGGGAAGTGTGTTCGTCGGAATCCGACGGCATTAGCGTGAATATCTCCTGCTGGTGGTGGCACAGTAGCAGCGTCCTGTTGTGCCGCTGGTGCAGATGCTAAGTCAGGTGGTGGCGGCGGAGGGGTGGAGTTGGTTGGGTCAGTAGTAGGTGCGTTTGCTATGACTAGTGTCAACAGAGGAGAGGGTGTTTATCATAGACATATATACGTATATATGTCTATGGTGTTTATGGGTCCTGTCCTGATTGACGCGGCGATACAGAGCAGAGCATTCTGGGATTTGTAGTATAAGCGATACATGCGCTGTATAACACCGGTGGGCCGGCTTTAGTAGTCATCTGGTATTACCTCGCGGGCCTGAGTTTGACACCTATGATGTAGAGGAACATGACAATGGTCCAACATGTTGATGTGACCTCCAGACTTCCTACAGCCCATTCTGATCAAGCATCAACAGGATGCAGTGGAACAAGTTGGATTGACAGAGGCCCCACTGCACAAGCCAGAGTACCCAAAGGATCCAGTGGTTCCAGACCCCATAGGACACCCTGAGAGGTCATCAATGAATGAATGATGAATGAATGCTTTTTTATTTTGTACATGTGGTAGTAAAACAACAAAATACACTGAAGAGAAAAACCAAACAAGACCACTGAACGTAGACAAAACGACAATAACAATAGTCAAAGCGATGAATCCCACATGTCCAAAAAGGAGTAGGGTGAAGCATAAGCTTATTTAAACCAACCCCTACTCAACTACTTAATTAACAATCATTCATCCCAAACATACATAGTTATACATAAATATTTACAAAAAAACAGAAAAAGAATAAACAAACATATACATATTTACAAAAAAAAGTAGTAGTAGTAGTGTAAATAAACGTAGTGTAAATAAACAAATAGTTAAATCATTTATGAAAACACCTGATTGTTGAAGCCCTTCTTCCCTCCTGTACCTGTTGAAAACCATATTTTTGTACTGCTTTATAAACTGGGTCATACTTGGACATTCCTTGAGCAATTGAACAATTTTTGAATATTCCCAGGAAGTAAATTGTTTTTTGCTTTATACATGATTTGTGCTGTTTGAAAATGAACCAGGTCTATGAATTTTAATGTTTTTGATTTTAAGAATAATGAATTAGTGTGATCTGTATAACCGGTGTTATGTGTGGCTCTTTTCTGCAGTATGGATAGTGATTGTATTGTACATTTGTAAGTATTGCCCCAGACCTCTGCACAGTAATGTAAATGTGGTAAAATAAGTGAGTTTCGTTATCGGTGTCTTAGATTGTAGCTGAAAAACCAGAAGGAATGTAATACTATGCGGACATTAAAGCTGGGTGCAGGTGTAGTTCTGTAATGCTATAAAATAATTCAGTGTCTGATTGCAGGAGATTCGGAGACATTCTACATCTGTAAAAGTGGACATCAGGCACCGTCGTCACTTTCTAGGAGCAGCCTCTGCTTTAACATAACTGAAATGACCCAGCAGTTATGAAAGTAGCTGCTGAGTATTTTTCCGTCAATCACTTAGTTCACTGTTTGTTTCAGATGTGCATTCCCCTCCTTCTAGATTAGACATTAACTGTCAAGCAAGATCAACAACAAGCTTTCATCGTCGTCCTCCCGTCCGCTGCTGCTCATCACTCTGCAGTCGCTATCAGCTGTCTGCGAAACTAATTAGATCATCTCCAAAAACACACATCAGGCTCAAGCTTCCACTTAGAGACGAGAGAGATGTTAAAAGACATGTAGAGTTAGAGGTCGACCACAACTGTGATCCACAGCGATGCGGTCCAGTAATTGAGGATACTTTGGCTGACACTCAGCCCCCGGGATGATTTACAGTGTCCTGATGGTTTTCCCAACTCCGGGGCCTTGGCGTCGGAGACAAAAGGAGCCTGTGCTGCCAGGCGCTCAGACGAACGAGACGCGAACAGAGCTGAGAAGGAGTGAAGCCTGGAGTCTGACTCTGTAATCCACGCTCCGTGCAGCTCATTGATGAGGTGCAGCAATGAAATGCTTCCTCTGTAGTGCGTCTGACAGCACGGCCTGTTTGTGATATCCAGAGCCAGGAGTTTTCCCAAATGAAAAACATTTCCAATCCCAATTATGGTCTCAAGTGACTTTTAGGGATCCAGAGCCTTTCCTCGTCGTGGACCTCTGGCCGCCGGTTCGATTTTAAGTAGTTCAACATCAGTTTTTATCGACTTGAGAAAGCACTTTGTTAGCCGTGTGCAGGCTAATCTGGTTAGTGGTGAGAGGCACCGCACCAAGAGGAGCTCAGTGTGTGTGATTTCCCTGCGTCTGTGTGGAGTTTCAGGCTGGATAAGAGCGGCAGGACATTAGAGAGCAGCCAAGAGGGCCTGGGTTTTCCTGGCACACAATAGCAGGAAGTGCTGCCACACTATAAATGGAAGCTAAAATAGTGGCAAAACTCAGTCAGCAAGGCCTCTCTACCACCAGCCAGCCGGATTTATGTGCTCACTTCTTCTCTTTTTTTTCCCCAACTTTCAAACTGCAATAATGGAACTAAATAGAAAAGAGCACCAGGAAAGTTGCTCAGTCAGGCCAGCTGAGTTACGATTCAGCCAACAGCCTTCGAAAGCTGACACTGACGGTGACGGTCTCAAACTGACAGCGCCAAAATTCTGAATAATTTTGACCACTCTCTGTCATAAACCCTCGAAGTTCTGGAGATTCATTGTTTCCTCCAGAAATTTACTCTATGGATGGTGGAAAAGTTATTCAAACCAAACTAATAAATTCTTTAAGTGGATTTACAACTCCTCAGTTCTGGGCTCCATTCTTGCCTTTATGAACTGGCATCAAAATGTTATGGAAATAAATCTCACAAAGGAAAATCTTATCTGTAGAACGAATCCGATCCCGAGTAACCATTGAGGAGATCGTGTAAAAATCTCGCTGCAGGCTCATTTAAAGCGACTCAGCCTGTCCAGAACAGTGGCAAAAACAGGGGACTTCCAATTCACTCGCTATGGAAAAAACATTCGACAGCAGATCACGACTTGGCAGCTCGCCACGGTGCGAGTCGGACCACCCTCTTTGGAGAAATGACTTCTGAAAGGTAGCAGACAACAGCAGAAACAAATGAACAAAAGCGAGGTGCGCCAGGGTTCGCTAAGTGAAAATGTTTCCTGGCCGGGTGAAAGCACCAAATCTGCGTCTGAAAATAACACGGCATGAAAAGCCAAACGGAATCTGGACACACATTTGAACTGTGCTTGCAGATTGTCTTGATTTGGAGTTTCTGGAGGTGCCAAGCGCCTGTGTGATCATGGGTACGGAGTTGCAGAACTTACGGCTGAGCATTTAATCAGTTTCAAATTGAAGCAAAATGCTAAGGCTGGAACTTAGGACACCTTGTGTGACACTTTTAACGGCATCTAATGTTGTAATGTTCTATCGCATGTTTTAAATCTATTGCACAGTAAATACTGAACTGAAGCTTGACTTTATAAACATACATCGCAAATCAGATTACAGTATCTGTTGGAAAAATTGCAATTAGATATTTTCCCCAAAGTGTCCAGCTATACCTCTTTTGGAAAGTGTCCATTAAATATGACGGTAAATCTAGAAGCTAATGGGCTTATCTTTGCAGAAAGAGCGGTAAAGGTCACACTGGCTCTGTCAAAAGGCACCTCTTGAGCTCTACAACCTGTTAAATAATATTAATCACAATCACTATTTTGGCTTCCCACAATTAAAAGAACACAATCGACTGTGAAGCTGACGTTTAAAATGCTCGGCTCGGCTCAAAAAACCAGTCCATGCAAATAAAACCACTTGGTTCATGCAGTAACTGAGTGGAGACTAGAAGCTTAGACAAATCCGCAAAGTAGCGACATTATATGTATTTTATTATTTATATGTATTTTAAGGCTTTATAAACCCTCCCCACACTGTTATTAACCTTTCCCACACCCTTATAAACACTTCCTGTGCTCTTAAACCTTCCATCTAGAGGAGCTTCTACAGACGTGTCCGATAATGGAATCGATCAACTTGAAATGCCCACTTCGGAAGAACTTTGCCGTATTTTAAACACACCGGCACCGAGGACGTCCGGCTGCCTACCTACCGGGAAACTGATGATGATGTTACGGTAATCCTACAGACTGTCACCGGTTCTCTGACGGTCATTTCCAGTAAACACTCACCGTGTGGGACCAAAGGTTCTGGCTGGCTTCCATCACCGCCCATCAATCAGAGACCGACCAGCTCAAGAGGAAGCGGCCATAGCTGTGTTTTCCATAAGGGTGCCAACTCATCTGCTGTACGCTACGTGTTTTATATACAATTTAAAAATCCACGATACAGTGAGACCACGAAAAGTGAACCACGACATGGTGAGGGATTACTATAAGCATGGAGCCATACTGGAAAGTAGCACAGCTAAGCTATCTGTGTTTTTCTACATCCAGTCTTCGCATTGTCGCTCCATATTTGTCATAAAGATGTGAAACAAGTATTTCAAGAAATGTCAAAGAAATTTAGACATCTAATAACTGTTGTTGAAGCTCAAATTTCCACATATCAGGTCTTACGGAGCTGCAAAAGCACTTCTAAGAACACCTGCATACCTCATGCAGGAATTAAGAATCGTCTTGTGCAGGACTGTCAGGATCCCTCCTTTGAGCCTTGGACCCAAAGTTCCTTGGAAACTGGATTCAGACCTTTCAGAATCTGCACAGTAAAGAAGACGGTCCACCGAGAACAGCTGATATGAGAACGTAGTCCTCAGATGACACTGGATGGATTCACTTTGCAGAGCAGTTTTACACAAATCTGCAAATTCATTCACTGACAACAAAACTTAAAACGATCTCTGAGGGGAAAACTGGGTCACTGCATCTGCAAAGAGTTGACTCTGAGCAGCAAAAACCAAGCCAGACGTCGCCGCGTAGATTGGACGGATAAAATGACACGTCCGATGCTGCAGCAGAGCTAGCCTGCATGCTGTTTACTTCTTCTGAGGCATGTCGACGTCTCTGTTTCACCTCCTCTGGAAAACGCATTACATCCCTCCCTGTCTTGAGCTGTGTGGCTTCTCTCCCAGGAGTCCATGAAAAACTTCACAACCTCCCCCAAACGTCAAGGGGAGCCTCAGCGAGGGGAGCAGGGAGAGAGGGAACCTGGCAAAACATCTTCCACCCCTCGGATCCGTGCAGTCATCAGTTCGAGGAACAGCTAAGGACTTGTGCTGTGTGAGAGCTTCATGCGCTGCCTTACATGTGAGTCAGCATGTGGCATGAAAGCGCACTGTAAAAATACATTGTTCTACTTAAACATGGAATGAAAAAAACAAACATTTGACATTTATATTTTTAGCCGCAGATTTTCCGCAGGGCAGAAAGTGTGTGTGGGCAGAGATACCTGGAGATAAAACGCACATCAGCTGAAGAATCTAATGTTTGGACAGCGATCTTTAAAGCTAAATCATGTGGATTAGCCTCCCGCCTCCTCTGAAGCAGACAGCAGAGATAATACATCACTAACAGCTAAATCTCTGGCTTCACACTCGGACGTTTTTGACAGCATTTCTCTCACATTCCTTCTGTGATGTCTCCACTTCAGCCTTCGTGTCGCGATAAATCATCGTTGCTTCCTCAATTTCACACGTTTTTACTGTTTATTCTCTCCCCTGTGAACCTAAATAGAACATTTGCGATCGCTGCGCCAGAAGACCTTCGCGGCTACGTTGCGTAAAAGCCGCCTTTCTGGCATTCCTCCGCCGTGGAAGCGCATTTCGTCAAACTGCTTGCATGACAACCGAGTAATTGCGCATTAAATCTACATCCTTAACTCGATTATTCTCACTTGAGATGAAGAAGTGATACAGGGGCGAGATCTCGGGGAGGGGGGGGGAATCCGTGCACTATCGCGCCGCAAAAACCCTTCCACCAGCTGTTCTGTTGCGAATTAAGATGTTGGCATGACAGATAAGGCCAAAAGTAAACAGGCGGACAAATGGCCGCATTCTTCTGCTCCTGGTTTCCTTTACATCCAGATGGATATTCAAGCTTCCATACATTATGACTGGAATGCGAATCGCTCCTTTCACTGGTTTTGCGGCTTTCTTTTATGAATTTTAAAGTTTGTTCCCTGAATATGCAACAACCCCGGGGCGTAGAAACCCTCCTGAAACGTCAACATGAAACGTTTCAAGAAACACAAAACCTTTTTTTACGCGCTTATCTCTTGGCGGTAACTCGGAGGCATGCGTCAAACCGGCCAGCGGGGTTGTGATCTGCTCAAGCTGAGAGCCCTGGCCAGTTTCTGACTGTAGTAAATCTCACCAGTAGTCGAGAGCGGAGCCAAGGCCGGGCGTGGGTTAGTGGGTCAGCCTGCCAAGCAGCGACTCAGCTGGCACGTCAGGCTGCTCTCAGATAATGTCAGCACATGAGAACGCTAATGCTAACCGAGGACGTAACAGAGAGCAGGGATTCTGATGCTTTTACTTAAATGTCAGTAGTCTGGATGCAGCGGGAAGCCAAGTAACCAAGATAACCTTAAAAACCACGAGACACTTCTGTTTATTTTCTGCACTCTGGAGCTCCTTTAAAGATTTAATCCATCTATTTAATTCGTTATCTAAAACTGGCATCGACTGCTGGCTGTAATCCTGAGCTTATTTACTCACCGTGCAATTGGAAATCTTCATTTAGAGCAGGAAACGTTTCCGACTTTACAAGTTGGCACGATTTCCCAAACAGGACCGATTTATCCTTTTTGACACTTCGCCAACGCAACACTGTGTTTGTGTGCTTTTCACTGATGCATTCGAAAAGTTCATCCAAAAACTTTCCTGATTTGTCAAATAAAGTTTCTACAAAAAAGAAAACTGGCTTTTTTTTTAAAACTAGTTCTGATGTAATGGACATTTACTGGAAAACACTGATCAGCTGATTCCGGTTCTTTCATTGTCTTCGCCTCCAGACAGCAGCGCAATTGAAAACAATTCCTCAAGACTTCTCTGTATTTTTCTCTGGCTTTGTTTTGTTCTGGCTGTGTTTGATTCGTCTTCATCTTCAAGGTTTTTTAACAGCTGACGAACAAAAGATTCTTGCTTCTGACTTCTTCTACTCTTTTTATTATGTAGCCTGTACCGAAAACTTCTGATGATGCCACACTGCTTAATTTTCTGGCCTCATAATAAATAAAACAGGTCCAATACTCAGTCCTTTTAGCTCGGTTTTGTTCTCCACCAGCGCCTGATAGAAGGTTATCTCTTGTTAACAGATGAACGCTCCACAACTTTGTCTGAATGTGAACCACAGCAGTAAAGTTACGGCTCAAAAAACCCAAACAATGAGCTAAAAAACGCTAAAATGCTCAAAGAACTGGGAGATAAATGTATTTCTGCAAACAAGACAGTGTCGTCTGTCATTATGATGGGTGCAGCTTTAAATGCAAAAACAGTAAACCATAATCATATTCCCAATCAAGCTATTTTTAAAGTACTGTTTTAGCACTGATCAGAAATTCGAAGGAACACAGTTAAATATTAAATTCCTGCAGTATTTTCTCTTGAATTTCCTTCTCTGCATTTGACCCATCCTATTCATAGTTAACCTGAACTATACATACTAGTAGCAGTCAGGGGTTAAGGGCCTTTCTCAAGGGCCCACAGTGGTGGTGACTGGGACAAGCGGTTGTTCTCACTTTCCCACCTCAACCTCTTGCCAGTGCTGGGACTCGAACCGGCGACCCACCGGTTACAAGTTCACTTCACAAACCACCGCTGCCCTTTAATATAACATATGAATCCTAAATGTTCCCATTCTGCATGGTGACGGTCCAAAAAAGGAACAACAAACTGATGGTGAAGCCTGACTGGATGAGCTTGTTCTGCATAAGTAAATGATTCTCTGCATTCTTTTGTTTAAATTACCCAACAACCACCTGCTTTTGATTACAAAACGGCAAACTTTTAACCCCAACTTTCCTCAAGCCATTATGATAATATCAGATTACACTCTTCAAATGAGAACTTAGACTTAATTGCATTCATTAAAAAGACAGGCCTAAACTGCAAAATGAATTAAAGTTACACGTAGAGATTTCGCTTCACTTCCTTTGCCCTCATCTGCATCTGGGATCAACACATCTTGACGCCATTCAAACACGCTGATTGGACGTCAACACACTGTGATTGCTAATGTCGCTAACGCGGCGCGAGGAATCTTGGACGGGTTGTGGAATGATAATCATTATGCCTGCCATGACTCACCCGGTGTAAACATTAGCTTAGCTGGTGGATATTTCTGTCCACATGCACCTGTTGGCATGTCACAGGCTAATTCATAGCTGTTTTAGCGCCGCGCTGCAAGGAACACATTTCACCCTTAAACACGTCCATATGCACAAATACACATGCTGAAGAGGTTTTGGTGGACGTCTTACACACCATGCTAAATTAGATCCATACAGCTCAGGCCATAATAAGCCGTGGATCTAATTTGAGCCATAAATTTGTCTTGCAACAGCTCGAGCTGAGGACGGACACTCAGCTAAGGACTTAATAACTTAATTACTGCAGCGCCACATGCCGCTCCGTTTGCGGAGACACATCCCGAGTGTTCCCTGGGCCTCGTAAAAGCTCGTGTTTAATCAGCTTGTAAGGTGCTCGGGACATCAAACGCTACCGCAGTTGCTTTGCCACGTGTGAGCGCCCGGGTCCCGCTCCGAGGCATCGTTCGTTACTTAACCCGAGGGTTGCGCTCGTGTAAAAGCTGATTGGGCCCTCAGCGTTTCATTACGCCCGGGTTCTTTGTGTCATTTGTCACACTGTTTCATTTCGTGCCAGACGGTCCTGTCATAAAAACTCCTCCACGCTTTCAGTTCCGAAAAGCTGCTCTGAATTCTCTTTTCACAAAAATTGCATAAGTGGAAAAGAAAAAAGTCTGACAGAGTCACAGACAAAGGCGTTAATCTGAATATCCTGTTGTGTAATATCCAGTAAGATGGCAAATTAGCACCTTGGATTAGCAGATGGTCCACATCTCCATCTCTGTTTAAAGCTATTTAAAGATTAGAACCAAAACTCTTCTTCTAGTTGATTGAATAAATCAATCCGCAGCTATTTTTGATAATTAATTGTTGTTCAGGCACTTGCAGCTTCTCAAATATGATGATTTGCTGCTTTTTTCTTGTATTTTTATGGAAATAGAAGAAGAAACCTTTACTATCACCAATACATTTTTACAGTATTGGGGTCAGAGCGCAGGGTCAGCCATGGTACGGCGCCCCTGGAGCAGGAAGGGTTAAGGGCCTTGCTCAAGGGCCCAACAATGGCGGCATTGGGGTTCGATCCTCTGACCTTCAGATCAGCAGCCCAGAGACTTAACCGCTGCACCACCACTACACCCTAAATATGGGTTATGGGTAGCTGATCAGGCAAAACAAGACATTTAGGGACGTCATCTTGATTCTTATACAGTGGCACCTTAGCAATGGCAGTAAGAAAGTTATCCTATAATTATTCAGTAGATATATGTTTGTATACCTTTATTTTTATGTGTATGAATTAATTTTTACCTCCACCAAAGAGGTTGTGATGTCCGGCATTGGTTTGTTTGTTTGTGTGCAAAATAACTCGAAAACTCATGGACGGATTTGGGTGAAATTTTCAGGAAATGTGTAAAATGAGACAAGGAAGAAATTATGACATTTTGGGACTGATCTGGATCACCGTCGGGATCCAGGAATTTATTTTAATATAAGTGTAACTGGGTGGAAAACTAAATGCGGTTTACTCTAAAAGCCACCAGAGGGCACTCTTGTTTTTGGGGTAACCCCCTCTGACAACATGACATTTTGGGTCTCCACGCGACAGACTGCGACAATGGCGGAGTTCTCTTTCCTTCCTGAGCGACATACGCACAGTTGGGCCGGCATTCTTATCTCTGGTTGTCTAAGAAGCTGGGAGGCTGTTAGGAGCTGCCGCGCTAGAGGCCACGCCTGTTCATTAGGTTGGATGGGGTGAAGGTCGCATTGTTGGTAGGACATTTGAACTGTATGTAATTACATTTGTATCTGTAACATTCCATATAAAATATGTGAATTGGGAGATTGTGTTGGGGGTGGACTGAAGCTCCTTGGTGGAGGTATGAGCTCTCTGAGGGCTTTTCTAGTTTTGGTTCTGTTAACATTAAAATGATTACCTAAGTATTTTGATAGACAGATTAAAGTGGTTATATTCAGAATAAATATTTTTTCTCTTGAGCTTTATTTGGAAATTTGGAAAATAACAGCAAATATCTGTAAAATAATGATGTTCTAGCTGATTTAATGCTTTAACACTGTGTAGTTTTGTGATCATACATGGTAATTAACATATTACTATTTGGAAAAACACAGAAATAAACATTATGCACCGTTTTGGACTGTGTTGGGGATTTTTGTGTGTTTTTACAGTCAACATTTTTTATAAATATCGATAAAATAACAGTTTAAAGAATTATTTGCCACTTTTCAATCCCTAATATGCATATTTTTTCTTTTAAATACTGTGAAGTACCTGCAAACCAACAATATTGTTCACTATCTAGATTTACTACTACTTGATTAATCATAAAAGTTAATTGCTGAAGAAATGAATGGTGAGTAAATGTACATACGCTTTCTTTTGCACTCTAAAACGACAAAAGTAACAAATGCGAGCATCCTCCTGCACTAAGTAAACACCTCACCGCATCACAACATGTGGCTACTTGTTAATTATAGTGAAAATACAGCAGCACTTATTTTCACAGATGACTGAGCTCGTCATGGCGACGCCTTTCACTCCTTTCAGTCTCTCCAGAGCGATTAACGGCGACACAAAGCGCCATCCTCCCTCAATAACTTTGAACTCGCCTCAAAAACAAGTTTGAAACGCTGGTTCTCACGAACGACAGCCCCAGAGGTGAAATGTGTGAATCGAGCTATAGATCGAGAGCGTGAACCTCCCCCCACCCCGGAAGAAAGTGCTAATTAGCTCAGATGTCCGAGCGAATGCACCGAATGCACCGCGGGACACGAGGGAATAAGTTGCTGCTGGAAAATCCGAGAGGATGTTAAGTTTTACATCCAATTTACCGCAGGAACAAGCTTCATTCGGTTGAATTAATTTACCCAAATCTGGTAATAAAGAAGCACATTGCCTCATGCATGCTGCAACGACAGCTGAGCGTTTTATAATTATGAGCTCATAACTTGTTTTGTGGCAAATAAGGGAATCCCTTGGCTTGTCTCAGCAGAGAGGAAGCCATGCGGAAGCTTCTGTTCCTGGACTGGATCCGACACAGCGGGGACCACTCCGGAGTTGATTTTGATTGCACTGATCAAAAGAAGCACCGTGTCTCGATATTTCAAAAAACACAAGGCTTCAAAGGCTCCTGTACTAATCCCATTTGGATTATTTAATTAAGGACTCAGGAATATTAGAGGCCAAAGGAGACGTGGGTCGTGACACCGCTTGGTGGCCCGACGGAGGATGCAGGTGCAATAAGAACCACTTGAGGCTGCGTCATGTAAACACACTCTCACTATTAAGCCAGAGGGAAACTGTTTGCTGTGCATAAAATGCCGCCGCACATTTATAGATCCTGGCAGCGGCTCGCTCTCTCCATTTGTCTTGGTTCGCTGCACAGGTTGCTCTTTGTTCGTTTAATTGTGATTCCAGGGAACGTTCCCCAGCGTGGTTTAGATTGGTTCATGATGGTAAAAAAAAACAGCGGAAAAGCGAGCGAGATATGATCATAACCAGGCCGCAGCCACATTTTATGTTAGATGTGGAAGTGATCTCAGGCCGAGCAGTTAGATCAAACCCAGGGACGACGCTCTGACCCGAAGGTGGTGTCATTCGGCGGGAAGTGCGTGTTTGTGTGTGAAAGCATGTGTACAGTGAGGCTGTTTGTTTACTGATGACAACATAGATGATGTCAGGGCTGAAACCCAATCATGCAAATCGGGCTTTTAAGGGCAAAACAAAGTGCTTTGTGGTTATGGATTCAACCTTTTTATTGCCTTTCTGGATGCTTTTAATGCTTCGTTTCGAGAAGAACTTGATTTTCTTCCAGAGTACAGTTGCACCCTGTACTGCAGTATTTATGCAAAAAGGCTTTTTCTCCGGAAGATATCAGTGAATCAAGTTTTTACCTTGTGGCTGACGGTTTGCAGAACCACAGTGATGGATACAGGGGCTTTGCAAAGAGGATGTCCCAAAGAAGTTTAAGCTAATATCAGAGGAAACAGTGCCGACATGATAAGATGTAATGTTTGTAGCCAGTTATGCTAATTGGTTTAAATTATTTGAGCATAATAGACATTTCTGTTCATTAAATACAGTCGTCCCTTGTTATATCGTGGCTTTTTAAATTCTATATATAATTTTGTATCACGGATTAAGAAGAATATTAAATGGAAATAAAATACGTAGCGTACCGCAGAAGAGTAGACAAAGACTCGCACGTATGGAAAACGCAGCTTCCTCTTGAGCTAGTTTGCCCACGTGACATCGTACGCGGCACGCTATTGGCTGATGGACGGGAGTCGACCAACCAGAGCACTGCGTTCTGTACCCTGGGCTCTGATTGGCTCAGCGACCGTAGCATCAGCCTCCTCCGTCTCCCGCATATACCAGCGTTCAGCATCTGGCCTTGTCCGTTTCACATCGAGGTCTGATCGCTGCGCGTAGTGTTGCTCTGAGGTGTTGGATTTATTTCAAGTCCTACCATGTCGAGCAAACGTTCTGCGCCTTCTAAGGCTTCTGGCACCGAACCCAAACGTGGGGAGGGTTCATAAAGCTTTAAAATATGTATAAATAATAAAATAAATATAAGGTCGCTACTTCGTGGATTTTCAACTATCGCGGGGGTTCGGCTCCAGAACCCCCGCGATAGTCGAGGGACCATTGTAGTCCTGAATAACAGGAAAATGCATAGATATCCTTCAGCTAAAATAACACAGACTCCAGGAAAAACCCTGGTATGTAGCAGCTTTTAGAGTTTTCAATTTCCACTGCATTTTTAATTTAATCTTAATTCAAGTCCCACGTCTTACTGTTCAGTTGGTTTGCACTATAGCCGTGCATATTTTTTTGTGTGTGCGTGAACTTTAACTTTGACTAACGCCTTAATTGTTGCAGTGTTGTTGTAATGGATGTTGCTATGTGTGTCTGGCATACGTTCTGTGTGGCTGTAGCTAAGGGCCCAAGACAAATTTCCCCCAAGAGACAATAAAGTATATCTGGAGCTCGATGCCCAGCACAAAAGATCAACAGACAAAAACACAGAGCCACAAAAACAGCAAAAAAAAAACCATGGATAATATTGACACAGCTGCACGGGGCATTGTAGTCTCCGAAATAACACATCTTAAATCTGTGTCTGAGTGTGTTTTTTGTAATTGTGAGAACATTAACTGCTCTTAGCTGCTGCTATTTCATCTTCAGTGCTATGTCGCTGCTGACAGTCTTTCAAATGGACAACAGGCAACATGGACTTGATGTTAGACTGAAGAATCAATAAATGGCTAAAAGGAAACAGGAAGTCAAAGACCGTAGGACTCAAGAACTGGGTGGACGCATGAATATGTCTCGTAAAAACGTGTCCTACCTCTTCAAATTCAGCAAGATGATTATGTTTTTCCAGATGGTTCAGTTCAGTTGATCACAGTGGGTCTTCAAAAGGCACAAAATCACTGTGTTGTTCTCGCACTGAGTACAGGATTATTAAAGGAGATACAACTGAGCCAGTAGAGGTCTTATCTATCCCTGACTATCTATTTCCCCACCCACTCCCCTCATACATCAAGAATACCTGTGACTATGGAGAAACATCACCATAAAATCTCACTGATTGATCTAAAATTGGAAAGAGATATCTTTTTGTGTTTTAATGGCTTTGTATTATTTCTAAGTACATATTTTTGTCATCTATAACATCCATCCATTATCTGTCAACCGTTTAATCCTCTGTAGAGTTGAAGGGGGCTAGAGCCACACATGTGCCTCCCCTCTAAATTTGTCATCTCACTTATGTCCTTTTTGATTGATGGTGTAATGAAGAGCTCAAATGGTGATTTCATGTCTTGCACATGGCTGACAGCATATCTGGTGGGACCTGGTGGGGACAACCTCTACCCTGTTGTTCAAGTGGGGAGACAGACCATAATAACTTTCCGTTTTTGGAAGGCAGTGTGTTTGCTGGTGGTTGAGAGACACCAGGAGGGTCAACTATGAGGGTCTCGTTCTCGTAAGAGAAGGATGCCTCATAATCAGGGTCCTCCTGACACATTCTCCTCTAAGTCACTGTCATGGTCAAGAGATGTGACGACACCTCATTGACAGAGTCAACTATCACTCTAGTGGTTCTCGCACTACTACAGTTATGGTTATGTTAGTTAGGACCATAAAGTTTTTGAGTGTTATAGTGGCCTCAGTGTCATCCAAAAAAACCAAAACAAATAAGTGTAACATGTTGATATTTCTTACTTAATTTAAACACCAGACACTTGTGCTCACGAAGAAAGGATTCATCCTCAATGAAGGACCTAGGATCCCTAATCTGTCTCTATACCTACCAGTGAGCAGTCATTCCTAACACGTCTCTGGGGGTCATCAGGTGGAAACCTCCCTTCAACGCTGTTTCTCCTACTTAGTCCCACGACACCTCCAGGAGGCTAGGAGATGAACTCTGGCGTCCCAGAGTCACCCCCCCCCCAAGTGCCAGTTCACACTGCTCCTACACAATCCAACCAGCACTGCCATGTTCAACTGACCCAGGCCCATTTAGGAGATGCTCCAGGTAGTGACCAGTGCCGATGCTACCATTTAGCTAACTGCTAAATGCTAATGCTAACTGCTAATTTAACCAGCACTGTCATGTTCAACTGACCCAGGCCCGTTTAGGAGATGCTCCAAGTAGTGACCAGTGCCGATGCTACCATTTAGCTAACTGCTAAATGCTAATGCTAACTGCTAATTCAACCAGCACTGTCACGTTCAACTGACCCAGGCCTGTTTAGGAGATGCTCCAGGTAGTGACCAGTACCAATGCTACAATTTAGCTAACTGCTACATGCTAATGCTAACTGCTAATTCAACCAGCACTGTCACGTTCAACTGAGCCTGGCCCATTTAGGAGACACTCCAGGTAGTGAACATACCATTTAGCATTGGCACTGGTTCTCTCACTACTACAGTTATATTAGTTAGGGTCCTAAAGCTTTTTGAATGCTACAGTGACCTCAGGATCAACCAAAACAACCAGAACAAATGTGTGTAACATGTTGATATTTCTTATATGTTTCATACAACTAACACAGGATAGGACATTGTGTTAATTTTGTGTTTACCCAGTTGTCACCATCAAATTAGGAAAAGTCATTAACTATGAAGCAAAACAAATTATGTCAATCATTTACTTGGAGACATGGGGTCAAATTGACCCCAAAGACAATAGGAGGGTTAATCCAACCTGCTTCCAGACTTACTGGGAACATCATCTCTCCAACCATTTTCTCATCGACGCTCATTTAATAATATTAGTGTTACAGAAAATTACTGCACTAAAGTCTCCATTTTGTTTCCATCTGTTTCCCAGTGAGATCTCATGCTGCTCTGCTCCCTTTGGTGCAATAATATGAATAATTTCCTGTTGTGTGGAGTACATTATATTCCAGTCTTGCAGAGTAGGGGTGTGTGGTATTAGACAGAAATAAATCTTTCTTCCTTTGAGTGTGATAAAACTCTGTTTCAATATCTGTTGGAGGAGTAATGCTAGACGGTGCAGTAAATCACAGTGAAATTGCTTGGATCTGACAAGCTTATATTATCCTGCAGTTGTTAAAGAGCATTTGATGGGTATTTTACGCTGTTTTTGGATCTGTACACGTTCAGATCTCTATCGCTTCAACGTTCGAGATAAGACTCATGCTTAAGAAATTGTATCGAAATTGCTGTGGGCTCGGTGGCTGTTGAAGCCGACCACAGATATGGGTGATGAGATAAACACCGAGGCTGTGAAGACTGAATCCTCTTTGTGTAGTTTCTTTAAGTGCTTTACTCGAAGACAATTACTTGTTGATGGTTGCTATGCGGGCTTAGACTCCACTTGGGCGATCTCCGTACCCGGTTGCTCTGTGGATTCAAATTGTTGACCTCGTGTTCGACACTTCTCTAACCGTCAGACCACCATCGCATCTCTAACTATGAACGTCGGTTTATCACACAGAGACCTTAGTCTGACTCTTTATTTTGGATTAAAAACACATTCCAGTGCGAGTGCGGATGCTTGTGGGCACCATGTGGATACAAGAGAAACGCTTAATGGAGTCTGTTGTTGGTTATCGTGGGTTTGGGAGAAAACCAACTATCTGTGTGAGACTAAACAATAAATGTCATGGCCCAAAAGTTCAGGAAGTTTGCAGTGACTCCATGCCCAAAGGCCAGCAGTGAGCACAGAGATCAGGTTAACCATCACCGAAGAAACTGTAGCCGAGAGACAACGGATGGTCTGCAAACAGTGACGTAATACTGAGACTACATTTATAAAGTCTGTAGTAGGTGTCAACAAGTCAAGACTTTACTGCTTTACTGAAACAAACCTGCTCTAGATAACAAACATGCTTCGATCAGCCACAACATTAAAACCACTGACAGGTGAAGTGAATAACATGGATCACATTGGTACTATGTGGTGTTCTGATGGAAAACCTTGATCAGACTTGTCCCACAACAAACACACTCCCTCATGCTGATGCAAATCCCAAATGTCACTGGATGAAAATGCACCCCACCACATGGCAACAACACCAACCAATCAGGAACATGTGGAGGAACATGACAATGGTCCAACATGTTGATGTGACCTCCAGACTTCCTACAGCCCATTCTGATCAAGCATCAACAGGATGCAGTGGAACCAGTTGGATTGACAGAGGCCCCACTGCACAAGCCAGAGTAGCCAAAGGATCCAGTGGTTCCAGACCCCATAGGACACCCTGAGAGGTCCTCTGGTCCATGCCCAATGGTTCAGAGCATTTTGGAGCACATAAGGGGACCAACACAATCGTTGTAAGTCATTTCTACAACAGCTACTAACTAACATGTCCCATTGCAAAAACAAAAACCCAAGCTTCTTCTTTGTGTCTGTGGCCTCCTTCTTGTCTTGAATGACCAAGAGGTTACTTGTGGACAGGAGTGAGAAACATGTTCCTCAGTCCCTTTGGAGCAGGGGTGCTCAATCCTGGTCCTCGAGGGCCGCTATCCTGCATGTTTTAGATGTTTCCCTCTTCCAACACACCTGATTCAAATGATCAGGATCGTTATCAGGCTTCTGCAGAGCTTGATGATGAGCTGATCATTTGAATTAGGTGTGTTGGAAGAGGGAAACATCTAAAACATGCTGGATAGGGGCTCTTGAGGACCAGGATTGAGCACCCCTGCTTTGGATAAACCCCGTTCTATGCAGTTGGGGTGAAGATTTTCAGAGCTAAACGCTTTCCTCGTTTTCTGCACCAACACATTTGATGACTTGGCCGTTAGAACCATCAACCCTCAGAACAAAGGATGATTAACTGCGTTCAAAAATATTTGGTTCTTTAATAAGAAAGATGTGTTTTAACCCAAGAACATCCAACCACTGCGCCTCAGTGATGAAGAGCGGAAGCTAAAAATGTCACAACGAGCTGTTCTGAATTTACTGCTGCTCTGCTGCTGCCTCTGACTGACTTGTTCTTGATGGCTGAGGCTCGTGGGTATTGTAGTATTCAGATCTGTACACCAAACTAAACTGAAGCAAAGGTGAAAAAAAGGTTAAAAAACCACACTGGCCTGAATATCAGAGAGTGGTCTTTCAGGGTGGTCTTAAATTTGAATAACAATCAATTGCATGTTTATAATATGGCGTATTCTTTTCTTAATGAAGAGACTGAGAGGTTAACACAGTGTCTTTGTGTTTGTTAGTCACCCGCAAAACTAGTTTGTTAGTCCATTAAAGCCAGCAGGCCTTTTTGTGGACTTGTTTAACGTGTTCTGCTGCCACTCATGACCACTGACAACAACTGTATAGTGTTCCCTGACGTCTCTGTTGCAACTGCATTGCAACGAAGAGCGTAAAGGCTGAACTACTAGCATTTACATCCACTTTTTAAAAAGCTTAAACTGCATGCAATCACATCAACGGACAGGCAAGTCACGTACTTCCAGCTGTTTGCAGGAGTCTTTCCCTTTGAATGCCTGAAATCTGCACGTATTTATGCACAGAAGAACAGAATTAACTTATTAATTTACCTAATTACTTACAAATTATCCCCCAACATGGAGATAGGATTGATCTGGATGTAATACATACAGTCACAGTTTTTAAACTACAGTTAAATCCTTTGTTACAATGCAGATTTAGATTTAGTCTTTTGTTTATTAATGTTTTATTATGCATTTTGTCACTTGACTTGAGTGTTTTTTCTTAAAACCTACCTCGTGTTTCTGACAGAACCATCTCACAGAATCAACTAATGTAGAAAGGAGTTAATTTTGTGGCCACATGCTACATCCAAATCACAGGAGCTGCCTTTTTTTTAAGGTCAAATGTGTCACAAAATACTCGTCACACACAGCGTGAAGCATTGTGCCCCACCTATAAATCATATTCTTCCAATGTTAAGGGAAACAAGTCGGTCTGATACAAACCACAGCAGAAATAACATCATCCTTTGTGGGGTTTTTTCAGTGAAAATAAATGAACAATGACAATTTGCACCAGAATCATGATTCACATCACAGTTGTAATACGTCAACATGAGTGAGCCCTTTAAAGATGAATGTGTACTGTTTGTCCTGGGTTTATCGTTGTTTTTTCCAGTAAATAAACTACATCCAGTCACGTTTATGCAGGAATTCATCAACACTGAGACTGAATTTGAGTTTATTCACTTTAGATCCACCAAAGAAAGAAAAAGCTTTATGCAAACGAAACCCTTCTTTGTCCTTCTATTTCTTTCTTAGTTCTTCCATGTTTTCCATTTGACACACAGCATGATGTATGCATGTGTTCTGACCTGCATTTAGGTTAAGAATAATCTTAAACATTTACCAGCCACCAGGCCAAATCATATGGAATACTGTATACGTGACTCTAAACATTTACATGCTCACATCCATATCACACTCCATTCAGACCAAGCTAAATATACACACACAGCATAAATATACTTGAATCAGATACATTCTTGACAGCTTACGGTTCGGTCGCCGCTTTTTCTCTTTCCTCACATTCAACCAAGCGCTCCGTTGCCGCTGCGCTTTAGGACACAAACTAAAGTTTAACAATAAGCTGAATGGCTTTGATGTCTCCAAGAGCCTCCAAGACGAGAAGTTTTCCTCCTTAATCATTAATCATGCCCTTGAAGCGGGAAAGTTTCTCAACTGAAATGCAAAAAGATTATTTATAATGAGGACGATAATGTAGACTCATCTGGGCCAGGCCCCCAGCGGGATTTCCAAAAAATAAAGACGGTACAAGTGGACGCTGATTGTAGTCCAGCATCAGCAGAGGGGTTACTCTGTCAAAACTCGGCGAGGTAATTGAAATCCAACCGCTATAAACAAACCGGCTGGATATTAAAGATCGCATAAACACTGTAACTGTGACAAACAAGCTTTATCTCATATCATCCTGCAATATGTGGCCACTTCTGCAAAACCTCTGCTATCTAAATAGAAGTACTCAGTCATGACATATACTTCATACGTCCAAGACTAACTGTGACATCCAATCCCCCTTCGCTGCACAACGGCTTTTGTTTAGCCTTAAATCACTGTTAACTAAATAGTTTGAATGGATGTCAGATGTTTGCCATGGCGGACATTTAAAACTATGTAAACCGAGCAATAAAGTGGGAATTCAATAAGTGCTGTGAGACCGTCCCCTCCGAGTTCTTGCCGAACATTTTCTACAAGGCGGGTGAGAGTTTCCCAGTTTTCCAAAAGTTTGCTTACTTTTTGAATAAATGTAAAACAAACCCAACGACATGAAAGAAGGTCTAACCCGAAACAGCTCTTCTCCAAGCCCAGAGGGAGGCGTTTTATCGGCCCTTTTTTTATGGCCATTATTAGCATAAGGTCATTATATTCCCAACATTGTCGGGAGGAGAATCTGCGCCCCTCCAGGAGTAAATTTAACATTCCTTAATTTGGCTGGTGCTTTTGGAATCATCCAGAACTGTAATCTGATTAAAACTCTCGTTTGCTTTTGAAGTCTGCGAAAATGAGGAATCAATTACGGAGCACACCCCCATTTACTTTCTGTGTTCCTGGAGAAGCGCAGTCATTTGCCTCGTTTTAACTGTGTCAGTGCTCTGTGATTAATTAGCCACGGTGCAGACACACACATCCCAGAGAGCCTCCAAAACGCCCTCCAGCTTGTTAGCGCAACCTGCCAGCTGCAGTTAGTGTTTCCACCTGTTCATCGGAGGACGAAAACAGTTCCCTCCCCTTTCATCTGTGTGATGTTCATCATGCCAAGTCGACTGCAGCACCGGCAGAGCGATTGTTTCCCGGCCCCCTTCGAATCACAGAGTAATAAGCCGGTCTGGCTGCCTGGCTGTTATTGGACAATCAATTCAGAGTTTGTGAAATGGAGGAGTAGCTCAGTTTATCAAAATGTATGAGGCTGTGATTTTCCCTTTTCTGGCAGCAGCGGCTCTCAGTGAGTTTAATGCCACCATCGGATCACAGCTGATGTCTTGACATGGTTCGCCAAACCTGTAGCTGAATCATTTACAAGTATAAAAGTGAGCTGACATAACAAACATAGCTAACTATTGTACCGTACAAACCTTCCTGAAAAAACCCACTGCTAACACGTCCTAAAAAGTGGATTTTCCAGCTGCCATATGAAGACCTGTGGTAGTCAATTATTGATGTAGCACCAAATAGCATTTAGATCTGACAGAGCTAAGGTGTTTCTACCCACAACATGAATTTGGTTGGAGTAGAGAGAATATTAGTGGAGATCTGAATGTTTGAAAATGAAAGATTCTTGGGTTTTTAGGACAAATGATAGAATCTGCATAAGCTATTGACATGATTACAAGTGATTTCTTCTAAGTAAATCCATGACCTCTACTGGGAGGCCTGGAATGACTCCTGACTTAAATCTGCATGCCATCCTGGTTAAAGTAGGCTCGAGTGCAGTGATACACTGCTTCCAGTTCTTCTGCGTCACTTGTAATTCTCCCTTGAAATCCCGTTATGAAAGCACGCCGAGCACTATCTGTGATTGAGGCTGAACCTCCTAAATGGTGACCCTTAAATTTGAATCTCACACAAGCCTGGTGAAGATGAAGTAGTTAGAGGGAGAAACTTGGAAACTAGCATGGTTGAGGAGCGAGAATTGGTTTGTTGTGGTCAAAAAACTTGTGTTTATCACTGCGCTGTGACCCACATAGCTATGTGTTAAAGTTCAGGCTGTTGCAGTGGCGTTACAGTAGAACTCTGCCTTGACAGACCCGTGGGGGCAAATTCCCAGTGCAAAACCCCGTGAATGATGGACAACAAATATGCCCCTGGTGTCCTTTTCAGGTTCTGGAGACTGTACGCTCTGCCACTGGGAAAACTGTGTTGTATTTGGTTAAGAAGCAGATGGGATTTGGGCGTTTCCTGGCTCACAGATCAAGCATAACCACCTGCCTAATACTGTGTTGGTCCCCCTTATGTGGTCCAAAATGCTCTGAACCATTGGGCATGGACCAGAGGACCTCTCAGGGGGTCCTATGGGTTCTGGAACCAGGACGTTGACACTGGATCCTTTGGGTACTCTGGTTTGTGCAGTGGGGCCTCTGTCAATCCAACTTGTTCCACTGCATCCTGTTGATGCTTGATCAGAATGGGCTGTAGGAAGTTTGGAGGTCACATCAACATGTTGGACCATTGTCACGTTCCTCCACATGTTCCTGATTGGTTGGTGTTGTTTCCATGTGGTGGGGTGCATTTTCATCCAGTGACATTTGGGATTTCCATCAGCATGAGGGAGTGTGTTTGTTGTGGGACGATATTTATTTGGGTGTCTAAGTCTGATCAAGGTTTTCCATCAGAACACCACATAGAACCAATATGATCAATGTTAATCACTTCACCTATCAGTGGTCATTACGTTGTGGCTGATTGGTGTAGCTACATGGCAAAGTTCAGACTGTTGCCGCCAAACATTCTCTCTCAGGATGTTACAGTAGAACTCTGCCTTGACAGACCCGTGGGGGCAAATTCTCAGTGCACAACCCCGTGAATGACAGACAATAAACATGCTCCTGGTGTCCTGTTCAGGTTCTGGAGACTGTACGCTCTGCCACTGTGAAAACTGAGTTGTATTTGGTTAAGAAACAGATGGGATTTGGGCGTTTCCTGGCTCAAAAGGGGCCTTTTGGGTGGATGACAATAGTGTGTATAATAAAGGCGATGAGTCCTTGTGACCTCTTTGACAGAAGTCTGTGCTGTTTCCTGTTATTTGTAACCAACTCATGATTGAGTAAATGAAACGCCAATTTAAAAAGTCTGGTTAATTTATTATTATCATTTCGGTGCTGATGATCTACCTTTCGTGTTGGCTAAAACCTCTTTGGAAGGGGGTCAAAAAAATCATCAGTGCATGGAAAAACTTTAATAACTTTAACAGACCTTTACACAGACTTAGTCCCCTGGTTTGGTCCGATTGCATCTGTCTTCATTTTAATGGGCTACATGTAAATCAGGTTCTGTCTCAGATAATTTGATACTATCCAGACGAGCACAAAAACACGTGGATCGATTAGACTTACAGACAACGAGAGATACAAGAGTTTCCTTGTCTTTCCACTCAGTGCTCCGTCGACCACATAATTCACTCAGTAGTCAAATTGATCAGTTAAATGCTGCAGCTGCTCTTTGTGTCGTCTGTGTGATCATGTGAGCTGAGATATCTGGAGCCGGAGAATGAAATAACACCTTTTCAACATCTGCCCGAGACTCACTCAGAACATCCCCAAGACGGTTGAAACAATCCGATCCTAATCCCGCTGGAACGTTTCTTGGATGGATTTTCACTCGGCTTTGGTTTTTTTATTATTATCTGATAGCTCTCCAGAGATCATCAGACTTTTCTTCCTAAATCTCAGGAACTACTCGGACCGTTTTGCTAAGAAACGATGACACTGACCCAAGTTGTTGCCATACAATGGGATTATCCTTTAATAGCGGCATCTGAGAGGCTCCAATTTAAGGGAAGGAGGTGTTCAAATTTCACTTCAGATGGGGGTTTGCATTCTCTTTTGTCTGCTATTCTTTCTTTCTCAGAATGTTTTCTAAAGGTTCTACCTCGTTTGTGGCTCTGTTGCAGCTTTCTGACTATGTTCTTGTTGGTTTTCTCTCTTCTTCCTGTTTGGATTGTGTGTCCTATTCCTCTGATGACGTCCAAGGTTGCTGGCTGGATTGTTGTTGTTGTTGTTGTTGTTTTCCTTTATATTGTGATAAGCACAAGGGCTTGACCTCAGTGTTACCTCAATCATACTTAAGTGTCACTATGTCAAAACCAGCTCAGGCCGGCGTTTATGCAAAGATTCTACCGAAGAAATACCTTTTAAAAAGCTTAAATCAAGCACCCACTAAATATTTAAAACGCCTTATCGCTCCCTGAACCCCGACTGGAAGGAACTAAAGAATTTCCTGCGGGGTCAGTCCTGGTCCTCGTGAACTATTTTCGGTGTCCCTGCTCTTTCCTGTTTTCAGAGTATTGTTGGTGCAACATAAAAACCCGTCTTACGCAGCAACAGGTGCCGTCGAAGGTTCACGGAGGCTGACCCGTGATCGACTGCGAGCCCTTTCATTGTTTTGGTTCTGCCTGCGTGGTCGTCCAACCCCCCACCCCCACACACATGCACTCACACACGTGCACACAAACAGTAATGACCGCGATGAAAGAACTTTTAATCCTCGAAAATTGACAATGGGATTACAGTGCTAAAGAGCATTGCCGTCGCTATTCTACTTCCTGCCCCCTCTGTGTCATCTGAACTGTTTCAAATCCTTCAAAGGCCGGACTCTGTTGTGGCAGGAGCCCCCCCGCCGGGCCCGTCCTCTGAACTGTACCCTGACGTCTAACTCAAGCAGACGGGTTAACTTGGGCAAAAATTAAAGTCGGCACTACTGGAACTTGTAAACGCCGCATTTCAGGGCTCTTTCTTCCTCTAATTGGTAATTGTGAGGCTAAAAGAGATGGAGAGGATGACTCATATCTGAATTATTCACATGCACCGGCTTGGTTACTTTGCAGTGACACTAAAACAGCCTGCGGAAGAGGAAGCTGATTAGACCTGTGGGTTACCGCACCACCTGTCTGTTCCCATCTGCTTTAACACGAGCCTAAAAAACAAGAAGGGCCCTGTTTTGTATCTTTTGTTATTGAGAATAAAATGCGATTCATTAAAAGCCTGATATAAGCTGACTCCTCTCTAAACGGTGAGCATTAATGAGCTGCGCGTTTAATGCCCTCCCTCATTACCGGGACTTCAGACCACTACGAGTCCTCGCTTTTGTGCTCACAAGAACATCAGATCTGCTGCTGAGTAACGACTAAAACTTCTGAAGCCAACAGTCATTTAGCCCGTTTTGAAATGAAGCTGCGCGTATTAAAGATTTATGTCTTCGGCTCACTGTAAAACATCAGAAACTAAGTGGAATCAAGTAATCATTTATGAGAAAATGCAAATGTGAAGGAAGCCTTGTGTGACTGAACAGTTTTGGAGGAACTCATGCTGTGACTAGATCGTTCTGCTGCATCACTATGCTTCCTCTATAGTCAGTGAACTTAACTACACCAGGCGTGAAGACAATGCTATGTCGAGATCTGCTTTGTAAACATGAAGCTGGACTAATCTTCTGTTTATTGCTCTGACCGTCTTTGCAGAAATGTTATAAAGAGCTCAGATTTTTTTTAATTTGGAGTCTTCAGCCTCCTGCCAGCATTTCTTTCACCAGTATAAGCTTCCGGTTGCTTTGTAACTTTATCTCTTACACAGTCGACTGTTGAATGCAGATTTTGGCCGGGCGAAAAGGTTTCGCAACGTTGCACTAGGTCCTTAAACCGAAGATACAGCAATTCAAAAACAAAAGCATAAAAGCTGGGTTTGCTTGTGACTCACACAACCCAACACCGTGCATGTTCTGCAGGTGTAGCCAGTAAAACAACACTTCCCACAATGCATCTGCACCGTGAATGTTCTGTATAAATACACAGATCAGGCATAACATTATGACCACATGCCTAATATTGTGTTGGTCCTCCTTATGTGGTCCAAAATGCTCTGAACCATTGGACCAGAGGACCTCTCAGGGTGTCCTATGGGGTCTGGAACCAGGACATCGGTACTGGATCCTTTGGCTACTCTGGCTTGTGCAGTGGGGCCTCTGTCAATCCAACTTGTTCCACTGCATCCTGTTGATGCTTGATCAGAATGGGCTGTAGGAAGTCTGGAGGTCACATCAACATGTTGGACCATTGTCATGTTCCTCCACATGTTCCTGATTGGTTGATGTTGTTTCCATGTGGTGGGGTGCATTTTCCTAATATCCTACCTGCTGTGGTAGAGTTCAGGGTTCATCCTGAAGAAGGTGGCCATGCAACAAATGATTTAACTGTAAAACTATAAAGGTGTGTAACAGCTTAGATCCTGCCTGGTCTCCATAGCTAGCTAACCCACGCAACCAACTCTCCATATGTGGATTATCTGAGAAACGCAGATCCAGGCACTGTGTTTTGGGTTGGGTTGTCTTTTATTTTGATGGAGTTGAAGTGGTAGGAACCAAAGCCCTGTTGTTTCCTAGTGGTTGACATTCCGGGGACTCATGGATGGCGTTATGTGTCAATCATAAAGTGGCAAAAACATCAGTTTCCATCTACTGTTGACGTTCTCTGTATGGCACTGTGCACTAAGTTAGTTTAATTGGTCTTAATACTCAACTCAGCTGGTGAACAAATTGCTTACTTCAGTTGACTTTTCTAGTACAGCAACCAATGGACTTCGGGTGTGAGTGCCGCAGACGGGGCGGCAAAGCTTTAAAGGATGAACCAGCACATTCTTGGCTTTGGTTTTTTTAATGTAATTTGATGGCAGTAAGAAAAATAGTAAAACAAAACCACGGCCAGCTTTGAGAGCCAAACACTGTATTTTGTTGCCGAAACCCAAGAAGTCTGCATTCTGTGAAACGTTTGTGCCTCAAGATGACTTTTAAAAATGATCGCAGGTTTGATTCAAAGTCGACGCTCCTATTTTAAAACTTGGCGATCCCTCCATACTGTTGAAATTAGCTGATGTAATGCAGACAGTGCTGTGGGACAGAAATAGCATCCCGATATGCAAATTCATCCCAGAGTTTGTAACAGGATACACACAAGGGCTGCTATGGGTCATTAATTATTTCAAAATTAAGGACAACCCAATCTTTTTTGCGTCCCTGCATCATAAACGTTCTGCATACATAGTAAACATGATCCGCCATAAATTAAATTTAAATCATAACGAGGCCGTATGTGCCACAGCCTTCGCTCTGCATCCGAAACAGATGTGCGCTAACTTGATCCTGGAACGGTGGACGGTGCAGGAGCAGAGCCCCGGAGGACGATCCTCTGTGTGGAAACATAAAATGAAGACGTTTCACAGGGAATACGCTCCTGGTGCTGCTCTCATGCTGCGTAATTTTTCATTTAAGCCTTGCGCTCTCGCAGGAATCCGGTGACATCATCACAGGCTGGATTTATGGTGTGAGTGTTGTGTTTGCTACCGCTGCACACACACACACACACACACACACACACACACACCGTCTCACGTTTCTCTTTTTACAGTATATCAGCCTCGATATGAGCCTGGAGAGAAAATTGTTCACATAGCACACATGTGTCATCTCTAACTATTCACTTAACTCCTTTGACTTTCATGCAGCCACTCGAGGGACTCTCCTCACATTCCTTTTACCCCTCTCCTCTCTTTTACATACTTCTCTAAATGTTATTGCTGACTGGATTGTGTTTCTAGCAGAAGCCCCTAATGCCTGCTAGCACTACAAAGACACCCAGGCTTAACATTTTATTGTGACAGTCAAGAAAACCTTTAGTGGGGAGTAATAAATGCAAAGGATGGGCTTTTTCTCATCCTCATAATGGGACAGCCAACAGAGCATTTCTAGAACGAGGAAGGTATAAAGTTCGGTTAAGTTCATTTTACTACTTTTAGTGTTTCTATAAGACGTCCTCCAATACTTTATGTGAGGGGAACTTTGTAAAATCAGCACTGTGAAATCTCTATGATAACTCGGTGACAGTAAAATAAATCCTTTAGCTAATGCTATGCTAGCTCTTAGCCATAGAAGTGATGCTGTGTCAGTGGGGTCGGTAATAAGCTAGTGAAATATGCTAACAGTAGAGACTGAAATTAGAGTATTAATGACTCTTTTGCTCTAATTTTTCCCCCCTCATTTCCACATTGTGTACTAATGTTTTCTTCAAGACCTGCTTCCTACCTCTTAATGTGTTCTTAATCTAAGATATGTGTCTTTAAAGCAGTAAACGTGTAGTTTGGTTGGTGCTCTTACTGTAGTCCCAAACCTCCATCTTGTCTGTGTTGTTTTTATTCTCCAGTAAATCACATGAATAATTTTTCTTGAGGGGATTTAAGTGCAGGAAATCAGCACAGTTCTGGTCATTACAGAACACTGTAAGTGTTGAGATGACATATTGGCTCGGATTAAATTATTATCCATCATTGTTCATTGTTGTTGCCAGCTGGCTGGTTCAGTGGACGTATAATAACACCAGCCGTGTACTTTTCACTGCGGGAGATGATGTACATTTCGTGAAATTTCGGGAGACAAGGCGGTTTCGCTCAGTTTGATTTGTCTTTAAACTGGACGGATGCCAAATATGTAACAGTCAGCATGGTGAGCGTCACGTCAGGCCTGCGAAATTGAAAAAGATGTGCATATTTGTTTCAGAAACCATGGACAAATGTTTTTGGCAGGAAGTCTAAAAATGGGTCGAATGCTCGGCCCAGTATTGTTTTTTAATTAAATGTTTTTCAAGCTCTTCCTGTGTGGACCATGTAAAGATGCCACCCCTGTGGTTTATTATTTATTATTGGTGCCACAGCACAAACTCATCAAAGACTAACATTGTTTCTCCCCACCAAGAAAACCATCAAAAGCGGCGTCCCGGTGGCCCAGTGGTTTCCAACACATGCCAACGAGCCATAACAATCTGGGTTGAAGTCTGGTCAGACGCTATAGTTGCATGTCAACCTCATCGTCTCTTTCCATATTTCCTGTTGCTTTCTATTGTCATGGATCCAATTAAGCGGGTCAGAAATGCTGAGCAGCTGAAAGTGGATGCATTTTTCTCTTTTGTTTTTCTTTTCAGTCTGAAGTCTGCTGCACCTGATGCTCAACACTGGTCACAAACTTTAGTGTTTTTTTGAGTCGTCGCAACAAATACAGCTGCAGATTTTTGACTTAAGAAGACTAAAATCAAAGTTGTCTCAGAGGACTTTACAATTTGTACCTCATTTGGCACCCTAATTATAACTTAGGACGCACTCTGCCTACAAAAAGGAAACTTGTAAGTATAAAGTTAGTAAAAAGTAAAAAGACAAACTATTTTTTCCTGCAGTCTTACTTGTGCATCTCCAAGGAGCTTTTGTTTTGCAAATATGATTTGTTATTCTCGACTTTATTAATTGTTTGATTATTTATTAGATCATTTGTGAACTCTTTGGGCCTTAGGGGAGAAAAATGAAAAGAATAACCCGGATTCATTCAGTAACAGCTCCAAGGCCAAAACGAATGACCTCGAGATCCTTGGGAGACTTAGACATAAAAAGAAAGATGAAAGACATTTCTCTTTTCTGTTAGAAAAGTCTACTGATCACCAGGCCTTGGAACAATGAGTCCAGGATTTTCACTTCCATTATTAGACTTGAGCACAGCACCAGAATGGTTTCATGCAATGTCTGTAACTGGTGGGACGCCGGATCGAGCCCCCAGACTGGGAAGAGGTTGAAGTGGAAGAGCGACCACTTGTCCCAGTCACCACCACTGTGGGCCCTTGAGCAAGGCCCTTAACCCCTGACTGCTCCCCGGGCGCTGCACCACGGGAGCCCACTGCTCTTAGTATGTATAGTTAAGGTTAACTATGAATAAGATGGGTCAAATGCAGAGAAGGGGATCAATAAAGGTTAGATTATTAAGCTGAACAAACAGAAAAATGAGTTTGAGAGTTCTCCAACACTCTGCAGAGAAAGGCCTGGAACATTTGCATGTCGTCGTATATTAGTAGACCAGACACTTGGGTGTTCAGATACTGTTTTTTAGATGGAGCATCTGCAAGTCTTATTTATGGCTTTGACCTTTAGAGCCTGCCAGATGCAATTTGCATCCAAAATCACATCCATTCTTCTGGGTTGAAATGCTCTTAAATTATCTATTACAGTGAAGCGTGTGAAAAAGTACTGCAGAGAAAAAAATATTTTGAATTCATGTCACAATCATAGCTAAAGCTGCGTGCAGCTGTGTGTCCACCTCCACACCCATTACTCTGGTTTGAACTGCTCATGAACTAGTCATTGCATATACACCATGACATTATGACCACCTGCCTAATACTGTGTTGGTCCCCCTTATGTGGTTCAAAATGCTCTGAACCATTGGACCAGAGGACCTCTCAGGGTGTCCTATGGGGTCTGGAACCACTGGATCCTTTGGGTACTCTGGCTTGTGCAGTGGGGCCTCTGTCAATCCAACTTGTTCCACTGCATCCTGTTGATGCTTGATCAGAATGGGCTGTAGGAAGTTTGGAGGTCACATCAACATGTTGGACCATTGTCATGTTCCTCCACATGTTCCTGATTGGTTGGTGTTGTTTCCATGTGGTGGGGTGCATTTTCATCCAGTGACATTTGGGATTTCCATCAGCATGAGGGAGTGTGTTTGTTGTGGGACGATGTTTATTTGGGTGTCTAAGTCTGATCAAGGTTTTCCATCAGAACACCACATAGTACCAATATGATCCATGTTATTCACTTCACCTGTCAGTGGATTCAATGTCCTGATCAGTGTACATGCTAATATGTGATATGTTAATAGATATACAATGCAATGACTACGTTAATATCTAGATAATTAAATATAAATGCTTATAATATACTAATATTGCATATCTATGAGAAGGGCCGGAGCTTTGTAAATATGTTTTGTTACATACTTGTATGTACTGAATGAACTGAGTGTACTGCACTTTGCAAAGTATTATCTTTACTTCTCAGTTGAATAAATCATCAAGTCTCTATTATCTCATGTAGGCCTACTGCATATCAAAATAAAGAGCAGAACTTTCCCTGTCCTGTGATAGTAGCTGTTTCTCTGTGCGCCAAACATATATCCAATTCCCAGTTTTAAGTGCAATGATTCAATAGTTGTGGTGAAGTGCAGGTCACCTGTGCACCAAAAGCCAGTGGTGAGTCTCGATGCTCAAGAGCACATGGCAAAGTGACCATTTGAGGCCTCTTGTATTGGGTGAGTGGATGGAGGGCAAACACTTGCTGGTTCACCACCTCGACAAGTAGGCTAGGATAGAATATCTCACCATCATGGTAGTGGTTTGTTGGATTCTACATAATCTTCCACATAAAATCATGACAAGATGGATGGATGGATGGATGGATGGATGGATGGATGGATAGGTAGTTGGATGGATGGATGAATGGATGGATAGGTAGTTGAAAGGATGGATGGATGGATGGATGGATGGATGGATGGATGGATGGATGGATGGATGGATGGATGGATGGATGGATCAGTAGTTGGATGGATGGATGAATGGATGGATGGATGGATGGATGGATCAGTAGTTGGATGGATGGATGAATGGATGGATAGGTAGTTGAAAGGATGGGTGGATGGATGGATGGATGGATGGATGGATGGATGGATGGATGGATGGATGGATGGATGGATAGGTAGTTGGAAGGATGGATGGATGGATGGATGGATGGATCAGTAGTTGGATGGATGGATGGATGGATGGATGGATGGATGGATGGATGGATGGATGGATGGATGGATCAGTAGTTGGATGGATGGATGGATGGATCAGTAGTTGGATGGATGGATGGATGGATGGATGGATGGATGGATGGATGGATAGATAGATAGATAGATAGATAGATAGATAGATAGATAGATAGATAGATAGATAGATAGATAGATAGATAGATAGATAGAAACTTTATTAATCCCTTGGGAGGGTTCCCTCAGGAAACTGTGGTAAGATGTCTCTACTTTCTGCATTATTGGTGAGATTTATTTTTAATCATTATTTACTGACCTTTATTGAACCAATTGCAAATTATGAGTCTGCCTCAGGAACCCTCAGTTTGGATTGATGAGAGATGATGTAATGGCTAATATAGCAAATGTAGAGAAAGTAGTGTCATATGAAATGATGCAAGACCTGGATAGGGCATGCCTGGCTAGTCTGAATTAAGGCCAAAGACAAAAGCTTTAAAGCAAAGGTAGAAAAATTTCCCTGAAAATAGCCCGGGGCATGTGGGATTAGCGTTGCTATGCTAGCAAGTGTTTCTGTTATTGTCAGTCTTTCAGAGTTAATCATCAGTTTGTGTTGTAGCACCAACATACAACTCCTCGTATTTCCTGGTTGAGAGCATTTACAAATGAGCTGTGTAGATTTTCAGACTTAAAAATGCCAACATGCTTAATGGCCGATGCTCTCATTTGAACAAAGGCACGAGACTTCACAAATCCATACTTAACCAGGATAGTCCCGGTCGGTCCCAGCAGACGTGGAACATGACCCAGGCGTTCTATTTTGAATCCAGACCTCTGTCCAGGCCACTTCCACTGTGAAATCAGAGCAGCATGTCTGTGAGATGTGTGTCAGTAAGCTATGCATCCAGAAAGCTGGGCGTCATTTATCAGTCTAGGCTCGCGGCCACTGGGAGGAACGAAACTCAACCGGACACCAGGGCCTTAATCCGCACAGGTGTCTCTCTCTAAACCGCCAGCTGCTCCTGACATGCAACTCCTCCGTTTGGATTCTGTGGGTGTCATCTGGGGTAATACAAGTCAATTCACTCATTCTCTGTTATTACAGCTCAGCAGTGCTGTTTGGAGCTTGGAAAACTCTTCAGCGTGTCAAAATTAGACGTGTGAAACCCATCAGGCGGAGCTGAAGTGTTTCATAGGCTGGAAAAATACTTTTAAAATAGCATATAGCCTTTATTCAGCATGGAAACCGGATCCACTGGGAATAAATATCTACTTTTTGAGAAACTAAAGCAGCAGTGACAGTGATTCGAACACTCATTACCAGAGATTCTCCAGCATGGAATTTCAGGGCCATTAATGATAATCATCTGTTTGCTGCGGCCAATACCATAACCCGTAATATAAATCTTACAAATGCAAAACTGTGAAGAGGAAAATAGTTCAGTTAATTTTTCTAGACTGTCAAGTTTATTTTACTAATACCTAAAAGAATGCAACAGATGCCACAGAGTCGGGCAAAAGGAATGGGCGATGAAAATTAGCCTTGTGGCTGACTTGAGTACATTTATTTTGAAGGAGGATTCATGGACATGACGCTTCTCAAATCCATCCATCCATCATCTGTACACCGCTTAATCCTCTGTAGGGTCATGGTGGGGCTGGAGTCTATCCCAGCTGACTCGGGCGAAGGCAGCGGACACCCTGGACAGGTCACCAGTCTATCACAGGGCTACATATAGAGACAGTACACTCTCATTCACATCAATAATCAATCAACCTCAGCATGTTTTTGGACCGTGGGAGGAGGCCGGAATACCTGGTGAGAACATGCAAACTCCACACAGAAAGATCCCAGGCGTCCTAACCGGGACGCGAACCGGGGATCTTCTAGCTGTGAGGCAACACTGCTAACCCACAACCCACCCTTCAAAATATTTAAATTAAAACCGAAAACACAAAATACAATTATAAAATCAAACATATCGTCAACAGCAGTCGTACAAAAATCATATTATAGAGACAAACCTGAGGAACCTTTAAAGACGACCTATGCACGGTCTCATATCAACGCTAAAATAAACAAGATCCAACAAACCGTCGGTACGAACACATCCAGATCCTAATGTAGCGTAAAACATTAGCAGCCAAAACACTAAGCTGCTTATTTTACTGGCTAAAAAATAGAGTTTATTTATGTTTTATACTTTAACCTTCTGAAACCAAAGCGGTTTTTGGGGGTAATGTTTTCGCTCCCGTCACATTTTTCCTCACCGTGGACTCATTTTTCATTCCAATATAAAGTCCTGCACCTCTATGGAAACAGCACAAGGAGGAGAGAGACTCAGAATGTCTTCTTCTGCAGCTTACCCTACCTGCTGTTTGTTTTTGTCTTTATTATTTACCTTTAAAGTGTCTTTTAGTGCCCAGGAAAGCAAATAAAATGCATTATTATTATTATTATTAACAGTGTGATAATGCCATAAGTCACCAAAAAAGAAAAAAGTCTAATTGCTTCAATCGTTTAAAGAAAAAAAAAGATAAAACCCTTGAATCATCAAGCTCTGAATGAGACAATAAGGTGCTTTTTCGTGAGATACCATGATTTCAAGCTTGGACTAACTAACTTAACTAACTTAGCTTAGTTAATTTTCCTTGAAATACCAGTGGTCCCTCAAGGTTAGTTCAAAGACCGTCGGAAAGTTGAAAAGGTGATGATTATTTCAGTTTTTACGGCTTCTCAATCTGACAAACGGTGTTATTTTGGTGATTTAATAATAATAAAAAGAAAAATATTAAAGATAGCAAGCCTTTCCTTACTGGTTTGAGAGTTTGTGAACTTATATATATGTTCTTTTACTCGATATTATACTAACATTATTTATTTATGTAATATAAATACAAATAAAGTATTTAACGCAAAGCCTAATTTATTATGTTGTAACATTACAGAATGAATTCAGTCAATCAAACTCTTCATATAAAGTAAAAAAGTAATAAAACTGGTGCAGCATCGGCTCAACCGACTCTTCATTGGCCATTAAATGCCCAATGTACAGAACGCGCTGATACGTCTGACATGTGGCGTACCAAAGCAAACATGTGCCTTTTGACCTTAACGTCATTTTTCATCTCAAAGCAGAGATTAATAACAGCAGTAATAACAAAGGCCTCCACCAAACTCCGTCGGCTCACGCTCCACCGAGGAAATGTAGTCGGAACGTCTGAAAAACTCCCGGGAGCGCGGCCGTCCCGCCGGGTCCCACCGCCGTGCAGCACAGTAGCCCACTGTGGCAGCACGACCAGCTCTGTATACAAACGCCATGTGTCGTTAACATTTCAACAGGTTTGTTTTATATCACTTCGGGGACGGAGCTTTTGGGGGGGTGAAAGTCCCGTAGGCGGTGTGTCTTCTGACCTCCCCTCCCACTTCCACATTAAATCACATGTTGTGTTTGCTTGCGGTTCCATTGGATGTTTTTCGGAGACAGTCGCCACATCCGAACATGGCGATACGGTTGAGTCGGTGGCGTCTGTGATATGAGATACCTTGGACCACAACGCACAGTTCACCTAGTGCCAGGGTTTATGCTGAGAGGTCTGTCCGGTACGAGTGGTTTCCATGGTTCTCCAATAATCATCCCGTTCATAATACGGAAAGTATTCGGGTGACTGTCCAGCGAAACCTACGAGATTTTCTCCAAACATCAATTAAGTTGAAAAGTAGGCTAAAGTTTGGGAGTATCGGAGCATCTGGTTGACTTTTCTTTTCCAGTGTGTGGTTTCTCATGGAATCACTGAATACTTGGTTCATCCGACTGGCACGTTGTTCTCTGGGTGTTTGTGTAGAAAGGCAAGGTCATAGTCACATAGCCGCTAAAAAACAAAGGCAGTGAGAGTGTGAGGGAGCGGATTCATGTGGTCTTTGCCACTCCCCAAGTCATCAAACACTGCAAAAACATGGAATCAACATGTACAACCTTGTTCCAAGTGCCCTCATGTTTAACCAATGTTGGGAGGAAAGGCTCCATATGCAGCAGAAAAGCTATTTGACTGGGCCAGTTTACTTTTTTAGTCTCTACAAACTTCATGCTCTTCAACTGTAGGACGATATTTCACTGTGCTGAATGTATCATCCAGTAAACTGCTCCTCTGAAGCAGCCATGCAGCATTTATTTTATTTTTCCGTTATTTTCATCTACGTCTCTATTGTCATCTCCTCTCCACTCTATGTAAATACACCCTGCAGCTAACCTAAAAACACCATTTTTGTCATCTGAAGCGGCATGATGTTTTTGTGACATTTTTGACCTCATACCGCGGGATGACGTTTTTGTGACATTTTTGACCTCATTCAGCTGGGCTTGCACAGACGGATTTAAAAGTCCACCACATCAGAAAATACGGCCCACTGACACCAGTGGCCGTAACACGTTTTTTTGACGTTTTTGTGACATTTTTGACCTCATATGACGTTTTCGTGACATTTTTGACCTCATACTGCGATATGACGTTTTTCTGACATTTTTGACCTCATACCGCGGTATGATGTTTTTGTGACATTTTTGACCTCATACCACGGTATGATGTTTTTGTGACATTTTTGACCTCATACCGCGGTATCATGTTTTCGTGAAATTTCTGACCTCATACTGCGATATGATGTTTTCGTGACATTTTTGACCTCATACCGCGATATGATGTTTTCGTGACATTTTTGACCTCATACCGCGGTATGATGTTTTTGTGACATTTTTGAACTCATACCGCGATATGATGTTTTCGTGACATTTTTGACCTCATACCGCGATATGATGTTTTCGTGACATTTTTTACCTCATACCGCGATATGATGTTTTCGTGACATTTTTTACCTCATACCGCGGTATGATGTTTTTGTGAAATTTTTGACCTCATACCGCGATATGATGTTTTTGTAACATTTTTGACCTCGTACCGCGGGATGACGTTTTTGTGACATTTTTGACCTCATTCAGCTGGGCTTGCACAGACGGATTTAAAAGTCCACCACATCAGAAAATACGGCCCACTGACACCAGTGGCCGTAACACGTTTTTTTGACGTTTTTGTGACATTTTTGACCTCATATGACGTTTTCGTGACATTTTTGACCTCATACTGCGATATGACGTTTTTCTGACATTTTTGACCTCATACCGCGGTATGATGTTTTTGTGACATTTTTGACCTCATACCGCGGTATCATGTTTTCGTGAAATTTCTGACCTCATACCGCGATATGATGTTTTCGTGACATTTTTGACCTCATACCGCGATATGATGTTTTCGTGACATTTTTGACCTCATACCGCGGTATGATGTTTTCGTGACATTTTTGACCTCATACCGCGATATGATGTTTTCGTGACATTTTTGACCTCATACCGCGATATGATGTTTTCGTGACATTTTTGACCTCATACCGCGATATGATGTTTTTGTGAAATTTTTGACCTCATACCGCGATATGATGTTTTTGTAACATTTTTGACCTCGTACCGCGGGATGACGTTTTTGTGACATTTTTGACCTCATTCAGCTGGGCTTGCACAGACGGATTTAAAAGTCCACCACATCAGAAAATACGGCCCACTGACACCAGTGGCCGTAACATGTTTTTTTGACGTTTTTGTGACATTTTTGACCTCATATGACGTTTTTGTGACATTTTTCACCTCATACCGTGGTATGATGTTTTTGTGACATTTTTGACCTCATACCGCGGTATCATGTTTTCCTGAAATTTCTGACCTCATACCGCGGAATGACGTTTTTGTGAAATTTTTGACCTCATACCGCGATATGATGTTTTCGTGACATTTTTGACCTCATACCGCGATATGATGTTTTCGTGACATTTTTTACCTCATACCGCGATATGATGTTTTCGTGACATTTTTGACCTCATACCGCGATATGATGTTTTTGTGACATTTTTGACCTCATACCGCGGTATGATGTTTTTGTGACATTTTTGACCTCATACCGCGGTATGATGTTTTTGTGACATTTTTGACCTCATACCGCGGTATGATGTTTTTGTGACATTTTTCACCTCATACCGCGGGATGACGTTTTTGTGACATTTTTGACCTCATACCGCGGGATGACGTTTTTGTGACATTTTTGACCTCATACCGCGGGATGACGTTTTTGTGACATTTTTGACCTCATACCGCGGGATGACGTTTTCGTGACATTTTTGACCACATACCGCGGGATGATGTTTTTGTGACTTTTTTAAGCTCATACCGCGATATGACGTTTATGTGACATTTTTGACCTCATACCGCGATATGACGTTTTTGTGACATTTTTGACCTCATACCGCAATATGATGTTTTTGTGACATTTTTGACCTCATACCGCGGGATGACGTTTTTGTGACATTTTTGACCACATACCGCGGGATGACGTTTTTGTGACATTTTTAACCTCATACCGCGGGATGACGTTTTTGTGACATTTTTAACCTCATACCGCGGGATGACGTTTTTGTGACATTTTTGACCTCATACCGCGATATGATGTTTTTGTGACATTTTTGACCTCATACCGCGATATGACGTTTTTGTGACATTTTTAAGCTCATACCGCGGTATGATGTTTTTGTGACATTTTTGACCTCATACCGCGGGATGACGTTTTTGTGACATTTTTAACCTCATACCGCGATATGACGTTTTTGTGACATTTTTGACCTCATACCGCGGGATGACGTTTTTGTGACATTTTTGACCTCATACCGCGATATGACGTTTTTGTGACATTTTTGACCTCATACCGCGATATGACGTTTTTGTGACATTTTTGACCTCATACCGCGGGATGACATTTTTGTGACATTTTTGACCTCATACCGCGATATGACGTTTTTCTGACATTTTTGACCTCATACCGCGGGATGACGTTTTTGTGACATTTTTGACCTCATACCGCGGGATGACGATTTCGTGACATTTTTGACTTCATACCGCGATATGATGTTTTTGTGACATTTTTGACCTCATACCGTGGGATGAAATTTCTGTTACATTTATAAGCTCATATCACAGTGTGACGTTTTTGTGACAATTTTAACCTCATAACGCGGCATGACGTTTTTGTTTTTATGAGGTCGAAAATGTCACAAAAACATCATACCGCGGTAAATTTTGTACAACTTTTTTAGCTGTTTGCACCAACAGACCAAGACAAATTCTTTGTAATGTAAAAAATACTTGGCAATAAACATGATTCTGATTCTGATGTTAATGTGAAAATACTCGATAATATGATTTTTAAAAATTGTATTTGGCAGTTGATAAAGCATAAATTAACAAGCAACAACAGAACACAGGTTTAAAGTTTCAGTAAATTTCATGAGGCCTTTAAGATGTGGATAAGGCTAAAACTTAACTATTTGAATGCATTAAACCTAAAGTTATTCACACAATCAACTCTGTCTGCAGATCAGTACAACATACTTACATTTTTTTAGTAATGACACAAAACTTACAAATTTAAGTACATTGTACTCAATTATTCTTTTTAGATATGACATCTGGGCTGACAGTGTCAGGATTTGTCCTTTTCTTTTTATAATGTCTTATTGTCATTGTACATACATTAAATAAAGACTCTTGAATATTGAATCAAAGGGAGGAAAGACGTCTATCCTGTCAGCCAATTACATCAGTACACTGTAAAGTAATGCTTTTAAACATTTTAATGAAATTCAATATGCTTTACTGAGTCGCTGTATTAGTTTGAAACTTCCACATGTCATGCAAAGGAAGGGTTAAGCCAGATTTTTTTCTCCTCTCTAGACTATTCCACCTCTTTCAAACCAAATAAGCGCTAATTTCACAGAGACGATACAAAGAGCCATTAACTCAGTCTGTGTGAGGCCCGCTTCGCTCAGGTCAGGCGTGAAGGGTTAACTGCTCCGATGGAATGAGAACCAGAAGTGACTGTTTCAAGACGACAGCCACTCAGAGGAGAAAAAAAAAAGGCATTTGTCGCTCATTAACACACTCATTAACCCTCTATGGCGCTGACATCCACCTGCTGACCCTGACTCTGCTCTTCCCCTCGTCCGGCCTCCGGGGATTCTGCACGCACCAGGTGTTTTCCATCGCACATGATGCACCTCTAACTGTACGACCGGCCTAATGCTCTGTCTTTATTGCCCTCTCCGCTGGAGCCAAACAATATGTTTTTGACACAGTTCTCTGAGACTAAGCCGGCGTGCCAAGGATCTCACATGTTTCATTGTAAGGGCCTCCTGATCAGGGTTTATCCCGGCCTGCAATATCGGGAGGGCTAGACCGCAGGAAATCCCTGGTGAGCATGAGCACACAACTCTTATTCAACGGAGCGACTAGAAGCTTTATTTTTGTACAAGGGGGTGCCACACACACACACACACACACACACACACACACACACACACACACAGTACGGCGCGTGTGTCCATGTGGCATCGCATGCAGTCAGGCATGCGTTGTGCGAGTAATGAGTTCATGGGATCATGGCTGGTTTGGCTTCAGATAAAGCCATTTACTCTCTCAAAAGAGTATATTTGGCTTTTAATTTAGCTAAGCCTACATAACTACCTGATCAAGCCCCGGCCTCACTGCAGGCTTTGGCGACCTACAGCGCGGGGCTCACGCATGGCGGCAGATATAACTCCCCAAATGTTGTTCTAACATCCCCGAGAGCGCGAGGTGCAGCAGTGTGCTGAGCGGCTGCAAAAGCATGGAGGACTCAGAGTCTGAGGTGCATAACAACGGAGCGAGAGATTATCTTCTTGTCCAAAAACAGAAAGGGAAAAAAAACACAACAGAAGACGGAGACAAAGACGGTCTGAAACAATAGTTTGGCTCCAGTCCATCCCTTAGTGCCTAAATCGATGTTTTTAAAGTACAGACATATTTTCCATTTGCTTCACGAGAGCCTCACTTCCTCAGAGTGTGGGTGACCTTCTGCCACCCCTCAGCTCCTCTTTGCGTTAACAGCGGCAGGACGGCCCGCCTGCTGCTGGAAGCGGAAACCTATTCAGACCAACGGGGGCAGGAAGCCAGCGTCCTCATCGCAATGCCAGCTGCTTCCGACTTCATTTGTCAGACGGCTCCTTTCAGCAAATTTAATTTGAAAGAGATGCGAGATAATAATCCGGTGGCTGCTGCAGTCGAGGGTTGAGCTTCTCAGAGCGGTTTCCACGGAAATGGAGGGTTTGTGGGGTAATGGAGGGTCACCACATATGTTTATACAAGTTGGACGTGGAATACCTTAGTCTTTAACTTTATAGCGTATCGATTGAAAAGGGGTGTTATACATACGGTGAAATGGACGTGAACTTCCCTGGCCTGATTTCTGCTGGAACAGAGCTGCGGCTGATGATATAAACAGGAATTATGTGCCGGTACTGTTGGTTCAGTTCAGTAACAACAGTGTCAAGAGTGTCAAAAAGAGGTTGAGGCTTTTGTCTTTTGAGTCCAGACATGAAACCTGAAGCACCTGGGAAAAGACTCCGCTCACCTCTCCGTCTGTGATCCTGGAGAGTACATACAGTAAATTAAAGTGCATCGTCGCGGACTGCACAGCGTTACTGAGAACCCTTTGATTTACAGCCTCGTCTGCTTCCACTGGCGGATGCGACCTTACAGAGGGGCAGAGTTTGGCCAAGTTTTCTTCTTTTTCCCCCCTTGTTACTGTTACCGGTTCAAGGCAAAAGATGGAATCTCGTGAAGGAGTAAGACTTAATCCATTTTCCAAAGCTGGAAAATCGACTGCGTTGCTTTGTTTGGCAAAAAAGAAGCGCAGGGGCTTTCAAATGGTGGCTGCCTATGCCGTGTCTCTGTAGGAGGTTGAGTGTTACAGCATGACGTTGTGTGCTGCGTTGCGTCCAAAGATTATCGTATACGTCTGGATCTTAATGCATTCACTGTGAAAAACAAAGTGACAGGGAGCTAAAAAGAACATCACGCGAGTTCAGCTCTGGTTATGTCGTTTTTGCCTCACATGTCACAGATCTGATGCCTTTAATCAGTATGAAAAGCAAGTCAGTTCCAATCTGAGAGACGTCAGCACAACGAAAATGTGAAAGCAGCATGTAATTTATCAGTCGAATCCAAATTTGTCAGCATCGTCATGCTGGTGTAATGTTGGAATAGGAAAGGCCAGACATCTGACTCACTGACATCGGAAATCACCCTAATATAATAGATGTACCATGACTGAACTATGTTTTTCAGGTATTGCATCCTAGAAGATAAAGATATACATTACAGCACTGTGAAACTGTCTTTTTGCATCGGGGTCAGACCACAGGGTCATGAGGCAGGGTTAAAGGCTATGCTCAAGGGTCCAACAGTGACTAAAAATATAACTAGGAAGACCTGTATTTGCAAGGCGAATATGTATTTGGCAATCTTGTTTGGCAAAAATGACAACCTGGCAAACTGTAGCCCTTTACATGAGTTGTTTTAATGTCTGTACATCGTTTTTGAGTAATAATGCAGGAAAAACCACAAGACTTGACCTTGACCATGAGTCAGGGTCAAGGTCAAGGTCTTTCAATGCGTGACCTTGACCTTGACCCTGAATCAAGGTCAAGGTCACACATTGAAAGCAAACATTAAACGCTGTTCAATGATACCACTATGTGCACTATATCTCAATTTAATTTTTTGCTAAGTTATAGGGAAAAGTGTATTTTTTTGTATTTTTTGTGACGTCATGAACTTTGACCCCTACCGATCTTTTTACTGGTAGGTCGTACAGCTTCGGTCCAACAGCATAAAATACTCCCCGTTGAGTTAAGCTGTTCAAAAATGTAAGTGTCGACATTCTACGATAATTACTTGTGGAAATATAGAAAAATTTGGTTTTTGACGATCTTGACCTCGACCTTGACCTCGACCTTGACCTTTGAGGTCCGAAAAAGGTCGACTGCACACCCTTGGCATTGCCCTCATGATATGGCATAACATCCACTAGTGCTGCATCAATAGCCTAGAAGGAGTTCCAGGACAAAGGAAGTTTGAGGAATAAAATAATAAGAACTCCAACAACAACAATGCATTTGGTGATTTTTGCAAAATTGCCAAAACAAAAATACGGAAAACCTGAATAATAAGTGAACAAGTGATGTGAATCCCGTTATGTATCCCAGACATTATGATAAGCAACATAGGAGAGTGACATTTAACTTGATTAGTCTTAAGACCAAGGGAAAGATGCTTGCTAATGCTACCAGCAGGAAAAGGCGACAACCAACTCTCCAGCAAACACTGGAGAAGCGAGAGAAAATGTCCAATGAAAATAACAGACGCCCTTTGTCAGTAAATGGCTTTTAATGACCGGCCGTGTTAGTCGTTGATAGTACGGGACTTTATTGCCTTCTCAGCATGCTGGAACACAAGCGTGCAAACCCCAGCCGTCATCGCAAAACCGAGGCTGCCTTATCAAAGGTGCACGACTGGGTGAAGAGGAGCAGCGACAGCCTGTGGCAGGATGTTCTGGTTTGCAGCCTCACCACTGATCACCAGCGGCAGCCCAGCGTCTCATCGGCTCCGACGCCCAGCAGATTTATGATTCACATTGTGTCTTTAAAGTCACTGCACTTTTATGGTAATTGTCATTTTTATGGGAGAAATACCACACTACTGTAAATATTAGTACTGTATTGGTGTCTTTACATAAAGTATCAGCAGCTCCTTCATCATAATCTTTGTACATTTATTTGTTGTTTTCCTAAAGTCTCCGAATGTAAAGTCCATCCCCAGTCATCCTTAGCTGCTCACACCCTTCAGGCAAACCATGTGTTTTGAATCTTTTACATATATAATTTCTGTTTTCCTTCCTCTGGAAAATGTCGAACTTCCTCCCGAGTGCGCTGGAGTTGCCTTCGTGCCGTCGTTTCCCTTACGCTAACCTCAGTCGTGTGCGTCGACTCTCCCTGACAAAGACCGAAACAGACAGTGTGTGTATGATTTCCTGAGATTGCAGTTGTCTCAAGTTACCGCACCTCATGCCAATTATGCAAAAGCTGTAAACACAACCGGTAGGATGATGATAATAGGAAAAATATGCCCCGGCTCGCTTTGGAACAACAAACATCTCTGAGCCCGAGAATGAGAACCTCAAAGTGTGTGAATATTAAACTAAAGGACAGGCTTATGTAAACATCCTGAAGTCCCACCTGTTGTCATGTGCTGTTTACAAATGAGCGAAGACAGAAGAAACACATGGAAATGAAGCAATTAGACCAAAAAATTCGGTGTGAGCATCTCCCAGGACGTTTATAGGCAGTGACTAAGAGGCCTCCACTCATCCTATCCCGACCCATTTGTCGTTGCCGTGAATTTTTCGAGCAAAAAGCTGGGAGGCGATTCGTAACACGGGGCTTCAGTCATCACTGAGGGAAGCATTACTTTCACACAAGGACAAAATTATACCCCACTTTCCGTGTGAGCTTCATTCAAACAAGGCACTAAATCATCGGTCTTTCTCAGATGTTCCTCCAAGAAGCCGAGGAATCGTAAGTGATAGGGAGAAAAAAAGTAGTTCAAGAGCTATTAGGATACGGGATGAAAAAAAAGAGATGACAAACATGTGCTATTAATGACCAACATCTGCGGTGTCAAGAAGATGTTGCTGTTCAAACCTCGCATAGGAATTAAAGACACGTGCGTGGCAGAGGGTTTCGTGGCGCTGCGAGTTCAGTCGAACGCTGCCTGGCACTTTGTAGAACAGCCACGGTCTGCTGAAGAATAGTCACTCAGCACTGGAACAGCTGCTCGCTGATTCAATTCTAAACAGACAAGAGGGTTTGGTAAACTACTGTTATGCCCAAATCAGGTTTCTCAGTCCTGCCCGTCCTCCTCCAGCCGTCGCTGTTTGTAATGAACCACGTTAAGTGTGTCCCCAATCACGGCATGAAGTCACCAAGTATGAAAACCACATGGGGCTCCTCTTCCTCGACATGGCAGCTTGTTTTATCCTCCCTTCAGGGTTAAAACGTACGAAAATACCTATGAGCAGATCATAAGACACATCTTAAGTTCCACTTGGCTCAAAGGAAACAGAGACCAGGACCAGAGTAAACTCAGTGTTGGGAGCCTTTTGACAATGTAGGCGACAAATACAGCTGCAACGTTTCTTTAACTTCCTGGCAACAGACTAAGGATTGTTGAGGCTGTGTTGAAAATTCACTTCCATCATTATTTATTATTACTTTATTGCTCTTTTTTGCAGATGGTTGAGTGCACAAGTAAGTGTCATTTCACCAGAGTTAGCAAGCAGATAGTTTACATCTGTTGTACCTGAGCAGGAAGGCATTGAACAGCACAATACGATCAAGTCCATCAGTGTGAGACAAACACATTAATGCTATCCTTTTTCATGGTTTTAACCAAGAGAGTAGACTGTTTAGTCATCTGTAGTCGATGCTTTGGTACTGCCTGGCATCCTCTAAGAGCAGAGAGAGTAAGATTCAGAGGGATTCTGAACATCAGCCATGCACTGGGGGAAAATGAAAAGTTATCGAAAGTGAGTAAATTATATTTTCTCAGCAGCAAATGAGTACTCCTTCTCAATAGTCTGCCAACACAGAGGCTGCAGGAAAAACAAAATGCTGGATCTTCTGGCAGCAAGGGTGAGCCAGGCTCTTGTTGGAACACAGTTTGATCCTGTATTGAGATGGCAAGCCAGTAGACGCAAGCACACACCGCCTGTGGACTGCCTTGTTTCATGACACGACGATGCAATTCATATTTTAGTCCATGGGATAAGGGTTCAATCTATTGCTGAACAAATTCAGTTTCATTTAGCAGATGCTTTTACCTAAAGCGACGCACATCTGAGAGTAGATACAACACAAGCACGGATGTAAGGCAGGCAGGGCAGCATTAACCCCTTAACGCCGGTTGTCGCAAATTTGCAACGTACCGCTGCAGCCAAGATAGCGTATGCATTACCCCAGTGCTGGTTCGTGCATATTCAGTACATACCTAGGAACCTTTTGCAAGCACTGGTTTCTCTTAGGACCGGTTTGAATGGCATCAATAAAAAAAATTTACCATTCATGCCTGTTGCATTACACCTTTATATCTACTATATGTGCTGTAGACAAATTAACAATCTCCACCTAATTTAACATCAACTTGAAATCAAAAACACATAAAATTATTGTTTTTATATAATTGTAAATAAATTCAGGTGTCAAGGGGCTATGGACCTTGCCTAAGGTTCCTCACTGGACACCTGCACCCTGACCAGCAATTCAACAGTAGCACCGTTTTTAATGTCCGATCACAGCCGACAGATTCACCGCAGACGTGCTTTAGTTTGTTTAACGGATAAAAAGGAATTCATCCCAGTGAGAATGTTTTTTTAGAGACTAAAATGGAGACAGAATGTTGATTTGTGGACGGTTGGGACGCCGTTTCAGACTAACGCGGCGTCGTGCAAACATTTTTAGCTTCAGCAAAAGCAGACAAGCTGCATCACGTTATCTGTTCTCACTTTGGGACTGAAGGCAGCGGGTTAATATCAGATCATTCATGAGCTGTGATTTCTTTTGAACCAGTGTTTTTAATCTTGTCTAGGCAAAAAAAAAAGTTCTGTTTCCTCCCATGTTAGGTCTCTCGGATCAGATCGATAGCTTGTTTTGAAGATAGCTTTAAAGTGTTTATGACAGCTTAGGGATCGGTTATACGCATTAGCTGCATCCTGTTGCCTTACTGTAGAATATGGGCATGCATAGCTCCGCTCCAGTTGTGATGTAGGTTTAAAAAAAAAACACAGTTAAGCCTGGTACGTTTAATAGCTACACTAGAGACTGAACTTGTGTCTGTGGTTTTACACAGTCAGGCTTTTGATGGTATCTTCTGTGGGTAAATCTGCACCACAGTGAATATTGAAATTAAGCTTTTACATATTATTATATTGCAAATCACATTATCTGTCGGAAGAATCAAAATGAGATATTTTCCTCAAGTAATTCTTGATGCTGGTGCTTGTAGCTACTCACCCAGAGCCCTGTGGGTCCTTGCGTTTGGTAAAGCAGTGGACTGAACAGCCTGTACAGCATACTGCTTTTGAAATGGCTCATTTGAAACGAAAATCTGGTTTTCGGGGTAAGAAATCATCAAGCGTTGTAGCTTTTGTCGTGCTGAAGTGGCAGGAGGTGTTCCATGAAACAAAGCAGGACTGCATTAACAAATTAGCAAAAACAGAAGTGCCTCTTCAGTATCTTTAGGACCCCTTTATCCTGTATATGAAATCCTGTCCTGTCAGGAGTCTCAAGGCCATCATGTTGTTGTTCTTGGCAAGTTAACGTCACAAGCAGAGGAAGGGATGCAACAGAGTTGTTTGTGTACGTCTGCACAGAATGGGGGGTTACACTGGTAAACACTTTCTAGTTGTATGGGCATTAAAGTCTGTAATGTCTTTTGCACAGGGTTCCCCTCGGACGCCTCTGAGAATACTGCAGAATGAGTCTTAAGGAATTCCCCTGCTGAAACACAGTTGACATTATCTAGATTTATTATTAACATCTGGTACTTTTATCCCTATCGTAATACCTTCATGTTGGAGATATGAGCGTTTTGTCTCTTTGTGATGGTTTGCCATGAACTCTTTTAACGTCGGACACAGGGAGCTCTTACGAACCTCCTTCAAATCTACGCACAAAGACGCCTGTAAAACCGCTGCCGCACCTGTTTCTCAGAAAGATGGACCGGCTGCGCGTGCTTGTATCCCCATGTTTTGTCCAACATGTTTCACTTTTCACCCGCTGCAGAGGATGGCACAGGACTACAAACAGGATAAAGTTGGTTCCAGACAGACGGGGAAAGAGAAAACTCTGGAAAAAATGCATGCCAGCTGCCATAATCTGATTTTGGATCATAATCTGCACACTAAAGCAAAAAGCCTGCAACATCCTCGTACCAAAAAATGGCACCGGGGCCTTGATGGCGAACTTCCCCAATAGGGATCCGATCTGTTTCCTATCAGCGCGTGATTGAATTTGATGGCTTGTCTTGGCACGACGGTAAAAACAGAATCCCCGAGTGACATTTAAGCTCCGTGAGGGCATGCTTTTGTAGCAGCAGTGACAGATGAGAGCTTCGAGGGCATCTGCTGTTGAGATGGAAACAAGAGAAAATGGAATAGCTCTTCCTGCCACACTGGATTGAGGTTCGAGTCCTTGGAAAAAAAAAATGTGCGCAAGTTTGCGTCTCGTGTTACAGAATGCATGTAGGAACGAGTAGCGTGACAGTCAGCTGTAGTGCTGAGTGTTTTGTATTTCATGTTTTTTTGCAGTTGAACCACAATAAACACCCAAAATGGGATAATAATGCATATTTCACTTTTAGTGTTCTTAGATTAGACGCGAATTTCCACAATTCCACAATTAAACCAAACACTATTCTAAACAGTTAAATGCTTTTATGATGTTTCCACAGAAAGCAGAAAAGAGCTGATTACAAAAAGTGGCAAAAAAAAAAAGCTGAGTTGGAAAGAAAAAGACATGATACACTACTATGCAACACCAAACTGCCAGCATACGCAGCTGCACTGAATTCAGCTGAAGCGACTCGACTTGAGGATTACTCCAATTGCTCTGGCGGAGCAGTCGGTGGCCAGCAGCAGAGGAATGCGGTTGTTCTAGTCGACTCCCGACCGTGAACGTCTTTCAGCGTAATGAAGTGGAATTAAAAAAGTGCATGCATGCTCTGTAAATCAGATTTCGGGTGGATGAAATGTGGCCAGAGGTGCACCATCATAAATCAAAACCTTCGTACAAACACAAGGTATGCATTTAACGTGACATGCTGCAGAGTTTCTCAGCCCGTGGAGCGCGACCAAACCGAATAAACTAACATTTGAGCGCGGAGGGATATTCCAATCAAAACCAAGAGCGGGGTATTTAGTGCAAAGTATGCATGGCGTACCCTATAATCCCCTCTGTAACTTGTTAAACCTGAATGCCACACGACTCCTCGTTCAGAACTCGTGTTTGAATCCCTTCATTCATGCTGTTTTTCAATACGGTGTGATTGTTGGATTTGATTTACAACGCAGCAGATAAAGCAATATACGGCAACAGGGGACCTATGAGCCCACAATCCTTTGAAACGCCCCCGAGTGCTTTATCCTGACATCCAGTCTCCTGTTCTCACTCCGTTTAAAACTACCGTGCAGCAGACAGCACGGCAGCGTCAGTTCGCCTCATCTCTGTGAAGAAACAGAGCACTGGAACCCGGACAAGTTCCCCTTCAGTGTCCAAACATCCAAATCAACCTGTCCCAGGTGCTTCGTTTGCCTCCTTCCTCTGAGTGGCCCACTTCCTCTCACACCAGTGATCTCTCTTTCAGCCCTGCAACAAACGTCTCTACCAGACACGAGATGTACTCTTGCTGTTTGTGCAGATCTCACCCCTGACAGGGGCAGAGAGCAGAGACCAGGGAAACTTATCACATGTGCAAAAGGAGTCTGAATTCTTGCCCCTCGTATTCAGCAGCCAGTTTTATTAAAGTGTGATCCAGCACGAAAAAAAACCTTGCAGCTACCACATGCGGTGGCGTAAGTCCAAGGCAAACACTCCCACCGGTGTGTACACCAAGACAGATGACTATAGGACTCAAGGCCTGGCTAGCACAACGTAGCCCTATTCAGTATTTATTTTCACAGTTCAAAGCACTGGCAGCAGCCCACTTAGTGTCTGCAGTCCAGTCCAACGCACCCCTGATTGCCACAGTGAGGCTTCGCAGCCCACAAAGTCGTATACTGTAGCCCGTGCCAGCGACTAACTCCACATCTGCAGTACCCCGAGAAACGGCAGGCAGCATCCAGGAGGGAGGGGCTTTGAGGGTAGGCTTAAGGGTAGGGGGTAAAGGGATTCCTCTGAAACCACACTTTGCTGTGGGTTGAACGGCTGCTTTGTGCAGCTTGGCGTGATCACACAAGCCACATTAAAGGACAAGGTTTGTTATTCACCAGGGCATTGATAAGTAATGTCTCGCAGGCCACCGCTCCGAGCGGCGAACTTTGTGCCCTTGGCTGTGAAGTTTATCACTGCAATAAGTGGATACCGTCCTACACACCCACGCAGGTCTCCAGTCCATAAAACCTGGGTGATATACAAGCTACCGTATGGAATCGAGGAGGATGCTGGGTTATGCGGGGATGCAGATGTGAGTCGAAGTGTCTCGTGTTTCTCAGGATACTTTAACTGTCTGGGAATTCCTCGTCTTCTACGGATGATTTCCTCGGAGAGGTATAAAGGTGGAAAATCTGTTAAATGACGAGGAAAATGTTGTGGAAAAACATTTAAAAAGTGATCGCTGGAGAGGACACGGAACAAGCTCTGCTCACAGCGGTGCGATCCGAAATCTAGGTCATTTAATTTAATTCTGATCAAATTAGATTTCCCTTTGTCCGCACTGCAAACATGCATGGACTGGGTTTTCACTCCGTTTCCTTCAGTATTTAACCAGATTGCTGCCATATTGCGAGTAAAGAGCCAATGATAACTATCAGCTTCAATAATGCCCCCATTTTATGTGCAACACTTTGCAAAGTATGTATTTTTGTAATACGGAAGGACACCGTTCATCATGGTGCACAGTGTGAGAACAAAATATGGAAATATGGAGCTTTGGTTTACAGTCATTGGCTTTAATATTTATGACCGCATTGATGAGTAAATTGGGAAACTTGAAGTCCCGTTTAAAGTTCAAGTCCAATACGGTCTCTAATGGGAGATTTGCGCGAACACAATAAACAAAACACAAAAAAACACACTTTAAACACTCCCACCATCGCCAAAAATATCTTATGCTTGGATGGCAATTACTTGAGTTGCATCCAACATGTGAAGTTAGAAAGAGGTTGTTTTTTTTTTTAGCAAAATTAACCCAAATTATTGTTTCAGCGTCCAACTGATTTTATGCATTTTGTATTTTTTGACCAAACACTGTATTCATAGCTTTGCTGACTTGACCCCAGAGAGTCCTTCAGCTGTATGTAATGAGCAAGAGACTAAATCAAGGCTGGCCAATACATACATACACTCCGTTTTTATTGCCTGGCTACTACTCATGACTCCAAGCCTCTCCTCTCAGTCTGGACTCTGTCAGACACAGTTGTTAGCTCGAATGCTACATTTGAACTGAGGGCTATTATTCACAACAAGCTCATCAGCCTGGCCGCGTTGGATCACCCCTCTGTGTTTATTAGCCGAGGCAATAAGCTGTGCCCGTCAGCGGGGACCAGTAAAGCTTTCTCACTCCTGCAAGAAGGTCTGTTTTTAAGATTTGTCCGGAATAACTGCGGCAGAAAGTTTGCAAATAGTTTAGCTGTTATTAAATCATAGGTGCCAGTTTGTAGTCCTCATATGCCGTCTCTCCTCATCAAACTGGTGCTGGCGTAATGTCTTCATGAGGTGGCTTCACTTTCAGTCACTGGGCATACGCTGAGCGGTTGTCTTCATCATTCATAGGCCTGTTGCTGGTGTGGGTTTGTTGTTGGTAGGTATCCCTCCTTTGCAAGTTGTGGGGCCACTGAGTTTAAATGACAAATCCCAGGGAAATTGTACTACAGAATAAAATGTAAGCTTCATGCAGGGATGGTTCTGTGACTTCTAATGAGTGTTTAGAGTACAGAGGATTTCATTTTGATACTGGAGCTGCAGAATTTAATTTATTCATAATGGAGTCCAATACAACACATACATGATCAGGTGAATAACATTGATCATATTGGTACTATGTGGTGTTCTGATGGAAAACCTTGATCAGACTTAGAAACCCAAATAAACATCGTCCCACAACAGACACATTCCCTCATGCTGATGGAAATCCCAAATGTCACTGGATGAAAATGCACCCCACCACATGGAAACAACACCAACCAATCAGGAACATGTGGAGGAACATGACAATGGTCCAACATGTTGATGTGACCTCCAGACTTCCTACAGCCCATTCTGATCAAGCATCATCAACAGGATGCAGTGGAACAAGTTGGATTGACAGAGGCCCCACTGCACAAGCCCGAGTACCCAAAGGATCCAGTGGCAACGTCCTGGTTCCAGACCCCATAGGACACCCTGAGAGGATCAGAGTATTTTGGAACACATAAGGGGACCAACACAATATTAGCCAGGTAGTCATAATGTTATACCTGATTGGTGTAAATGTACAATAAATTAATGTTACCATTTGATGTCTTGTACAAGAGTTAGCCTAATGCTAATGTTCTTCTGCAGTCCCCAGACAGATCACAGTTAAAACTTCCACACAATGACAGAAAAACACCAAGCAAATTAGACAAGACAAAATACACGATTCATTTTACACACAGTAACACAGACGGGTGAGAAATTAAATGAAAAATTGGAACTTTACAGCTATGTAATGCTGCGGAGGGCATTTCACTGGCATGGTTTGGGACCTTAGAGGGAAGAATCACTATAAATCAAAACGATGTTGTTCTGAGAGATCACAAACATTTCTGTCCTGATGGGAGTGATCCAACTCCAGGATTACAATCCATAGGAGCACAGGGACGTCTGAATGGTTTGATGAAAATGATGTGAATCACATGCTACGGCCGCTGAAAGCACCAGATCTAAACACACTGAACACCTATGGGAGACCTTGACCAAGATGTTAGTCAGCCTCCCCACGACCATTATTAAAACACCAAGTTAGGGAATGTCTTTTAAAAGAAACATGTGAGTCCCTCCAGTAGAGTTAGAAAAACTTAGAGAATCAGTACCAAGACGCCATTGAGGTCATGGGCCAACACCTTACTAAGACACTTTAGGTTGTTTTTTGAACTGATTTAATGTAGAGTCAAAGGAAACATGCAGAACACAGAGTGGCTGAGTGGCTTTTAGCAGATTTTTCAGTTTGACTTTAATGCTACTGATCTGATAAACTACAATTCTAACCCGATGAGTTACGACACACACAGTTGCACTGAATGTGCTTCAGGCTGGTACTAATTGCCAAACATATCTGGTAATGATTCATGAGGAGACAATGAGCGGTTTGTTATTACCCTGCTGATATTTACTGGTCCGTGGGGTAAAGCATACTCGGAAATTGTATAGAGCAAAAAAAAAAAGACGGTCCTAAGCAGTGGTAATTTACTACATTTCGACATAATATAATTCACTCCAGTGATGATAGGACAGTCTGAAAATTTGACTTCAGCTCTCCTACGGTGAATTAACACCGCCCATATATTCCAGCCCCTTCAGCTGTGGCAGACAGTCGGCATCAACAGAAGTTCAGCTCAGTAGCTGCAATGATTAACCCCAAACTTTCTTTGACAGCATGTTTAGACAAACTGCTATTTTCTAGGTCAAGAATACATTTTTTGGCGACTCACCATGAACTGTAATGTTCAGTTTCCAGCCGGGGATCTTTGGTGCCTGGAATCTGTCCACCATCAAATCTCAAATAATGCAATAACCTCACTCAAATGTATTCATGAAGAACGGAGTTTTAGATAAAGAACAAGTCCTAAAACGTCCACCGAACTGTACAGACTTCCATAAACTGGTGGTGCAATCAGTGTAAAGAAGTTCATTTTGCCTTCCACTGGACTAATTAGCTTTCTTTCATTCATATATATCAGGCAATTGGAATTTAAAGTTTTCAGATACCTTTGACAGTTTCGACGGACGTCTTCCGTCTTCCTCAGAACGTCATCCAGATGTCGGGGATGACGGGCCTTATCAGCTGATGCTACATGCCTCCTGCTGACAGGCGCCCCCCCAACCAAAAAAAAAACCACACACAAGAACAGAAAAAACAAAAGCCAAACAAGAAGACTTGAAATCAGAAATACCGGTCACTGCTGGAGGGAGAACCGCATCATAAACTGGGAAGGAGCCAGAGTCATCCGCACCGAAGAGAACCGGTTCCGACGTTGGAACGGACACTGGACGTTGGACGTTGCGCCCCCAGGACGATGAACGGGGATGAGGGAGCCTACAGCCTGTCCTACACCTGAAGTGCCGACTCTTGGCGGGGGGGCGATCTGACAGCAGGAGTAACACCAGCTGATAAGGCACGTCATCCCCGACATCTGGATGACGTTCTGAGGAAGACAGAAGAGATCCATCGAAACTGTCAAAGGTATTCGAAAACTTTAATCAATCAATCAACCTTTATTTATAAAGCGCTTTTTCCTACAGACGTGTAACCTAAAGTGCTTTACAAATTAAAATCATTCCCACTCTTCCTCCACCCCTGCACATGCAAACACAAGATCACAGTCATACCCGACCCCACTCCCTACACAAGCCCAAACACACACACACATCAACAATAAGATGCTGGACGTGAGGCTGAGTACGGATGAACCATGTAAGGAGCGCCATCAGAGGAGCCGTCTGCATCGAGAGCAGCAGATCGGCCACGGCCACCAGGGGCGCCGGCACAGGGCCCCCAGGGGAGGCGGGGTAGAGACACCCAACCTCAACCCAGGCACCAAAGGACGGCACCCTGGCAGCCACAGCTGACCACCGCTCCCGACACAGAGGGCTCCCTCACTGGGAGAACCTAAGAATGGTAAAGAGAAGGGGCAAAAGTATATAATGCATCGAAGTAAAGCCAAGCAATAAAATAAGGCTATAAGGAATAAAACAATTGTAAAATATAGTGTGATAAATTTGAAACCACCTTAGAAAACTAGTCGGTGGACTTTAATACTGAATTGTTGTTGAACTAGAATCTCTGTTCTCAACTTAATTTATATTATCAAGATCTTCTGTTAGGTCCGAGGTAAATTCCTTTGCCATTAATTCAATATCACATCTTCCTTCCATTTTATACTTTCCTTTGCGAACTATGCGGCCTTTTAACCACATGCATTTCTCTGTGCTGTCAGCAAAGATCTTGAACACGAGAAGCTGCTTAAATATGCTGTGACGGCATCCGTTGGCTATTCTATTCAAAACCTCAAAGTCAAGGCCCTAATTACAGACTCGTTACTTCCAGTGTTGTCCTTCAGACCAATCAAAAGAACTAAACAGTAATGAAAAGCTGGAGGAAGAGTCCCATTTTCACGAGATGAGTCAGCGGGGGAGCGGATGATTAAGCGCCTGTACCCCACGTCCGCCCTCTTCTGTCTGTTTGTTTGAGAGGAGCGGCATGCCAAGACAGAAATCTCCAGGATTAGATGGTAATAAATTGGCGATGAAATAATTCTGTTGGGCAATCCCATTTCAAGCGACGGGAAGTCGAGTTTCCCAGCACTGTGTCAAACAAAAACACAATGGTTTATAGACATGATGAGTGAGCCTCATTGAGCCCCTTCATAACAAAATGCAGGCGTACTGTACTCGGTTGAGTGTTTGGGTATGCTTAAACTGGGTGTGCTGCAGAGAGTGACTCATTTTGGATGCAGGGTTTATCACGAGAGGACCAGAACCAGATCAGGATACAGTTACAAATGGCTTGAGCTGCAAAGAAAACATTTTATTGGTCATTAAATGTTTATACAGTCATGGGCGTTATGTTGTGAACCCGGAAAAATGACACAAAGAGTCAGGCCGGCAGCTTTGTGAGGCCGCACTTGGGTACAGCTGGCAAAAAGCTAACATCAACCCGCGTGGTTAGAGTGTATGCTTATCATCTTAGTTTAGTGTAAGCATGCTACTGTTTGCTAATTAGCATAAACCAAAGCCCTGAGCACACTGAAGGCTTGACCTGACAATGGTGGGAGTGGAAAGTCCACTGATCACCAAAGTTATTAACACTCCTGGAATGGAGAGGAATGGGTGTAACACATTTCATGGAAGCCCAACGAGTAGAATGTCATTTTTGGGAGACGAATATCTGCACCAGATTTCTTGGCGATCCATTGAGAAAACAAAAATCTCCACCCTCGTGACGGTGCTGGAGAAATGTGGGATCATCAAAGTGGGAGGGATTCATCCTCTGGGGAACAAAAACGTCTGAGAGAAAATAGGCCAAGTTGTTGAGAGATGCTGGTCTGTGCTGGTGGTGGACTGACAGACGGACATTGCCATCCATCGTGCCAGCGTGACTAGTAATCATGCATTTACGGAAAATGCTCTGCTGTTAAGGGGCCGCCTCTGTAATCATATTTGAAACATGGACAAAGACAACTGTGGACAAACCGTTTTGAGGATCCGTCTTACTGGAATTCAACCAACTTATTTACTCCATTTTGATTCTCTCTTGTTTTCTGTAAGCCTCGTGCATCTGTAAATCACAGCTGCCCGCTATAGCACATTTCCCATCTTGGACGCCTAAGCTGCAGTACCCAATATTTTACACATAATGACAGTGAAACCATATAATCCAAGATCGCAATCCATCTGCTGAGTCTGCCTGAGGCAAACAACAGGAAGTGGTTTGATCCAGACGGGAGGTTTAACAAACTGCTATGTCAGACCAACCTATAAAAGCCGTGTTATAGGTCCACACTGAGTGACAGCTGTGCAAAATGCACATAATTTCGCATGAAGCCACCAGCCCACCCACAGCAAAATATACGGCGTCCAGGTCGAGAGCTGGTCCTGGTTTTTCCTTAACAAAGCTGATCTTTGTCAGGTTGTTCGCGTTTAAGGCTTTACGGAGATCAGATAGCGTGTTATCGCACAGCATGTGGTTTGATTTGTACACGTTCATAAAAGTCCATTGTTGGAATAACTCTCACAGTTAATCACCAGCAGTCGCACCATAGCGAACACTGCGGCTGTAGGATGCACTCATGTTTGGAGCGTTTTACTGCAGAAACGATACTGTTCTCGCCAGCCTGGTGGGACTATAATTACTCAAAGCCAGCTCTGTGTCTCCTGAGAAGTGTATTTCAAAACTGCTCAAGGTTCAACTGCGTCCACCAGCTGCTCGCTAACGTTGTGTGCTGTTGGGTCTTGGCAGCTCGTGAACGGTGCGTTTCTAGAACTTGACTAAAACGCAGAAGTCGTGGGCTGTAAAACCATAATAATTACCTGAAAGATGCTAAAATGCTACGTGGCGTTGAGGGGACCTGCAGAGTTGGGGGATAATTATGTATGGGTTTCTCATGTCGTCCATATATCAATACGAAAACACTGAGTAGCACAACTTGAAGTAAAGATACTCAAATATTAAGATTAAAAGTACTTATTATGAAGAAAATGTGTCTTTTCAGAGTAATTTCTTTTTTACAGTGTAACTTTATGAAAGAACATTTTTCATGAACACCCTCCCCTCCACTGCTTGCTCCAGTTTCACATATTAACTGCCCAAACAGTGTAAAACTACTCCATGCTACAGAATTGTAAGCTCCAATCTTTAAGTAATTCAGCCGCATGTGTTCGAACCACATATTTTGCTCATGACGTGTCTTCCAGCATGTAAAAAGCACCGTATGGACATGTTAACAAGTGAAAAATAAACTTTCACCAGAGCGGATCTTCAGTTGTCCAGATGCATTCATGCAACCGATTCATGCATTTTGGCCCAAACAAAGTGTCTTAAAGGCAGAAACCACATTTAAGAACCACAACCTTACTTCAGGTACACAAAGATTGAAAGTTAATGTTGCTGCTGGAACAACTTTTGGTGTTTTAAATAGTGATATAAATATTTTAGGTAGTTTCATTTGCAAGAAGTGAAGTAGCTTTCAAAAAAAAACACCACAAGTACCTTTTACCAGCATGCACTTGAGTAAATGGACTTCAGTTCTTTCTAATGAAAAGATTCTTCTTAATACCTTTAAGATTAAAAGTCTTACTCTATGCCTGTGAGATCTGACAGAACAGTCTATAGATCTGCATTAATGGAGCTATCTTACCAACACCACTGTGTACGTTTCCTTCAAATTAAGCCAGAACGTGGTCTATTGTCTGCAACGTGGCACAGTCATAACAGAAACACATGACGCCAGAAATCATAAGACCTGACTCACACTAGGCTGACATTCCTGTCTTAAACCAGGCTCCCAAATGCGCCTCATCCCCCCAGACTTTCAGTGCAGCTTCTTGAAATGCTGACCCCTTCTTGGTCCCCTCAAAGAATGACGATAAAATATTGGCAGCACGCACGCCGAGCTCCGCGCTGGAGCTGGAACTGGAACTGCACAAGCCGCAGCTCTCACGGAACTGTTATGATGTGCAAGTTGTTGAATTTATCTACATGTGTCCTCAATGTTTGCTGCCATAAGTACTGCGGAGAGGTGGAGCTGCCCCTCGCACCGCAATTCATCATTCCCACCATCGACTCGGCATTTATGACACCACACTGGAAGGATGGCGTCCGTCCAAGGGATGATCTAATGGCGCTAAATCCAGCCTGATTGGTTGAGTTAAGTGGGTGATGACAAAACGGGCTATTCTCTATGCGATCATCTAATTATGGACACACATATCATTCAATAAGTCAGGCAAGGGAAAACAATGAGCCAGCTTCATTCCAAAATGAGATGTACTAGAAGACCTGCAGCTACACCTCTTGTGAGCATCTGCAAAGAGACCATTTATGTTGCTGTGGCATATTCTAATTATATTAAGCATAAACCTGCGGAGATTTATCACCAACTCTGAAGTTTCCATCATGCATCCGTGGAGCTTTTTAAGGCTTATTGTGTGTATTGTTCAGTGTCTCAACAACCCCCAGGCTGCTGCTTTAAGCAAAGACAGCAAAATCACAATGTAAAACCTGTCAATTACAATTAAAATGCATTTAAAATTCTGATTATTGAGAGGCTGCATCTGTTACTAGCTTCCTGATCCTTTTCTGCTCCTGTTGCATTTTAACTTACAGTAGGCTAAACTTTTACTGCATTATAAAGTCCTGGACCTCTGTGGAAACAACACTACTTGGCTGGAAGTAGAGAGAACTCAAAAATGTTCAGCAGTATAATATTTTTATAAGGCCAAAACAGAAAAACATTGAATTTCTTTCTTATTTATTTTACAAAAATGACAAAAACCTTCCAGTGATGTTGCCAATACTGGAAAAATAAAGGCACCACATGTTACAGATGTTTATCTATTTACATTTTTACAACCTCCATAAACTGAATGTTTAGACGCTACTCTGCACGTCACCTCTGCAAAGATATTTCACCATGCTGGATGTGTCTTCCATCAACTTAGTGGCAACTTGTTCCTCTGTGTACCATTTTTGAGCCACGCTGCATTTATTTTATCGATCATATATGCTTTATTGTCTGCTGACACTCTGCAATTTATCTCCATACCTGTTTCCATTTTGCTCTGTAAATACAGCCTGCAGTCCAGCGGAACTGAGATAGTGCAAAGAGCGACCATCACAGCCGGGTTTGTCGCTGTTTATACCATCTCATCTAATCTGGGTGGAAGATCCGGCGATTTGCTGGAGTCTCCGAGCTCTCTAGGGTCAACTGGTGTAACTAAAAAGACAGGTGTCATTGGTGAGGTAGAGCAATTTATTGCTTAGTGGCGTAATTAGCAAAGCAAAAGGTGATAACAGGTGGTGTCCTGCCATCCCCACCCCCCTCATCCCCTCTCCCAAACCAGTCGGTCGAGGCAGACGGCCGCCCTCCCTGAGCCTGGTTCTGTCTGAGGTTTTTTTCAACTCCTTCCTATCCGAGGCGCTTTATTTGGTTCCTTCCCACCGTCGCTGATTGCTGCTCATAGGGAATCCAAAAGCAACTTTGGATTGTTGGGTTTTCTGTTTTCTGCTCTTCCTTACTATGTTAAGTACTAAGAGATGACATATGTTGTAAAAATAAAACTGAATTGAATTGAATAGTACAAAGAAAACAAATGTCGCTAAATCAAAGAACCAAATAAAATCAAATGAAAGCTAGCAGAGGTATGAAAACATGCTAAGACAAAATGACAAAACTATACTCCTTAGCCAATCTTAAACACGATAGCAGCACCCACAACTAACTAAAGAAAATAAAAGAGTGCCTCAAAACACACAAAACTCAAAGTAACTTCTAACCTAGTTAAACGGCTGCCAACAGAAGTTACATTCACACCAAACGCACGGACAACAAGAGGCAGCAACTGCTCACATGAAACCACAGCCGCCCAGGTGTGATGATGGCTGCAGTCTGTTGGAGGAGGCAGCTGGGTGGTGGACCAATCAGACGGGTCGGGAGGCGGGGGGGAACAAGGGCTGGAGTGCAGGTCTTGAGTAATCAGCTGGGATGACTGGCAGCTGGGGTTCTTTAGCGAGCTCTCAAGCCGGACATAGCTGAGCTTACACAGGCCATCTGCCCACACAAAGGCTACAGTGGCCATAGCACTCAGCTTTAAGGGGTAGTTGTTGTTGGTCAAAACAACTTCAAGTGCTTTATGTATTGTTTGGTAGTTAGGAAATTTCAAATCCATTGTTTTGGAGATGCTCATACTTAGAAATCCTGATCTGCACAGCAACAGTAGCCCATAAAATGTAGTAAAGTAGATCAGTCATTAATACTACAAGCACCTCAGATCTGTATGAACACGCACTTTATTAAATGCACTTTGTAAAATTTGTTTATGATGAAAACCCTTCAGAATGAAACACTTCAGAGCAGTCAACACCTCCGTCCAATACTTCAGCTCGTCTTTAATCTCGTACTGCATAAAAACCGAGTGGGCTTTTTCACACGAGGCTCCTTCCCACATCTAATGAGCAGGATTTCAACTTTGTGCCTGCTCGCTTGGGAGGAAATGAAGCCGGCGTCTCCACCGCGAACAAGCTTTCCACGTTATAAAATGTTACCGTATACGAGCCGCCACAGCGGAGAGCACCCACGCAGGCTTCCTCATCATCGCGGCGCGGCTGTTACACTTCCTCTCCCAGTGCCTTGTGGGTACATCTGTGTAACCCGTACAACACGAGCCTGACATGCAGGGAGAGGTGTGGAAATGTCGAGGATCGTCGAGGGGGAAGACGTGCTGACAAGTTCAGTTCCAGGCGAACGCAGATGAATTATTATCGGGGCTGGTAATCTTCGGTCGCACTTTCACAGTGGGATGTGAAATCTGTCTGGTATAAATGAAGACATTCGGGTGGATAAGTTCCGCCATGGAAGAACGGACACACCGTCTGTAAATGGCCTTGTTTTGTTGTCATGCAGGAGTTTTGGCATTCCTCTGGCCTCACATGAACGGCATGAAATCTATAGCATAGCTTTATTCATGTCTGCAAACTAAAATACTCATGTGTTTCTACTCTAACATCTTTTTCCATCTTATGTCTAGTCAGATTTTAGTCACTGTCTGTCTTTGAGTAAGTTTTTTCCCCCAGTTTTGTTTACTTACTACACTGGTGGCAGATAAATTTATACTGTAAAATCATGTGGTCGGCTTTGTGCGTTTCAAATTTTTCATGTCTAAAAAGGAGACTTTTGCTCTTTTTCAACAAAATCCACGCTTCACATATACATAATTACACGCTTTCAAGCATGGAAACCTACCCACAACCACAGTTTTCTATTGTTGGCCGAAGAGCAGCTTTGCTGGAGCAATGGGGGACCTGAGCGTCTTGCCTAAGAGTTGAGTGAATGGATAAAGTTTCTCATTCATGCTCCGTGATATTTGAGTTGCATTATTACTTGGCTTTCCAAGCATTCTTGCTATGCCAGTTCTGCTGCATTGTTATTGGATGTCACTGTGATGATTGAGTTATGGTAAAATGTCGACAAACATGGTGTATCGAGTGTCCAAGGAAGGAACGTAGCTGTATTTACTTTATTCTAACTTTACCCAGGAAGGACAGAGTTTGACACAGTGCCAATCATGGTAAGAAATGCACGTCACACTGTGCAATATTTTAAAGAGTCGCCTGATATGGCTGCTAAAAGGCACATCATTCCCATATTTATTGGCATCTAAAGGCCTCCTCCACTTTCTAGTAGTCTCAGAGGAACATCATCATCTATCCAGATCACTGATAGATATAAAGTAGCCGTGATAATGTTGAAAAGCTCCTCATCTCCTTGGAAATGCACAAAATGGAACTTTGCTACATGCGGTGGATGCAGCGACAGGGTTTCAACCCAATCCAAGATCCTTTTCCAAACCTAATCAAATACTTTTGGTGCCTGAACTTAACCAAACCAAGTAAACACAGACTGAAAAACAGAAAAGCAAAAGTCAAAACAATACTTAAGTCATAAAACAATACCATAATAAAGGCTGAGAAATGGACTCGAACTCAATTTGCCTGGATGAAAGTCCTGACTTGTGCCACCACCGACCTGTTCAGCCTCCAAACGTTATATCGTGGTGCGTGAACCTAAATTTAACCTGTTCCCAGTAGACTGGAAAGGTTGGTTCGTGTTGGGAACCACAAAATCGTGAGACCTTAAGCACAAACTGTGATGATGACATTTTTTGGGCATGTCTTATTTAAGTGCTGGGAAATTCCGTTCATCTTGCAAATAGCACATCACATCTTACATATTACAGCCATGCAAACTCCATAAGTGGCTCATGGGACTCCGATGGGCTAAAGTAAATAATTCCAAAATGGTGGAAATGGCAGCTGGTTTGCTAGGTAGCACCCTGCTCCCAGAACAGAATGGCTTCTTGCAGTATCTGAGATATACTGTAGGAGCACCAGCTTTAAGTCGCAGCCTCACATTTTGCCGTTTTTCTCTCACGGCTATTCGAGATGTGATCAAAAAGTTCAGAGACCGTGCCCGTGAAGATCAAAAACCGTACCTGATTCAAACTTGGCCGCCATCCCCATCGAAGTTTTCCCCTTGCGCAGCGGTTCGGCGCTCCCAGTGCTTCTGCAATGCTTGTATTACTCACTGGAAGTCCTGTTTTGTAAATATGTCAAACACCATCTGTGCCGAATCTCCTAAACTGTGTCAAAACAATGACCCTTTAGCTTGAATTTCATTTTGGAGAAGAGAGCAAAGTCACAGGGGGCCAAATTTAATAAATAGGGTGGAGAGAGATGGTTGTGTTGTTGTGTCCAAAACACTTGTGTGTAATCACACAATCAGTTGGAGAAGCCACTTGCCATCGCAGTTTAGGTCAGCTGTGCCAAATGTCCTCCCTGAGATACCTCAAGACATCACAATAGAGCTCTGCCTTGATAGTCTGACCCTGGGGATACATTTCTAGTGCACAACCTTAGACAGCGTGGACGCTTCCACTGTAAAAACTGCTGTTTATTCCCTCACTGGTAGCCACAAACATAGAGGTCCATTAAAAAATCACAGATGTGCTGCTGATAATGTGGTTTCATGCCTTTGACTTTGCATTTTCCTAATAATGCGTCACATCTAAATAGACTGGTTTGCACTACTCTATTTAAATACAAGCACAGTGTAATTGAATTTACACATTGCTCTTAACCTAGAAGATATCAAGATAGAAACAGCTTGGGAACGGGGTTAAAGTTCAGTTGCAAGCAGCATTACAGCATTACCCATCAGTAGTAAATATTTGTTAACATGAATGACAGACATTACCCCATACGCTGATTAAATATCCTTTTAACAATGGACATGTGGCTTCCTCAGGCAATAGAGCTAGATCACATCGTTAAAACATAGTTGTAGTGAACTTGAGAATGTCAGCTGTGGTCAGAAGCCATTAACCACCACATAAGTCTTTGTCATGGTGCCCGTTGCTAGCTTAACCCACACAATGCTCTCTGCTTGTCAACACGGCACTGCCCGTAGTCCGAACCATCGTCTCCTCGGTTTGCTACTGCGTTAAACACAACTGAACGTCTCATTAAACAGTAAGAGGCTAGACCTAGTGGCACGAACAAGTACTGCAGCTAATGTAATATACTTTCTGACATGCATGTCCCTATAATTTAACCAACTGAAACTATATCAATCACAATGAATCCATCAACTGATCATTAGCATTCCTAGTTCCAATGTTTTGTTCTGTAAACCATGAACAAAATTAATCTCACCTGAGAAACAGCTACCGCATGTATATTTATCAGCAGTCATAGTCCAGAAACACGCCTTTGCATCCATACTTAAGTGCATAAAAACAACAGATTGAAGTCTTTAACAGAGTAAACAGGATTATGAAGAACAGTACTGATCATTTTCGCTGGGAAACGACAACAACAACAGCCAAATGCTGCCTAAAAATATCAAAGAATTTGGAGAGCAGTCTCATCACAAGGCCCATATAATGGCTCCTCTGAAGCTTCTCTTCATACCACATGAGGTCAACAGTTGTTTGCCAGATCCTCCGGTCTGATCACCTTCTGCCGCAACATGCTGTAATTAATGTGATGAAACAGTGATAGGGAAGGAAAGCATTTGTCAATTCTTTGAGTCAGAGCACATTATAAAAAGGACTGAATCTAGCACAGTTCAGTCTCCAGGCAAGTATACATCCGATAATGAGCAGGAGGAGGGGGGGGAGGGGCTTCTCCGCTTTTAATAAATAACATCTGAGGATATCTGAAGGTTGCCTCTTATTTTCTTGTTTCTTCTTTTTTCTTCCTTGTCTATTTCTTTTCCAGCGAGGATGACTGGTACTCATAATGTCTTCCAGCTGTGGACCCCCCCCCCCCCTCCTTCTTCTCCCTCCCCGTTCTTATCTTTGCATGAGGTGAAGTTTCCACTTGCAGACGGAGGCTACCCTGCCGGCTGCCGCTGCCAGACGTAGATGCATGTCAAAAATTCCTCCTTTTGGGCTTTGGTCTGCAGGAGCCATCCACCGCATTAAAGAAGCATTCATCAGGATCCCCATGTTAAAGCGCTGGCGCAGCTCGCCATATGCCCTCGTATCTGCTCACAGGTCAGGATGTTTTAAAGAGTTAATACATGTCACTTTTCCTCCTTGGTAAATAATTGCGTACGGTCAGAATAGTTCCGTTGCCTGGCAAGTGATTTTGAGCAACGGCCTGCACTGGAATGCTCGCAACGGGCTGCATTAAGACGAGCACCACCTGGTTTTGACATAGCGCAGCGCTCCAGAGTCTAAACCGCAATGCATTTCACAGGCCCGCTGCACCAGAAACCAGGAGATGATAGAGGTGTTGATTCACATCTAAGAGAGCTAGCAAGTGTCTGAGAGGATACAGCAGACCTCAGTCAAGTTTGCCCCATTTATTCATCTTCAGATCCAAAAAACTGTGCAACCCCGATCGCACAAGAAGCACCAGGCTCATCCTCAGCTCTCAAACAAAGCTATATCTTTTCATGCCATCTTTTATGCAACAATACATCAAAACGTCCACACTCTCTGAATATACATTGTTTTGACAGCCGTCTTATAATTCCACCGCCTGGAAGCTACCTAGTGGCTGAGGATGTCGGACTGTGGAATCGGCATCAAAGACTGGACATTATTTCAGGCAGCAGACATATTTACATTCAAGTTCCATGATTTCCATGATCCATGAGGCAGGAGAGACTCTCAAGACCAGACTTCGCCTCTTTTATTGGACTCGTGAACACAAAGAAAGAGACACGAGGCCAAAGGAGAAAAATATACAGATATGCTGAGGTAGACAGTCCTCCTCCACTTGTAGAGTTTCATCCAAACCACACCAAGTTTGAACATCTATTTTGTGTTTTTCTTCGCTTGTCATAATGTTTGCCATCTTTGCTTTTCCACATGCGGTCTTCTGCGCTGTCAAGAAGTTGGTAAATGTTCAGAATTCGTTAACGGGGCTTAGATTTTCTGACACAGTTGATTAAACCTTCGATCGATAGAATTTTAAAGATACACGAAACAATGCTTATCACGGGTTCGTCAAACACCCGAGGATATTCAGATTCGTGTGGTCCGTCGGGGCTGTCGGTCTTCTCTTGGCCCTTTTGATGACATTGAAACAAGCTATTGATACATTTTTCAAAAGATGAGACCTTTCAAACCATCCTGCGCCACTACAGTCCCAAATTTCTGATGGACGACTTTGAAGAGCAGCCAGAAGGTGGTCTTATGTTGAAAAAGGAAGACCTGCTCTTTTTGACAGGAATGGCTCGTGCAGTTGACGTGGCTGCAAATAAAGCAACACCATGTCATGCATGTACTGCTCTCAGAACGAGCAAACAAGCCAAACAAGCGAGAAGTAGCTGCTGCCTGCTTTTAGCACCATGCAGGCTTACATTTGTTCTCCTGTTTTGTTTTATGTCTTTTGGCATCATGATAGATGATTTACGGGATGTGGACTTTGGATTTAAGCCTGCCATTGTGCTGCTCATTTTTCCACATCTGTCTTGTCTCTGTCCACTATCTGTGTCTGTTTTTGAAATCCCTTTCACTACAGGAAACAACAACAACCCCCGAGCAGCAACCTGCACGCTCAAAGTTTTGGATCGTGCAACAAGGCAGCTTAGTTCTTTAAATAATATAGACATTTTAATGACTTTCCTGTGTGCAAATCTTAGATCCAAACGATTCTTCCTGACTTTATTCTGCTGGGGCACTGTTGCTAAATCCTGGGCTTAGCACCGCCCACGGTGATCGTGATTGGCTTAAAGAAATACAAACAATCCAGAGTGTTTTCTAGTCTTTAGTAGAATAATAATAATGAAGTGCAATAAGACCATTCTCTAACACTGACACGTGGTAAGGAGAAGGGTTTGGCTTTGTGAGACTAAAGCCACCATGTTTAGATGTTGACGGCCAGAACAGCATGCATGTTGACGTCTTTGTTATAGTGAATTAGAGATGAATCAACCTCATGCATAAATTAGACACCAATAATGGTTTAATTTTCAGTCCCTTCAGGATTTTGCGGGCGTTTTTCCAGATTGTTGCTCCTAAAATGCCTGATTTAGCGGGAGCTTTTCTAAAAAATTGCGATGAAAGTTGCGATGTTTTAAGCATATTTGTTGCGATAAAATTGCGGGAGAAAAATTGTCAAAAAGTTGCATTTTTTTTCTTTATATAATTCATTAAGATTTTAAAAGTTTAAAAAGTTAATTTCACATCCTGGCACACGCGTGTTCACACACACACGCTCACAGCTCGTCACGTCAGTTAATGAATCTAACTGACCTTCATTGTTTCAGTGCTGCCACAGATCTGGATGCAACAGCTTCATCACGGTGGTTTGTCTGGTCTGTGGTCCGCTGGTTTCACCCATTCTCCTGATATGTTTACGGTAGAAAAGTGTTTGTCAGTGGATGGTTTTGGTTTGTGTTCCACCTCAATATTCCACGGGGTGAAAACAGTTTAGCTCCGCTTTGGTGAAGAACATCAGGGAATTGTTTTGCAGTAGTTTTTGTTGCATACGTATCTGTATCTTCAAACCATAAACAAGGAAGTAAATCCGGTGACGTACGTGCATTACTGGGGACTGCTGTGATTGGTGGAACTCACGGGAGGCGGGACAAAATTGCAGAAAAGTCGCGGTGATTGGACGAAATTGCAAGGTCGCGCAGAATTCATGGAGATTGGTTGAATTTGTGTTAATTGTTGCGATCGCAGCATCGCGAATTCCTGGAGGGACTGAATTTTTCACATGATCCATGCTGGTGAAGGCAAAGCAAAACACTGAGCTTACTGACAATATTTTAGAGACCACTCCAAAAGTAAAGGGAGCTTGTAAAAAGTTCTCCCTGTAGCTTGCACCCTGTTTCAAAGTAAAAATATGAACGTGTTGGTTTGTTTGTCAGTTTAAGTGATGCTCCTCAATTTACTACTAGGATTCCTACAATTTTCAAAAGAGTGCACCTCTGGAAACCTGTCAGTGTTTGATCTGCCACCACTATGGAGGTTTGATTAGGTTTAGGCACCTAAAACTAAAGTCATTATTTAGTAATTACTAGTAAAAACTTTACATTTTTCACCCAAATGTGTCATTTTATAAGAAAAAAATACTGACTCTTGGTAAGAAAGAGTCAACAAGATGCCAGCAGTAGTCTGTCATCTCAAAGTCACATCCTTTGTTGGCCCAACTCTTGTTTTATTCTATGTCATGCTCCATCCATTTCCAGTCCTTCCTCTTAGCCCTGTTCCTGATCACCTGGCTCTACAGCTGCTTCATGTTCACCAGCTACAAGAGTTGCTGCTTGAAATGCCTCCTAAAGAATGAAACCTGAAAACCAAAACAGTATGCTGAAAGATGTTGCCACTTCTCTCAAGTTTGAACAACTGTGCTTAATTATTCTCTAAACTACTTCTGGGAAGTCTTGTTTAAAGAGAGAAATACTTGGGGTTACTCAGGAAACCCTTATTTTGCAGTAGTCTTACCAATCAGCATAAATCTTGTGTTGTAAATTACACTGGGTAAATCCTCTAATTGGGTAAACTTCATTATCCCACATCTAAAAAAATGAAACTTCTTGCACATCACTCACTGGTGATGTTCCACACGGATCTTTGCAGGCCTTATCTTTCCACTAGTTAGAAGAAAAGAAGGCAGACACAAGATTAAACCAATATGAATTTTCACTGTTACAGTAGTCCGTCCAAAGCGTGTGCAAAATAACTATGAATCACAACTGTTCTCATACCAAGATGTGACCGCAGGAGCAAACTCTTTCCATGCTGCAGAGCATCATCGTCGTCAAGCCCGAGTGCACCCATACCTCACCGTGCACAGACACACAGAACAGCGCGCCAGCCCCTCTCCCGTAGATAATGACAATGAACCCGTTTGCATCCTGCCGAGTTGTGGACAGATGTTAACGCGTGACGAAGACCGCGGGCTGCTCTGATTCAGACCTGCCAGCGCGGTGCGTCTTCGTCTTGCGGAGGGTCCTCTCAGAGATGTGCTGCAGCGTGCAGCGACACAGACCTCCACCGGAGCTTGGAGTCGGCCCCACAGCGCCAGATGTTGTATGAAATGATGGGGAGAAGCCAGGGGGGGAGTTGTGCTCCATTTGAGATACTGTGATGTGGGCGACGCGAGCAGCACAGCACATGAGCGCGCCGAGTCCCATGTCTGCTTTGGCAGGAGCAACCGAAATAGCTTTAAAACCAAGAGAGAGAGATAACTGTCAGAGTTTGATCTTTGACCTTTTTGATTTTTATACTTTGAAATACTGCCTCTCTCTGTTTGCAATCACTTCAGTGAGGTACGGATAATGGATTGGACCGAGCTGCTTCCATTGTAGGAATCAATCTTTTCATTGCAACGGTGGTATGACACATTTCTACCCATTACATTTGCGCAGCTGCTTTTGTTGGCAGTGTCTTTATTCCACTGTGTAAAATATACAACTTTAGTGCTGGCAAAATAAGAATACACAAGGCCCGTCCAAGCTGTTCCTTGCTCTGCAATTTGTAGTAGCTCTGAGCAGACCCCAAAATATACCAAAAGAGCGTCCAAGCTGCCGGCTGAAAAGTTTGTCAGGTTAATCTCCTGTTAAAACTACTTGTAGTCAAATGCTTGTACGTGTTGTTACAAAGCAGATCTTCAACAAAAACTTAGAGATCTCTCAACCAAACATTTTGCAACAGGCAGATTTGTAATGAATATTTTCCGGGGGGGGGGGGAATCACCGTCTTCGCTGCGCTCTCCGAGATGACCGAATGTTTCCAGTCTTGGTTTGTTTATTTGTTAAATGTACCGACTGAGCTCACAGTAATGCGTCGCAATTTTGCTGCACTTCTACAGATACTCGATATAAGGCAGGTTCTGTGGAGGGGATTTATGTGGTTGAACCAAAAGGGCCCACGCAGTAATTGTTTCCATTGACAGCCCAAAGTCCAGCGTGTTCTCCTTCCAGAATTTAATGTCCTGCATTCAATAGGTGAAACACTCGCCCCACATGACCCCAAGCACAAGTCTCAATGTAGAGGAAACCCTGCCTCCCTCCAGGCTCACTATCTACCAGACTGGGAGTATTTTCAGTAAACAACTTAGAAAATGATTAGCGGATATGCGATACGTCTTAGTGGTTCCGAGCTCAGATCTGAGAGGATTACTTTCGAAGGAGACTTCAGTGCGGCGGGTTTTATCTCCAGTATCATCTCACAGGGTCACTCGCATAGCAGCAAGCATCTTGAATTGGCCACAGATGTGTCTCCCTAAATGATAATCCCGTCAATGATGACTGGGGAAGGGTAAAGACCAGTTGATTAAACAGGGATTATGACGGGGTTCGAGGGCTCCGACCGGATTAAATGACTGTCAAAACTAATGAGAACCAATGAGTTAGTTTTGATGGGTTCTTGAGGAAATCTGATAATATTATTCAGTTCTAATATTATTCAGATGGAAATGCTCGAGGCAAGGGGTCCATGGTGTTGTCCTAAGATGTGCTTGATCCCTGTGCAGCAACCCTGCACTTGAAAACACTAAGTTTTCCTTTTCTTTTAGTGTGTTTGACAGAATTCCTGTTCATCAAGGTTCTGAACATTCATCCATCACTGGGCTCATTAGGAAGTGGACATCAGGGAACGTAATAACACTAAATGAATATGATGCACCAATCAGCTACAACAATAAAGCCAAGGAGAGAATCTTTTGCTGCAAAACTGTTGTTCCTGACCTAATGTGAGTGTTAGTTTGACTTATACCACCCACCTAAACCTCTCTGTAGACCAAGCAAACGCCCCTTTACAGTAACAGCACTACCCAACAGTAGCGCCATTCCCCAAGCAGAAGAATGGGCCCTCCTGCTTCATAAAAACTGTTCTATGGAACACAACAAAGAGCCCAAGCTGTTGACCCAGCTTCCAAAGTCCCTCATCACCAATTGAGCATTCAAAAGATGCACCTGAACATGCCGGATCTACGGATGCCTCACCCTAAAACCCACTATCTGTTGCCAATCAGGCACCACAGAACACACCAGAGGTCCTCGATGTCCCAATGGATCAAAGATGTTTTGGTGGCACAAGGGGGGCCTACACAATATTACACCAACCCTGACTCCTAAAGATAAAATCCCTACATAGCGAAAGTGAATTCTCTTTCATTTTAAAAGGAACATATTAGGTCCATCCACACGAAGACGAGTCCAGGCCTAAACACACTAATAGTTCATCCAACCCATGTATCGTCCACACCAAGCCGGCGTTTTGGGGGTCTGAAAACGATCCTTTGTGAACCTAGGTCCCAGAGTGCAAAGACCTGAGAACGCCATTTACGTGGCACCGTTGTTACGCCCTGTCTGCTCCTTTTTTTGACATCCTTGCGTCATAGCTCCACCTCTCGATAGATGCGCCAAACTCAGAAAACGACAACAACAATGTCTCCGTATAGTGCTGCGTATGTCCTGCTGATAGTTCCACCTCATCGTCCGTCCAGACTAGAGTCCTACCAGCTCGTCCACTCATATTTGCCGCTGCCATGTTCTATGTTTACATCCTATACAGATTTCATGCCTAAAGTCCCGCTGCCAGTCTTTGCTTGTTTCTGTTACGGCGTCATAGCGCCACCAACAGGCCTGGCATGTGTTTTACATCGTTTTCAGACGTATCAAGTGAATTCTTGTGGACGGACAGATTTACGGAAACAGCTCCGTCTTTATGAAGAACGTTTTTGAAACTATAAGCGTTTCGACTTCATTCTGATGGGGCCTGAGTCTGTATCACAAATCAACATATCTTCGCCATTTATTTTACTGCTAGGTGTGAAAATACTTTTTGGAGGGAAGGTTGATAACAGTGTCTTTACTTAAACCTTTAAAATCCTAAAAAATAGAATCGTAAGTGGTCACCTCTCTTCCTCTTGCCAGCTTCATCTCCCACCCCAAACCCTTTCTTCTCGACTTATTCGGTTGTGTACTGCGAGAGAGCGTACAGCCCGGGGCTCAGATAACTGATACCCATTACGCAGCAGTTCCCGAAGAAGCAGACAGAAATGCAACGGAGGCGAGGCAAGAAAACGGCGAGTCCTGCCTGATGTATACTTAGGCTTGCTCTACTTTATTTCCCTTCTCTGCAGGTGCCGGCTTCACTTATCAGCTTTGCCTCCTTAACTCAACTCACCAGGAGGCATGTTCACAGCTTAACGTGTGAATACCTGAAAGAAGGCCGAGTATCGGGAAAAGGCTTTGCAACAGAAATATATTGAGGCCAGATATATTCATTTACTAACACAGTCACGGCATATATGGAAAATAACTACAGTATATATTGGAATGCATGGCAAACAGGGGTTTAAATCAACCATCAACCAAAAACTTATTCCCAAACACACTCGAACTTACCTGTTTATGAAGCTTTCAATCCTCTATCGCCCAAAGATTGTGGTTTGTACTAATGGTTCAGTTTAGTTTAATGTACATATTTGTCCAATCCATAAAGGAAAATCACATTATAGGGGAGGCACAGCGTTAGAAATATATACAGAAGTTAAAAGTTACACCTTAAAGAAATATGACTTGCAAAGCAGATATTCCACTGATTAAAGCGCGGTCTCCTGTGAAAGACAGACTTCACAGTTTCAAGACTTAGTTCCAAAGAAATCTGATGAATGCAGCAGATACGAACGAGAGATTCGAACATTTACGATTTCTGTTTCATAGGAAAGGTCACCGACTTGTTTTCTTAGGAATTTTTATGAAGCATATTGGTGGCGCTTTGTGTATATCCATTTCAACCTCATGCAAAGTGCTGTTCATCTTGGATTCGTTTCCTGGACTGTCGCGGCAGAAGTTCAGCGAGCTGGATTGACCCACATTTCCCAAGTGTTCCTCCGCACCATCAGAGCCGCTCCTTCTCAGTTCTGAGCCTAACAAAGCACGATGAAAGGTAATTTCGGCCGCAGGGGGAAAGCTCCAGTCTCCGGAGACTGTTTCGTAGCTGCTGCTCTTTTTACTGGTCTGAATGGCAACTGGACTTGATGCTTTTCCAAGTCTTTAAGTGCCGTCGGGCTCTTTCTGGTTTAAACAGTGTTTCTTTTGTGTTTACATCTATGAACAAACTCTGCATAGGAAACGTTGTCTTAAATCCATATGCAAGTCTAAAACATCCAAAGCACCCATAGAACTGCATTATTTGATTGTGTAAACATTTTATATGACCGCCAATTTATTTATTTTTGCAGCTGAATAATTCTTCAAAAAAAATAAATTGAAACTTTGGAACATTTTGGTACTTTTAAATCAGTTCTGGGGCAGTTATTTATCGAGACGTGGGGACGTTAAGGTTGTCATGAGTGCAATGCTTCACAGATGTTCTGCAATGAGCGCACATCTTTCAACAAAGGCTGTTTATTTTGCCCTCAGTCTCTGCTCTATGACGAATGGCCGATCAATTGATCATGGAGACGTGTTCGAGTGGAATCATGTCAAAGGCAGACGTATCTCATAAACATTTGGTTCTTGTTATTTTGCTAGGAACCCTACGGCGGCCCGAGTTGGCCACGAATCCTCCGGACTGTTATCTTTAAGCATGCGGACACTGCTGGCAGGCAATTCTGAGATCCGCCCAAAACAAAACAACCAGGAGCTCCGCTGTTCGGCTGTGAAATAACCAGCCTGTGTGCGGTCAAATTTATTTTCAGAGAGGAACAAAACATGCACACATAGCTTTGATGATGTCACCCGTATGCCAGATCCCCCGCATGCGCCTCACAAGGCATTGGCTATCAATGAAACGGTTCCACTCTGGTAGCGCACTGATTGGAGAGCAAGCCAACACGGTCACACCCATGTTGGGAACAAAAAGCTCCTTTGCAGCTCGATGGCTGTTTGATATTGTTACCAGACTCCTGCTCTGCTTTCGGGCCCAGCCTCGAGTTCTCGGCTGAACCCAGCTCGATCACGCAGAGAGGTGCAGCTATAAAACCCAAGGATAATGAAAAAAGTTGACTAGGAAGAGAGGAACCCCTGTTATCTAATGACCTCAACTGGCTCCACAATCAGTGTTTGGTTTTCCCTTTAAAAAAAAAAAAAGTTAAACAAGTATGGAAAAGAGGGATAAGGCCGGAAAACCCCACACCCATTTGGAAATAATTCCAGCAACCGCCATCTGAAAGTGCTTGGCCGTGATACCATCACACATTAGTGGAAGCAACAGATCTTGGGAGACAAACCTGCACCACGTTGAAAAAATTAGCGTGATAGTCTTTATATAATCGCTGCCATAGAAGAGGAGTAAATGTAGGTTTTTTTTACCATTTAGTTCCATGTTAGATATTTACATTGTTCTTAGGGATGGATCGATTATTAATAGCAGTGCCGTTATCGTTCTATCACAGAGGTAATAGTAGAGGCTTTCAGACACATGGGGAGTTCAGATTTGTGTGGCTTTGCTCCAAATCAGTTCTACTCTTTTCTGTAAGTTACAATCTGTGACAATTTGTAGAAACAATTCCTAATTTTATACTGTACTGATTTAAATAATAACCACATCAACAACAACAACACTATCCTTGGGTTTTGAGTTTTTAGTTGAATGTAAGGCCCCATCCACACGAAGACGAGCCCAGGCCTAAACCCACCAATAGTCCATCCAACCCGTGCATCGTCCACACCAAGCCGGCGTTTTGGGGGTCTGAAAACGATCCTTTCTGAACTTAAGTCCCAGAGTGCAAAGATCTGAAAACGCTGTTTACGCGGCACCGTTGTTACGCCCTATCCGCGTCTTTTTCTGACATGCGTGCATCATAGCTCCACCTCTCCATAAATGCACCAAACTCAGAAAACGACAACAATGTCTCCGTATAGTGCTGCGTATGTCCTGCTGATAGTTCCACCTCATCGTCCGTCCAGACTAGAGTCCTACCAGCTCCGTATTTGCACCATGTTCTATGTTTACATCATATACAGATTTCTTCGCATGCCTAAAGTCTGTTATGGCGTCATAGCGCCACCAACAGGCCTGGCATGTGTTTTACATCGTTTTCAGGTGTATCAAGTGAATTCGTGTAGACGGACACGTTTACTGAAACAGCTCCGTCTTTATGAAGAACGTTTTTGAAATTATAAGCATTTTGGCTTCATGTGGACGAGGCCTTATTAAACAAATAGATTTAGGATCATCGTGGCTCACTTGTATTATTCCCTTTTAAACTAGACAAATGCCAGAAAAGACTGAAGCAGCACACAGAATTTCCAAGTGATATTACTTTTGTTGCTGCTGTCATAAAGAACCGATCCCTTCCCATGTTCCTCACAGCCTCGCAGCTACCAAAAATACTCAACAAGAAAAAGTCAACTCCACTAAGGACAGAAAAGACAAGAAGGAAGCTCCTGGTTTGTAGCGTTAGCTGGCAGCAGCATTATTGCCACAACTAACAGCCAGGCTACTGTCCAAAGCAAGAAATCAAGGGTAGCCATGGAGACAAAACGATCCATAGCAACAACAAAACTGTTTGATAGAAAGTCTGAATGCGTGTCTCCTGTGGTACACTGGTCTGCAACCACCTGGGCCTCTCAACACCTCCGGTCCGGTGGGCCCCGTGGCTGCCCTTCTTCATGGTCCAAAAACATCCACAACCCTGTGCACCCCACCACCTCCACCTCCCAGCGGCCTGCTTTGAGACCTTATGTCGGGGTTCACATGTCGGCCAGTGGTGCGTCCCGTCCTGTGACACCTGGTCCAGGCCCACCACTCTGAACCTTAACCTGAGTGTGAGCAGCTTTATGCTCTTTAGGTTGGATTGTCTTTATTTTTTCTATGTGTAAGAAGGTGAGGTCATCCCTTATCCCTATGTCTTTCTATGTGTAGTTTTTATTATCTTGATGGACGTTTCAGCTACATCACCAAGGCCTACGTAAGAGTGCTAGTTTGAAATATTCACCTCAAGTAAAACACTTGGTTGTATTAATGAGGAACAAAGCTGGTTACTGGCTGATCAAGGACAAATAACAGCAACTGAAAGCTGAATTTTGGAAACATCTCAAGTCCTGCAGTTCTCTCCATTTAGTAAACGCCCGTCTGAAGCTAACTCTTATTTTACATCTGTTTCTGTCACTCTCCTCTGTCTCCATATTTGCCTCTTCCAGCAATGTGGCTCTTTTTGTTTTGCTGGTAGAGCTTCTACGGTCCAGTTGTTCTTTCAGACCCAGTCACATTGAGTTGCATAGTGAATAGGGCTTATAGGAGCTAATCCTAGAAGTTGTTCGAGAGCCACTACATTGAGCTATCAACATTTAATTCATTATGATGGGTTTAAGCAAGAAACTAGTCTGTACCCACTTTAATAGTCCAATTTTAACCGTTACTTATTAAAAATGTTAGTTAATTATGAATATGAGCAGACATGCATCCGTCTAGCTCCATGTTACATTCCTGGTTTGTCACACAGAGCAGGAGGAGATGATTTATTACAATGAGCCATGATAGACGCAACAGACACAAGAGCGCTGCCAGAAACACATCCGAAACATGCTATGATACTTTATGTGAGAGCAAGGGACTGTGGCGAGATGCAATTCAAGATTATGAACCAGAATTCCAACGTGTGACTGTCGAAGCACTCAATCGGGAAAGAACCCAGCAGCCAACGGAACGCTCCCGTCCACCTTTCCTTCTTTAAACCATCTCAGAAGAGCAGCATTTAGAAAAAAAAAAAGTTTCACTGCGGAGCGCATTGAATCCAGGTGGACATTAAAACATAAGCCAGAAGTAAAACTTTTGACTTTAATGCGTGTAGTAGTCAACTCCTGAGTTTTATTTCAGCCGCGTTTGTGGAAAAGTAGTCCAGGTATTCAGTGCAGTCCCATCTATCAAAGCAGACCTCATCCATCTGCAGCTGGGAGATATAACTGACACTCCTCATATCAAAAGTCACTTCAGGGCTCCAACTGAATGGAGCTCACTTCTGAGCTGCGCAGACTTCGCCATCCACGCTGTATCCTGTCAGTCCCCCGAGCCAATACGGATTTACACCTGGCAATTTGGAGATGAGAAAAAGAAGAATTAGCTCCCCCAAGTTCAGAGTCCACTGCTGAAATGGATTTTTTTTATCCTATTTCCTCTCCTCATATCACATCCGGCTGTCAAATACCATATTATGCAAAGCCGTCTCAGAAACTAGGATGTGCACATGGTGGATAAATCAGCACATTTAAAAAAAAAACTGCTGGGATTGTAAGTTGTTATATACAGGTCTGACTTTCAGCAAGGTGTGGGCGATCGCGTTTCTCTCCCAGCGGTCTTGTTTTCTGCACCACAGAATGAAAGGAAATAAAGGAAGAGAAAAGCAGACAGAAAGTCATTCCTGTACTTGCACTTAAAAACTACAATTAATGGAAACAAGTTTATTGTTTGAGGTTTCACTTCTTTAAACACTGTGAGGTAGCTGCACAGAAACAGCATGTGTTTTGTAGCTTTTGGCTCTTTGCTTTGGATTGCAAGTCTGGTTTCTTTGGGAAAATGGCTTCAGTAAACACATCTGTAATGAGATACCGCCGCATTAAGACATGTTCTTTGTATGTAAAAACACAGGCACTTGTCATCAAATGCTCCCAACTGATTAATAAGGAAAGAAAAAGCAGCAATTAAGGGGGAAAACATGTCTTTAAGTTCTCAGCGTTGGTATAAAGCAACTGTGTTTGTAATCACAGAGCAGCAACACATGCTAGATCAATCCGTCACATGTACCCTACATATAACCGGACCAGAAAGATGGAAGTGCTTTCGGAAGATCCAGCAACACCTTGAGAAAAAAAACCCGCCGCCTACTCACTGCTGTGCAGCGCGCCTGTTTTCTAAGTCAAGTTTCAATAGAGACACACTTCCTGTGCTTGAACCTCGTAACATGGTGCAATTGGTTTTTGATCGGGGCCAAGATCAACTGTGATAGCTAGGCTGCGAAAATATTTCCCCTTGTTGGGCGATTGGGTTACGACAAGTCGCTTGCGGAGTGGGCTGTTGTCTCTATAAGCCGAGCTCCTCCAGGTTTCTGGGAGGGCTGAAGTGTTTTGCAAGTTCTTCTCATGAGGACAACTCACATCCTCCAACCTTACCTGAACCTCCGTAAATTGCTCCTATCATTCTGGCTCTGCTTCCTCGGCAGCTATATTTAATGTCCCTAAACGTCTTTCAAGGTTACAGTTTTGAGAAATGCAGAAGAAAAACAAGGAGCTGACCACAAACTGATGATAGGATAGAGGAACTGTACCAAATATAAGGTACTGTGGGTGGAATATCCTGTAGTTCTCTAATACAAAAAGCAAACTAGCAAACACTTACTAAAGTAGTGACTGTAGTTTTTGGGTTGACCAGTCATGTGGTTGGCTGATATACTTTCATTGGACCAAATTCTCATTACAGGATTGGTTCATTATTTGTACAAAAGTCCAGTATTCTAAATTTTGACACCAGCATTTTTATTTTCACTCTAAATATTGGTTATTGATCTCCTTGATCACTAATAATTACCTCCGCCAAGGAGGTTATGTGATGGTCGGCGTTGGTTTGTTTGTTAGTTTGTTTATTTGTTTGTTTGTGTTCAAAATAACTCGAAAAGTTATGGACGGATTTGGATGAACTTTTCAGGAAATGTTTGAAATGGGACAAGGAAGAAATTATGAAATTTTGGGACTGATCCGGATCACCGTCTGGATCCAGGAATTTTTTTTTTAATGTAAGTGTGGACAATTAAATGCGGTTTACTCTAAAAGCCACCAGAGGGCAATCTTGTTTTTGGGGTAACCCCTTTGACCACATGAGATTTTGGAGCTCCATGTGACAGACAGCGACAATGACGGAGTTCTCTTTCCTTCCTGAGCGACTTACGCACGGTTGGGCCGGCATTCTTATCACTGGTTGTCTAAGAAGCTGGGAGGCTGTTAGGAGCTGCCACGCTAGAGGCCGCGCCTGTTCATTAGGTCGGATGGGGTGAAGGCCGCATTGTTGGTAGGAAATTTCAGCTGTCTGTAATTACATTTGTATGTGTAACGTTCCATAGAAAATATGTGAATTGGGAGATTGTGTTGGGGTGGACTGAAGCTCCTTGGTGGAGGTATGTGCTCTATGAGTGCTTTTCTTGTTGTTTCTGGTATCAACCCTACTGTAAGCTTATTAGCACCATGTAAAGAAGTCATCAGTGTGGCTGCATTTTGTTCCAACTGATGGCCAACAGTCAACATGGCAAATCATGTAAAAACAGCAGGCCGACTTGTCTGTGTTATATCCATCTATAGCTCTCGCGCTGGCATCACCAGTTGATATATTGTCAGAAATCATACGACTATTCTGTTCTTATTTCAGTGTGACAGATGAGTAGGAAGCACATGGGGAAGAGGGCCTTGTGATCTTGAAAGTGTTGCCATGTAAAGCCATGCCTGTGGTGCTGGTAGTCAGAGATAACCTGTCATTAGCAGCATCTGTCTGGCTCAGAGGCTGGCGACACTTTGAGAGCTGCGAAAACCGCATTAATTGTAGCCATGCAGTTAAGAATGGCTAAGCTAGTGCGAATGATTCCCGACTGTCTAGGGAACGGCAGGCCAAGTGTTGTATTTACAGGTCCTACAATTAATTTCCTTTGAAAACCCAACCATTAAAGTGCACATCTTCCCCCACTGGCAACGCACAGAAGCTTTTTTGTGGGTCTATCGTCTGCTATGTGCAACTTTACAATCAAACTGGCCCAAGATCTTTTTTTTTCTGAAGCAGTGCCTTAAATCTCTAGAAGGACTTTCACCACCACATGCATCAAACACTATTAATCAAAGAAGAAGAGGAAGAGGCGTTTCCTGACTCGCAGGTATGATCGGGATTCAAGGCTTTATCGTCCTGCAGCCACTTCGCCATCTGGTTTCTGACCTCTAGTTAAGTTCTCAAACCCATCCCAGACAGGGAGGATAAAAGAGGAGTTGCTGCTAATGCCGCAAAGGTTCCACAAGGTAAAACAACAACTCGGTGTTGACAGGAGAAAGTCATGCAGCTTCATAACACTTTATGGCTTCGGGGATGGAGAAAAAGACTGGCTGTTTGAGATTATACAGAGGTGGCCTGGCCTTGGAGTCCTGAAATGCATTCAACACAGCATCAGCTATGGATGTTTTATATTCAAGCGAGAAGAAGAAAAACACCAAAACTGGCGATAGGAGTGATGGATGATGTTTCGAGTGAAGAAAAAAGAAGTTGCAGGTGTTTTATTTTGGATATGGAACCGCATTGAAACATGTTTTATGGGAGACCAAAGCAACCGATTGTGCAGCTAATCAATCAAAAACACAAGATGAATGAATGGAGGGTTTTTTTTTTTGGTATTTTGATTCATATAACCTGAAAATAAAGTCTGAGATACGTGTTTTAAATAGTGTCCGTCTGTTGGTCATAAAGCTGCAGGTGCAACAGTCAAGGCAGCGGGCCAGACAGGCTAACCTTTGCTGAGAGGTTCACATCAGCAGACTGTTTCTGAATCAGGCCTGGTGTGTAAAACAGCGCCCAGTCATGTTTATCCCATTACAACAAATCATTTAACGTGGGCACCACAGCCAGCATGTGGACATATTAATAATGGAATTCCTGCTCTGCTCTGCTGCCGGGATTTACTGCTTTTATGGAAACATCAGCCTCGCTTTGACATGTTTTTTGCCTGGACAACCGTTTTGTGTATATCCCCTGAATCAGTGATGGTCCTTGGAAGGCATCCAGGACCGCAGAGCAGCCTCACTCTGACCCATGGAGACGACTCCTCCGCTGGGACCCAGAGGGCTTCACCCGTACCAACCAGCAGCTCCACTCCCATGAAAAACCGGCAAATGCCACACAGGTTGAAAGAGGCCAGAGCGGCCCTTCTGCAAAGCAACTCGAAAATATTATGATTGCGTTCCTAAAGCTTTCACTCATTTTGACAGGCACGGGCGGCTCAACAAGGAAGCATTGTCTGCCCCCGTACAACGAGGTGGTAACCCCTGTGGAGGAACATGCTCCTACCAACGAGCTGATAAGTGATATGAGCTGTGGAGTTTATGTTAGCGTTCCCTTCACTGCTGTGGTAGACCTTAAGAGGGAACCAGCATGATGTACTTTGACCTACTGAGCATTTTAACAGCGGACTTATCAGTTTACATTTAAAGATAAAAATCTAAATTTTACAAGGTAGGTATTCAATACAGACTTTACACAATATAGCTACATCTAAGACAGTGTGTAAGTCAGGATTGCATATCGGCAACATGTGCTTCCTGGATGCAGAACAGGTCAATTATACATCAACAGTTTTACTCTAGTTTAAAGTGATCCTAATGAAGCAGCACATGCATACAGATGTTATTATCATCAAACTGGATTTGGTTGTTGCCACAAGACTCACGGGAAGTCCATCTGAATTCATTTTAAACTAGAAAAGCCCTCAGAGAGCTCATACCTCCGCCAAGGAGCTTCAGTCCACCCCCAACACAATCTCCCAATTCACATATTTTCTATGGGAGGTTACACATACAAATGTAATTACATGCAGTTCAAATGTCCTACCAACAATGCGGCCTTCACCCCATCCGACCTAATGAACAGGCGCGGCCTCTAGCACAGCAGCTCCTAACAGCCTCCCAGCTTCTTAGACAACCGGAGAGAAGAATGCCGGCCCAACCGTGCGTATGTCGCTCAGGAAGAAAGAGAACTCCGCCATTGTCGCTGTCCGTTGCGTGGAGCCCCAAAATGTCATGCGGTCAGAGGGGGTTACCCCAAAAACAAGAGTGCCATCTGGTGGCTTTTAGAATTAACTGTCCACCCGGTAACACTTACAAAAATTCCTGGATCCAGACGGTGATCTGGATCAGTCCCAAAATTTAATCATTTGTTTCTTGTCCCATTTCATTTCCTGAAAATTTCATCCAAATCCGTCCATGAGTTTTCGAGTTATTTTGCACACAAACAAACAAACAAACCAACGCCGGCCATCACATAACCTACTTGGCGGAGGTAATTAGTTGTGGTTATCACAGACTATCAATTATGATCCTAAATGCCCTGAGTTGAAAAGCATGTGTCAGGGTAGGGTTTATTTTGCTATGTAGTGGCTCATTCATTGAGAAATCCAAATTCTAGAGGTGGTTAATAATGAAATATTGCTGCATCTACTGTGAGACAATGGAGATATATAGGTCTATACACACACGGACAAAATCATTGGTATCCTTTGTTAAAGTAAGAAAAACTAACTAATGAAAATCCGACATTGCTTTTGAATTGTGGCTCAACAGAAATCATTTTCAATACATTTACATTACTTTTGTCAGCTTCAAGTTCTTTAACGGAAGGGTACCAACAATTTTGTGTGTCTATAGGTCTATATATATAAAATGTTTCATTTTAGTCTATTGACAATTTAAATTACCTATTTCTAATCAAGACCAGAAGACAAAAGTACCTGGAATTAAACCACCTTACTTTACGTTTTTTTTCCCCTTTAGCCTCTATATTAGGGTAAGCAGGTTAATATTTTGATGTTAGTACAACACACGCAAATAAATGTCCCTATGTGAATAAATAAAGATGAGAATCAAGGAATGATCTCACCATTTTGCACATTAAATAAGCCCGGAGGCACATGGAGGGTGACCAGGGTGAAGCCGCTGCACCACACTGAGGTTCTGTTGTGGAAGAACTCTTCAGATTGGCCGCTGAATCCTCACATCTTCCACAACATTTTCTCTTCTTGAAAACAGCACTTATTTTCCAAAAGCAAACTCAACATAGCCCAGAATTAAAATTAGACACAGAGGCAGGCAGAGTCAGGTGGAATTCTTAGACTTATATAGCAAAATACAGCAAAGCGAGGATGGTTCATGAAGCTAATGTTCAGTTGGAAAACTTCACCTTATATCCACAAGTTGGCTCCCCGCCACCTGTGGAGTCGTCCTTTCCCAGCATGTCATGGCCAATAAACTTAGGACCATGTCCTCTTTTTAAAACATACTGGCAGTGAGGATCTGTTTGCTCAAGAACCAAAGGCCACGCGCCTTTTGAAATGTAAGCAAGCAAATGTATTTATGTAGCACTGTAGCATGCTCAGAGGATATTCAACGTGCTTAACAGGCACATAAAAACATCTAACCGTAGTTAATACATGATACAAAGTAGTTAATACATGAAATTAATCAAAAACAGTACGGTTGGATTAAGTGCACGCAGATTTATAGACTAATTAAGGCGGACTGATTGAAAAGGCTAAAAAAGTCTAGAGATGAGAGTTATAAAAGCATGTAAGTGATATAGTATCCAATAAAACAGAAAGAAATGAATTTAAATGCATTGTTTCACTCAGTAGAATGACCATCCTTGGTAACCGATGTCCATCTTTGGTGTCCCATGACAACAGGTCTCTGTGAATAATTAACACCCTTACAACTGCCTTCCTCTTCCACACATCTGTAAATCGCGTCTCACAAAGACAGACATCCGTCCCCACCAGCCATAGCTTTGGTATGTCAGATCATTCTGGGCATAAAGATTAGCCATCGCTTTGACATCAGCCACACAGGTGTGATCAGTTTGGTGTAATTCCACTGAGGAGATGCAAAAAGTCTTAATAAAGAGTTAATAAAACGGCATTCCTCTTGTGGCAAAAGCCTCCTTCACGAATCTGTAAGTCAACAACCCCAAACACATCATAGAAGTTGTCGAATAATCAAACCTTTAACCTTTATTGATCCCCTTGGGGAAATTCCTTCTCTGCATTTGACCCATTCTACTCATAGTTAACCTTAACTATACATACTAGGAGCAGGGGGCTGCCGTGGATCAGTCAGGGGTTGAGGGCCTTGCTCAAGGGCCCACAGTAGTGGTGACTGGGACAAATGGTCGCTCTCACTTCCACACCTCAACCTCTTGCCAGTCCGGGGGCACGAGAAGACCTATTACTGTGACGCACTGCACAAGATAAGACAGTTATCCTCCTGATGCTTGTTTATGTTCTATTTTTGTTGAGTCGGGTCAATCTGATGCAGCCTAATTCCATCCCTAATTCATCAGTGCTGTGAATTATACATAGCAGATGTCTAGTTTATTGTTTTTAACCCCCCTGTACAGTTGTCAGGAACTGGGAAATGAGCTGTAGAGACCAAAACTGTTATTTGTACCAGGCTGTAAACAGGTTTAATTCTGCTGTGAAGTTGTTCATTTTAACATGGGGGTCTTTGGGGACTGACTGGTATTTAGAGTCAGCCTCAAGTGGAGATTTGAGGAACTGCAGTTTTTGGCCCTTCTGCGTTGGCTTGGTTTATCAGCCCCGGATGCTGCTGCTTGGATCTGGCTATGGTCTATGACTTACTTTTAAAGCCTTGTGGTCTTTTCGCAGAGGACACATGCTTTATTTTGCTGCCAATCTGCTATTCGGTCGTAACTGTATCCCTGCTGTAGGGTGATGTCAGTGATGGGTTACCACCCCTGCTGTTACAGCGCTCCGCAATCCCTCAAACCAAAGGCCAAGCTGCACCGAAAAACATCTTTTAAAATGGCAGAATGGGCAAAGGACAGCCAAAACTAAGAATCACAGCATGTATCGTACATTCATCTCGTTTAGCATTTGTAATCCCCAATGGCTGAAAGCGGTCTAGTGTTTCTGACTACGCTGGCTTCCAGAACTTTGTCCAGGGTGCCAGAGATAATTCACTGGGCACGAGTCGGGGTTTTTGGTTTCAGGCACAGGCTGTAGGCAAGTACAGTGTGTTTCACATGCATGGAGGCTACATATAATGAATTGTGGTTAATGAAATGTGTCCAATACCAAAATCTGATAAGTCTTCTTCATTCTGATCGCCATGACAAAATCTTAAACCAAAATGAATAACTATAAAGACGTTGGTACATTTACTGTAATACTTATCCTTTCCACACATAACTTGAAATGTTCCTGTATCACACAGGATTGCAAATTGTCCAAAATTTAATTTACCAGCCTCCTGTGACTGCACAGGGACTCACACGAAGCAGGACACTGAGCAGAATGATAGTCAATCATTGTTTCAAAGTGTGCCAGAGCCGTGTGGTGACCTCCAGCGCCGTAACATCTGACGAAATATTCCTGATGAATTGCGCTCATGGCAGGCAGAGTCGGGTTTCTGCCATTTTTCCTGCGTATCATGTTTGCTGACTGTATAAATGTAGTAATTGAAATGTAAAGCAGGCTTCCCGTGGTACAATATTTACACAAAACTCCTCACATATGGTACGAATTGCCGGACAGCTGCTATCAATCGCAGGAGCCGCATAAGAAACACTTCGAAAATGAATTTTAAATTAAGGAGGGATGTACCGTCTCAAAGACTCTAAAGATTTCGGAGTGTAATTCCTGAATGTACAGAGTTACTGTATATTTTTGCCTGAATAGGATGGCATTTCAGAGCCAAGTCTCCCGCATGCAGCAGTCTGTGTGAGGGCACTGCAGGTTAGCAAATTCCTGGATGTTTGACCTGCTGGTTCATGACTGAGTGCCATGGATGAAGAACCTCTTTGTGTTTGTTAAATCTGATTCAAGTCTGGTTTAACAGAGCAGCAATCCACACATACTAACACGACACATACAAACGTCCCTTGCTGTGGCTTCCTACCTAAAGCCATTTGCAATTTTATCTCACTTTTACCATTTATATATTGTTATATAGCATGTCTGTGCTATCCAAGTCTAATATTTCAGTTGAACATCTGTAAAAATGCTCCATGCAAGGCTGCTCTGGATGTCACGGTCATGCTGCTTCCCCATTGATGTCAGATTGTGCATACAAGCAAACAGCAAACGATGTTCAGTTGGTTGTTGGCGCTTGCATATCTTGAATCAGGTTTGGGCTAGAACATGAACCGACGTATTTAAGAAGCTGACATTTCAAGTAACATGAAAAAGAAATGGAATCAGACTGCTGCTGTTTGCTTCGTCAGCTCCGGAGCTTCCTGGATGGGTGGTTCTCTGAAGCTGGCCAGTCAGAACAGAGTGGGCTAATCAGGAGGAGGCCCTGGCAAGTAAGGATCAAACTACAGGAGTTTCGGGCCGACGTATCCCCTTTTCACCCCTACCGAGCATCGGAGAAGACGAACCGGTGTTCAGGCCAAATTATTTGATAATGTGAAGACTTTAAAGATCCAGTCTTCAACCTCCTGAACTGAATACAGGCTTATCTGAGCCGCCCCAATTAGCATCAATCATGTCCTAAACACAGCTGTTGACAAGTAATGAGAAATACTGTAGTCCTTGAGGCTAACATTAGCTACAGATATTAAAACTGGTCTCACCTCCAGTTCTCACCGAAGACTAGACAACCCTACATCTCCCCAACCACTGCAAAATCCAGGATAGAATTTAAAATCCTGATTCTCACATATAAAACTCTTAATGACCAAGCTCCATCCTATCTTAAATAGGGATGCGTACTGAGAACTGGTATTCTTTGGTCCCGGTTCCTAATTGGGTAGGTGCAGGAGTACCGCTAAGATTCTGGACAAATGATACTGTTATCAGTATTTTTAATCCAGTTAACTATCGCGTAATTATGACACAGCCTCCTTCGACAGCAGGCGATGACGTCGCACCTGCTTGCCTTTAGTCATCATGTCAGCCTTGAGAGCTAAACATTCGAAGGTGAAAACTCGGCTGGATGCAATATTTGTCCCAAAGTGGTTGCATCCAAGGGGGGAAACACCAGCAACTCAATGAAACACTTCCAAGGTACTCATGTGATAAAGCTGAAGGAGAGCGGCCTGTTTGACTGCTTATTAAGCCAAGCGGCCAACGTGAACGCTGCGTCCTCCTCAGTGCAACTTCCCAGCTTAATCTCCGACACTGCTCCGACAACGGCAAGTCATGGTGAGCAGACTTGTTAAATTTTTAGTTATTAACTCTGCGAATATAAGTTACTGTTATGTCTCTAATTGTAATTAACGTTTATCCTTCAGGGAATGTGAACCGAGCAGTAGCCTCTACAAGTCCGGTAATGCAGGAATCCCCATTTACCCTAGCATCTAGCTTCTGTTTAGCTTCTGTTGAAGCACTTCATGGACAGTTCCTTTTAAGGCATTTCATCAGCATCACTGTGTGCTTAATTCAATTCAATTCAATTCAGTTTTATTTATATAGTGCATATTTACAACATAAGTCGTCACATAGCGCTAAACATTGTAAGAAAGAAGAGGAAACAGAAAAACAGGAAACAGAAAACCCAACAATCCAAAGTTGCTATTAGATTCCCTATGAGCAAGCAGTCAGCGATGGTGGGAAGGAACCAAAAACCCCCTATGGTAGGGAAAGGGGAAAAAAAACCTCCGACAGAACCAGGCTCAGGGAGGGCGGCCATCTGCCTCGACCGGTTGGGTTGGGAGTGGGGAAGAGTGTGCTGCTACTTTGCTTGACAGTACCTTGCATTGCAAAACTAGTTGACTTGCTAAAGGCTTAAAAGGCAGGTGTTGAGAAAAGACTTCCCTGCTGTGAGATGCTACATGATGTTGCTGGTGTTACCCCCTCTTGTGGTAATAAATGGAAATAAAAAATTAATCTTTTACCACCTTTAAAGTCTTTGTTTACACCAAATTACATATAGTAATATCAATTAGAGTATTGATAAATATCAGTATTGATAAGGAGCATCGCATTGGTATCGATAAAATCCTAACGATATGCATCCCTAATCTTAAAGACCTTACTGTACATCAACCTAACAGGGCACTTCACTCTCAGACTGCAGGTTTACTTGTGGAATTTCCAGAAGTAGAATGGGAGGATTTATCCTTCTGCTTTTGTTTTTTCCCACTGCAAAGTATTAATAACGTTACAGTAAGTTGTCGCATCACAGTCTCCACTTTGTTTCCATCTGCTTCCCCATGAGATCACGTTAGGTAGGTGGTGCTGTGCTCCGTGACTGCTCCCTCTAAAACAATAATCTTAATAATATCCTGTAGAGTGCAGTACACCATTATTGTTCATTACTGTAGATTGATGTGAGACTGGAGAAAAGAATATCTGAAGTTTCCTGTAATGGTGCAACCTGTTTTCAAGTTGAATCACAAAGCAACAGCTAAAACAACCTGGTCCAGAGAGATGCTGAAATGAGAGGCTGCATAAACCCAATTATAAGATAAAAAAGGAGTGTTTGAATTCTAAATCTGTCTGCTGCATCAGCAGAATCCCTGAATAAACAATACTCAGGTGCCCGTGTGCCCTACTTGGAGATCTCTTACTGAAGCACCACCAGTGATTAGAGACTAAACCCACAGTTCTCATTCTGTGCCATAATGTTTATCTGAATTAAATAAAAAGCTTCAGCAGGTTGATGTAGTTGAATCATGTGACTCTTTCTCGAACTTACTGTTATTTTAGTGCAAAATTCTCTTCTGTGTTACAGGTTTACTACTTCAGATCAAACTGCCCAGGGACTCATGAGTAAGAATTTCACACTTAAAACCCTTTGACACAGTAACAGCACAGCATGCCAAGTTTGTTCCATGTTTTGGTCGATCATGTGGAGCTTCCATCAGTGTAGCTACAGCTGATGCTTCACCTGAAATGAAGTTTTCCCTCATTAACATCTGAACAAATGATCGCATTTATCGCGACGTACAGTCACGGAAAAGCAGGAGGACAAAGGACACGCATTGTTTTCTGTAGTATTTCAATAATCTTTCTTTAATGTGATTACTGGGGATGCACGATAATGCCAATTTCAACCGATACGATACTCAATAATTTTCTACTTCTTGCAGCCAATAATCGACAATGTCAACCGATATTTCTTGACTTCATTAGCTATAATTTGAGCACAAATCCACTTCCTACTATAGGTCTGACCCACACAAATAAATAGAACCATTGAGTAGAGCATAAACTGCGAGTGAAATGTAGGGATGGTCCGAATAGCAATATCTGTGCTCCGGATCCAATAATCACCGAATATTCGAATATTCGGTTCATGCAGCAGGTGGTGGGAGGTGGGGGGAGCGGGAGAGGGAGCGGGGGGTGACACTGGAGCGTGACACCCGAGTTGGCAGGTCCATGTACTACAACCACGGCGGCATTTGAGCACCTCGATGGTGTTATAGAGCCTCGACGGCATACTAGAGCTTTGGCGACACTCGGCGACACTCGGCGACGCTCGGTGGCGCCCAACAATGCTCAGCAGCGCTCAGCGACGCTCGGTGGCACCTGGCAGCGTACTACAGCCTTGGCAACGCTTGGCAATGCTCAGGAACGCTCAGCAACGCAGCATTCGGCAGTGCTCGGCAGCGCTCGGCAGCGTTCGGCGGCAGCGCGCATGACTATTCAAATATCAAAATTATTATCCGAATACCACCACAATGAATGAATATTCGGATATTCCAATGTTCGGGACCAGCCCTAGTGAAATGTCTTCTTCAGACATGGTAAAGAAAGTCCACACTGGCGAGTGCTGCTCGTTTTTCTTTGCCCACGCAGTCTTATGACATCACACACATGCGACAGTACCGTCAGGGAGGGGAGGGGTTGAGGAGCCAGGCATGAGCACAAACCACAACACACAGACCAACGGCAAAAATCAAGATTCCAAGTCTTTATTATTATCGGCTCATTTTATCAACTGATTTTTTTATTATCGGAATTATCGGTATGATGTCATAGTTGTCAATACCAATGACCGATGGTTATCAGGCGCTGATATTATCGTGCATCCCAAGTGATTACAGATGTAGTTTTCAGTATAGATATATATATAGTAGAGAAATGGCACCCAGCTGCTACAGTTACGTAATTTGAAAGTCAAGTTTATACCATCTAAACTATGGCTTGTTTTGAAATGTAAGCATTATTAAAATGTGTAATTTCTGCATCCAGTAAAAGATTAGGTCTTCACAAAACATGTATTTAACCCTAACATTATATCTCATTTGTCTAATCAGTAAATCAGCATTTTAAAGCCGCACATTGTGGTTTTTGGGGGATTATGTGCCGGGGGGAGTGTTTTCTGTCTGGCTCCTTTTGGTCATCACCGTGAGGTCGCCAGACCCCCAGCAGCCAACGCTGTCTGGAGACTGGTATCAATCTTCCTCTTCAAATTCTCAGCATCAAAGCAAACACGCAAACTGTCAAACTATTCCTTTAAGTATAAACTGACCTTTGGATTAAACCGCTTCTCCCGCATGTGTTCCAGGAAAACACGTTATGCTTCACATTTTCAGACTTGGAAACGGCCTGCAGACCACTGCTAATACATCAGAGCGAGCCTCTCTCCTGACTCATTATATGCTCAGGGTCACCGCTAAATGTCTGATTTTCATCTGGGCACTGACACCACTCCCGTGACATTAAGCATTTCCATTAGAAGGGGGTCTGACTGTGTTACTTTGTGGCTGCAGTGTCTCTGCTGGGCATCCTGTAAGTCAATAAATTTCTGTACATGTTTGCCATTTTCCCCCCCTTTTTTCCTCCTTGATGTGTTTGGTCACACAGCTGCATGCAGATCTGAGTCATGCTAGGATTCCTCTTTACAGAACTGTGGAAATATTCAGACGATCAGCAACACATGACTGGGAATTAATCACTTGAAACCTGTGGGGCTAGCTTCTTGCCGGCTCATCTGAAATACGTATGCACTCTGGAAGTAGCGTTATTCAAATTATGCAAATTCACTCATTAAGGGGTTTTGTGGAAATTCATCAGGGATTGGATCATCTCCTTCAGGCTGTTAGTTCCTATTCATCTAAGACTTTCTCCTTTCCATGAGTCATCAACGCTGATAGAGCCATGATGCAAGAAGTGAGCACACAGTTGATTATGTGGGTGCACAACATGGATATTTAATCTGTTTATAGTCTCCTTAATGTCGCATTTTACATCCGCGTCTTTAGTCAAATTAAGCAGACTCACAATATGCCTGCTGCGGTTGATACCTGTCATCACGTAAATCATCTTTGCTTCTGTCTGAGTGGCATCTCGGATCACCTCTGCTCTGCCACGAGCCTTTGTTAGATGGAGATGGATGCGGCGCTCCACTGAACAAAAAGCAGATCACGTATACACCCATGGGAATCACTGCAGAGAACTGGGCTGGGCGACATGCAAAAACTTTCCCACCAGGAACCGTCAGTCCAACAATCGGGAGCGGAGGGTGTCGGATACTATTTGTAAGAGTCTGGTCTTTCCCATATGTTGATTCAATTAAGGCGGCCGTCAAGATTTCTACGACTGCCACATATTGATTTTCTCTTTTTTTTACAGTTTGGAATCTTATGTTATTGTTCAGCTGCACCCTGCTCACATAGACAGACTGTCTGGGAACGGTCGCCCTCTCTGAGCTCACTATGAGTCAAAACATTGGCAGGACGATCGATTGCTTTTAGTTTTTCCCCCCAAGAACGGAACCAATCCAAAGTTCACAAAGGGTTGGTATCTTGAGTGCCTCTGCACAAATTTGCTCAAAACTGCAACAGCGCCGTCAGTCTGGGAAACCAAACTCTTCAGATAAGACAGTTCTACCTTTCTACATCTGCACTCCTGACCGTGGCGGGGACATTTCTGGTTTGCGTCTTTACTCTAATTTGGCTCGTAGCTGGTAACGAGGTAGAAAGATGCTGTTGTAACCTTAACACTGGGTCTTCACTGGGCGGCGAACACAATACGCAACAGTTGGATAGCTGTCATGCTAAAATTTGGGCCCATCTACTCACTTTCTGACTGATGACAGTAACTTGGTCGCCTCTTTTGGCATTCAGTTCACAGCGACTGCAGCGAAATAGATGATTTGATAGACCTGAATTCGACTTTACAGATTAGTTTGCTGAGCTGAAGTCTCGTGGAGGAAGGGCATTACTTTACAATTACACAAATTGCCAACAACTGGTGATGGACCAATAACCAATGTAATCATCCAATCACCCAACCTTGACTCGCATCCATAGTTTTGCCAGAATATCTCCACATTATTATTACTATTAGAAACTGAGATTCTGGTTTCCATCTGGTCCCAGCCAGACGAGGACGAGGCGGAGGAGACTCACATTAAAAGCAAGCAGTTGTTAGACGTTAATGTAGCTTGGGATAAGTAAAGATAGGGATCTGATGGATCATTGGTGACATCTTGAACTTTACCAGCAGAGGTGACAACTCTCAACTTTTAAAAAACAACAAATCAGTTGGACCATATTGGAAGTTTTGGCCATCACTTGTGAGTGTAAGCATTATTTCACGTGCACTTTTCCTGTGCAACATGAGCCTCCAAATACACCTGATCGAGATGTTGTCAAGTCATTAAATGGCTGCTGTCATTACAAATCATTCCTATAGATAATCTGCAGCCAGTAGGGACTTTCACCACCTTCCTAAAGTTGCTTTACCATCCATTTGGTCATTGATGAACAGAAAGCATGGATTACGAAATGGAGCTACGTAACATGTGGTAGGTTTCATTTTACCCTCCAACCATGATTCTTTCCTAAACCCAACCAAGCAGTTATGGTGCCTAAATTTACACCATCACCAACTGAAACACAAGTAAACACAAAAGTCAAAGTAAAAAACTCCAAATATGGCCTGAGACGGGGCTTGAACTCAAGTCTCGTGGATGAAAGTGGGCTGACTTCCACTTCCACCAACCACTTCGAATGCAGACCTTTGTTCCTCTTTGTAACTGGCGCCACCAGTTATGGTTGTTTGACAACGGCCTACTGAGCCTTTAAGGTGGAACAGGTCCCTACTGGCCCATATGTATGAGAATGATGCATGATTATAATGTTTATTATACGCGGGGGTTTGGAAAGTGTCAGTAAGGACCCGCCATAGGGGGCTGGAAAATGACTGCAGGAAAATCAGAATGCTGCTATATAAAATGCTTGTTTTTTCCTTTGTTTTCTTTTTCTCCGTTAAATGTTGTGTGCCTTCATACCTTAGGCCTCCAAAGTATCCAAAAAAAACTGTTCTAATAAGAGAAAACCATGCTTTTGAGTCGAATTGCCAGTATTTTACTCAGGTTAATACAAAGCAGGTAGATTTGGCTTTTCATTAAAGGCCACAAGCAAAAAAGGTGGTTTAGAAAATCTGACTAAACTGTCGGTGACAAGCTGTCATACCATCTAATCACACATGTTTTTTGGCCTTGTCTGATTTTTTTGTTATAGTTTCCAGATCTCAGCAATCAATTTCCTGATTACAGTGTTAGAACCCATTAAAAACGATCTCCAAACATGCGAAGGACAGCCTCGGAGGATTATCAAATAGGTAATTTTTCTTCTCTTGTGAACTTTTGCTGGCAGTGTTTTGACAAACAGCTGACATCTCCAGAGATTTCTGTCTTTGTAAAAAATACTGCACATGAGGCCTCTTAAACAAAACTGACAAGTATCTTCAACAGTCAAATTGAGGTTCAGTCACACCCTCACGCATCTGCTACCTGAGGATATCCAAATGTTTCTCTTCATAGGGAACAACGGCCCTTTTTATCAGACATCTGAGTACAATAACCCAGACCAAGGCCTTGGACACACACCCGTGCCATATTTGTACTGGCTCTGACATGATACTAAAGCATATTTGGATTATACTGATTGTAAATACCCAGACATTTATTTCCTTTGAGTTGTCTTTTTGGTCAGAACCGCCGTATGCTGCGGCACACATTGCAGAGATCAGTGCAAGGCCAGATCCTTGCATGGGAAAACCTAGTGGGACACCAGTTGATGCTTGTCAACAATATCAGCCGCAACTCGGGTTTAGATGGAAGGTCCTCATAATACCTCGCATCCTCTGGGCCTGAGGCTTCCCAGCTGCCGTGGCCTACATTTTCGTGCTATTACAGATGTTTTGGCCAAATAAGCAGTAGCAACACGCAGGCCCGAATTTGGTCTGAACCTTCTCTTCCCCTGGAAAAACATTCCTTCCTGGTGAAAATGTCCAGTGTCCACCTACTCTGTAGCTGCTGCATTAAATATGATAAAAAGTGATTTTTACAGAGACAATAAACAGACAGCTGTTGACAGAGAATAAAGCTTGTAGGTCAGGTTAAGGCCAAACACTTTTATAACTCTACTATTCAGTAGCGGCAAGTAATAAAGTGTATTTAACTTGGTATTGCAAATAAAACTACTTTACTTTGTTGTTGTTATATTTTGTGCCCATTTGGGGGCAACAAAACAAACTAAGATTGCTACACTGATCAGCCACAACATCCTGACCACTGACAGGTGAAGTGAATAACATGGATCATATTGGTACTATGTGGTGTTCTGATGGAAAACCTTGATCAGACTTAGACACCCAAATAAACATTGTCCCACAACAAACACACTCCCTCATGCTGATGGAAATCCCAAATGTCACTGGATGAAAATGCACCCCACCACATGGAAACAACACCAACCAATCAGGAACATGTGGAGGAACATGACAATGGTCCAACATGTTGATGTGACCTCCAGACTTCCTACAGCCCATTCTGATCAAGCATCAACAGGATGCAGTGGAACCAGTTGGACTGACAGAGGCCCCACTGCACAAGCCAGAGTAGCCAAAGGATCCAGTGGTTCCAGACCCCATAGGACCCCCTGAGAGGTCCTCTGGTCCAATGGTTCAGAGCATTTTGGATCACATAAGGTGGAACAACACAATATTAGGCAGGTGGTCAGGATGTTATGCCTGATCAGTGTATACTACCACCTTAAGTTATAACCACCTGCTCACTAATGTTGTCTGAGTGTTTGGTATGGGACGGTACTATTACATAGGCTTATTAAACAGTGTCTTCTTTTACTCATTTGTCCATCAGGGAGCACTGCCATGTTTATTTTCCAGCACATCAGCTGATGTGTGTTTTTTTAAGCTACTGTAGTACACTTTTTCATGCAAGGCTGAAGCTAATGGCTTCTTTCATTATTGATTACCCTAGCAGGTCTTTGGATGATTAGCACATAGTAGTTTAACTCTCCCATAGTGTCAGCTTTGGCTGGGACAATAATGGGATTGAACTTGCATTCACAATGTGGACACAAACATGAGCTGGTGTTGCTGTGAATAGGCTGCTGTTCGTGGACATGTTTGCCATATTAATCTTGAGGGTGAAGTTTGTTTCCTCTGCCTCCAAGTGGTCTGGTAAAATCCTGAATGCTGGATTTGTAGTTAGAGAATACATCTGTCATAATTGTTTTCACTTAACTGCCTAATTAGTTGTACAAGAACGGGTGAGTCAGCTCTGACTCAAAGTGCTCCCCTGGGTGGAATCATAAACAGGGAGATCCATATAAGAGAAATGGATTTCCCATAACCGACACTCCCATGTGGTGCCGTTTTCACGTGCATCAGATCACGTCTGCTAGTCGGAATTAATAGCAGAACTTAGTTAATAAAAGAAGGTCAAAGGAGAATGATTTTTTTTTTCATGAGAACAAGAAACTCCTTCGTGTCGCCTTCACACTAAGACTTATACATAGAAACCGTTGCTGCCTATCCGTCTTGTGTTTTGTGGTCAGAGAGATGAGCTCTAATTGTAGACACTGGAATGTTGTCAATCCCACATAATAGCTCTCGAACCCACATTAGGGACGTGACAGTTCGTCCCTCAGACTGATATTTCAACAGGCCTCTCTGCTGGAAGCCATTCCTCCTCAGCTAAAAGCTAGATTAATATTGTTTCCAACACAGCGGCTGTGTAAATCATTGTTGCATCTAATTAATGCTGTTTGTTTAATTGGCGAACAATAAAGTTTGTCCTCTAATTTCCTAACCCCAGTTTATGAGGGGATTTAAACCGGAGGGTAAGAAGTGGGTTTGGATCAAGCAGAATGGGACTCTTTTCCCATTCAGACTTTCTGTCTGTAAGCGTTGGCGTCTGCTGAACCTTAAAATGCATTAATTTGTTAAACCAGTTGGAATTATTGGATCATATTTTCATTGTGTCACCAGTGTCTTAAACAAAATGCCCCCATCTCACACGGCTGGTTTTACTTGTCAGACTCATCACGATCACACCAACTTTATGCACGATAGCATCACACAAGTCTTGTATGTTGACACTAGGTTGTAAAAATTGACCAGTTGTGGGCCTGGCAGTCAGTATTTTATCAGTATCAGTAGCTATCAGTAAATCTTGAATTGATTTCCAATAAAATAATTAATTTTAAAATGTCTCTTATGCAGCCACCTCTCGTCATGAATCAATCATTCAACCTGTGTCTCCAAAAAATGTGTTCCTATGCAACTAAACTACATCCTCAGTTATGTTTTAAGCTACAGGGGAAGTGAAGGCACATGTCTGCAGCAGGACTTTCACTCAGGAGGCTGAGGTTTACGTCCTGTGTGGGATCATTATTCCTCGATTAGGTTTTGTTTTTACTCGGTGTTTGGTTAGACATACGCTAGTCTGACTCACCATATGTTTACTTCGGGTATAAACCTTCCATTCCTGCTGTGCGTTTCACATGGCTTTGGCTTTGCTTGTTTCCCTGCATGCAAATGTTCCATCAGAACAATTTTATTTTTGCAGGGACACCATCACTGCATCCTGGGCTTAGCACCGCCCACAATGACCGTGATTGGTTTAAAGAAACAAAACAAACCAGACTGTTTTTTTTTTCTTCTCTATACAAATGACAGTGAGTGCCGTCAGACCATTCTCCACCACTGTGGTAACAGAGCTGGCAATGCAAGACTAGGTTTGGTCATCAAAACTACATGGTTAGGCTTAGGAAGATACCATGCTTTGGGTTAAAATATGACCGTTTAACAACATGTTGGAACCCTCTCATCCTTTTCTGAGTTACCAGGGCAACAAGGTCCATCTAATACACCAACCAGGCATAACATTATGAACACCTGCCTAATATTGTGTTGGTTCCTCTTGCCATGGACCAGAGGACCTCTCAGGGTGTCCTATGGGGTCTGGAACCAGGACGTTGCCACTGGATCCTTTGGGTACTCTGGCTTGTGCAGTGGGGCCTCTGTCAATCCAACTGGTTCCACTGCATCCTGTTGATGCTTGATCAGAATGGGCTGTAGGAAGTCTGGAGGTCACATCAACATGTTGGACCATTGTCATGTTCCTCCACATGTTCTTGATTGGTTGGTGTTGTTTCCATGTGGTGGGGTGCATTTTCATCCAGTGACATTTGGGATTTCCATCAGCATGAGGGAGTGTGTTTGTTGTGGGACAATGTTTATTTGGGTGTCTAAGTCTGATCAACATGGATGTTGAAATCCAAGGGTACCAATATGATCCATTCTCTTCACCTGTCAGTGGTTATGATGTTGTGGCTGATCCACAAAGTACCAATATGATCCATGTTATTCTCTTCACCTGTCAGTGGTTATGATGTTGTGGCTGATCGGTGTATGTAATAGGTGGACAATAATAAATTAAATAGCAAAGATATGTTGATTTAAACGGTATTTATGATATGCCACAAACAAATGTGATCATGGAGGAAATATGTTTCCCTCAAAGTGTATTAAAGAATGCAGGAATTTTTTGGAGACTGAACAATGAAGCAAAGCTGAGCCTGATTCTAAAATGGACTCTATTCATAGAGCAAACCCCTCCTCATCTAAGAAAAGGAAATCCGAAATTAAATCTTTACAGTTTTGTTTTCTAAAGTGTCATGAACAGTAGCTCCCCACACTACCGACTTTCAGAGTTGCTGTATTATTTATTATAATCAACTGTCCTTCTAACACAGTGGTTTTCTACATAATGCTCCTTTCAGCCCGGCAGTGCTCATATCTGATCCAGGTGGTTCAGTAGAGTCTGAGTGACAATAATAAACGTGCGCCACGCCTGTTCAATCCACAAGTGTCTGAGGCCGGTTGTGACATAATGAAACCAACAGGTGCGCGTCTGTGTGCTTTTAAGCGTTGCCAAATGTTACTATCCCAATTATGTGAGAACTGGCTGGGCAGAAATAGGAAGAACAGTTTGCTCCAGTGGGTTTTTTCTTTTTTTTTTTTTTGCTTTCCAGATGCTCTCATTAGACATGCAGAGGAGAATAAACACATCCTCATGTTCTAACCAAAGAATGTTAATACTCTCACCTGCCGCCGTGCCTCTCTTTGATGATGCCAGCGGGAATCAGCTCTCTTGTTGGCAGGAGTTGTAACAGGATGAGGCCCCGTACGCTGACTTTTGATAGGCCTGCCCGTGTGTGTGTGTAGGTCGTCTGCAGGCTACGCTGCTCGGGTTACTTGTTGGTCCAATACACAGAGGACTTGGCCGTGGACTTAAAAGATGTCTTAAAAATAAAACCAGCCATTTAAGTCAGTCAGGTACTCCCTTATTCACTTATTCAGTCCTCCAGTCTTTTCCCACACTCACTTAAGCAGTCACTCAATACCAGCCTGCAAATGCACTCCATACCCTTATTAATGCTGCTGTGTACCTTCAATGGCAGCTGGGATAAATGTGCCCTTTAGCTCTGCACTCCTTTGAGCTAGATGAGTGATTTTCAGCCATATAAATAAAACTGACTTGACTTTTATCTGATAATTAGGGGTTTAGTGGTTATTAGCCCGGCTGATTGTTTTTGATTTTGATTCCATTTTTCCAATCGATGGCAGCGAAGTAAAAACCACTCTGGTCTCGGAGCCATGTCTCTCCCATAGCACTGTCGGATTAAATACATGTCATGTGTTAAAGCCTATCAAGACTAAATGAAAAAGGCTAGAAAGGTTCTTTAATTCAAAAAATATATATAAAAAAATGAACAAATGAATTGACGTTTTCCGCTGCAGTTTGTGTTGTCATAAATTGTGACACCAAGATTTTCATCATTACCACCGATGTACTTCGGGTCCACCAGCTGATGGTCTCCTTGTTTACTAAGAATCAGTTTTGGCCCACTTCACCCCTACTGATAATTACCTCAGCTAAGGAGGTTATGTGATGGCCGGCATTGGTTTGTTTGTTTCTTTGTTTGTTTGTGTTCAAAATAACTCGAAAAGTTATGGATGGATTTGGATGAACTTTTCAGGAAATGTGTGAAATGGGACAAGGAATAAATGATGAAATTTTGGGACTGATCCGGATCACCGTCTGGATCCAGGAATGTTTTTTAATGTAAGTGTAACTGGGTGGAAAATTAAATGCAGTTTATTCTAAAAGCCACCAGAGGGCGCTCTTGTTTTTGGGGCAACCCCCTCTGACCACATGACATTTTGGGTCTCCACGCGACAGACAGCGACAATGACGGAGTTCTCTTCCCTTCCTGAGCGACATACGCACGGTTGGACCGGCATTCTGATCTCCGGTTGTCTAAGAAGCTGGGAGGCTGTTAGAAGCTGCTGCACTAGAGGCCGCGCCTGTTCATTAGGTCGGATGGGGTGAAGGCCGCATTGTCGGTAGGACATTTGAACTGTATGGAATTACATTTGTATCTGTAACGTTCCATACAAAATATGTGGATTGGGAGATTGTGTTGGGGGTGGACTGAAGCTCCTTGGCGGAGGTATGAGCTCTGTGAGTGCTTTTCTAGTTTCCATTGTATCACTCCTGTTTGTCAGTTGAAGATAGGCTTGGATGGGTTTCATGTGGGCTTATTATCATTTTTAAATATTTTTTTTCCCCCAGTTCATGGTTCTGGTACCTTTCCGGCAGGGGTGAAGGGACCCCTTGATTATTGGATTGGGCCAAAACAGTGTTGGTGGACACAGCGGTTGAATCCATTTCCCCTCCTGCAGCTGCCAGGGCTGGACCAAAGGACACCATAGCATCAAGAAATTTCTCATCTTTCCAAAATCTGATACATTTGGGGTGTTTTCTGCTCCAGCTCACCAGTCTTCTCTTTGAGACCGACACAGCGATTGCAGCCAGATGAAGAGGAAAGTGGAGGCATATCTGTGGTGGTGTCAGGGGTCCAACAAGTGGAGCTGCTGCAGAAATTAGGCTTCTCTTTGTAGTTGTTAACGGTCCAAATGTCTGAGTCATACAACCTTTTACCCAGTTTAAAACATGTCGTTAAGGAATGTGTATCATAAAACAAGGGATGTGTGCAATTAGTCACCTAAGCTAATAAATGTTGATACCCTCTCTACTCAGCACCAGAAACACCAGTCACTAGTCAGTTAACTGGTGCATCTTCTTGTGCTAGAGGGCAATGGCAGCTAATGTAGGCATTAGCCACCCTACAGATAATGTAAACCAGTCGGTGAAAAGTAGGTTAGATGACTTCTGATGAAAAATAAAGTGCATTTTGGCAGTTTGTAGCAACCAATAATGTAATAAGTTATTACGTTAATGGCCTAGCATTAAAAAAAATCTTTAAAAAAGGTAGCAACTGCAGCCGATAATGTAATAACAGATCAATAGGACTGCATTTCTTGGAAATAAAAGATTATTTTGCAGCGTTTTTGCAGTTTGCTCATCAAAAATAGGTCTAGTAGATGCATAGTGGTCATATTCATTCATCAAGGATACGTCCCATGTAGCTCTAACTCTCCTTAATTATGGCTGTAGGAGCCAATGTGAGAATTACTTGTTGTACAAAAACTTTATTTAGGATATTGTTTATGTGCTCAGATATGTAAATTCATAACTTCATGTCAGTGTCTCTGTTGGATGTTGCATTGTCAAATGAATTTACCACATTTTTTCCTTACAAAACATTTCATTCAAACCTTGTTTAAACATTTCTCAAGGAAAAACGATTCAGTCCTCACTTCAAACTGGATTTAAAAAACTGGCCTGGCTCTATAATGGCACTTAACTCCAATATACAACACAGAACATGAACACTAAAGAGTATTATGGAAGTTATTGGCTCCAAAACCTTATTACATTATTGGCAAGTTATTCCATTATTGGCTTTCTTACATTTAAAATGGCCAAAATTATGACGTCACTGGTTGCTACGCTTAGATTCAACATCTAGATTCAACATCAGTCATGTAGATGTAAACCTGCAAAGTATTTTATATGTTATTTGTTAATATTTACGTATTTAGTGAGATGCACTCATGTTTTGTGGGACAATGTATAATGTTCATACACATGGCCTACAGTACGACAGCATTACAAATACAATGTAGTTAATAAAGAATGTATTTAATGGTTTTAGATCGCTCTTAAGCAGCTACATGCAATAATTTGTCAGACAATGTTTAACTTTTGTGCTCAGTTTGTTGGTTTTCTGAGTGTTTTCTCCCTGTCAGACGAGCCAACTTGTCCAAAATAAGATTAACATGTAATCGACGGGGAAATTAGTTTGGAACACCCCAATTCAAAACGCCAAATGATGGCAGAGCTCCTGACGGCTTCCAACGTACGTGGACCGAGCCAAACCCTGATCCTGTAATGAGGGTGTGTTCAAGTGGATGTGAAGGTGGAACTGTGGACCTCAGCATCTGCGTCTTTCAGCGCCGCTGCCAACCAGGATGAAGTCGTAGGCTTTATCCTTGACATTTCTGAAGCTGTGTGCCTTTTCATGCCTCCGCGGAGTCATAAACCAAGCTTGGCTAAAATATAAAATCAAGCAATCCTCACGTGTGCTGTATTCACATACTCACACACTCAGGAATGTTTTAGAAGTTGTTTTGTGTTGGCAATGAACCCCACGTAGCTCTAATGTGCATGCAAGCTCCATTTGGGGTATGAGCATACGGCTACAGGACCGTCACAGTAATAAATATAATAACTACTGCCCCTGACAAGTTAAAGTATAGAGAAGAGTCTAATCTGAGCAGGATGATTAGAGAGAAGCTTTCTGAGGCTGGAAATCTGCCTGTCAGTGCGCTAGAATATTTGCATGTAATACACATCACACATTCCTTCTCCTAAAACCGCCATGACACATAGAGCCGCTGAGATCAACCAGCTCTGGGGAACCATATTTTCCCATGGCCCAATCTGCAGCCCGAGTCCAAGCGAGCACACGTGGCGCTGCGAGAGCGAGATTTGCGTGGCAGCAAACACAACCGACTCTTCTGTCGCCGACCAACAAAACAGCGGGGCGAGCCGTTAGCCAGCGCAGTCGTCACATCCAGCCTGTCAGTGGGAGCAAATCAAGCCTGGTATCTTACGTGTCTTTTTGTTTCTTTTGCCGGCTTTAACTTTGAGAGAAGAGAGGGGAAAAAAAATCATTTAAAAGGCATTCGTTTCTCATCAGGGCTCCTGCTGGATTACTCAGGCAGGAGAAAGAGCAAAGCAAGAATGAAATAGTTATTAAAAGAGTTGGCCTAGCAGCTGCTTTTGATGATATAATAAACAGTTAATGCAAAATCAGATCAGATAACCCCGAGGGGAGAGCTAATTACCTTATTTTTTTTGAAATAACGATAATCTTCAGTAGCACATCTGGTCCTTGGTTAATGCTGCCATTAATTTTTGTGATATTTTAGACTTCTAAGGTCCATATGCTGCATATGTTTGGGTGTATTTTGGGTAGTTTGCATAAAAAAAGCTGATGTGCAAGGGACAAACTAAAATTCTCTTTACTTTTGATCTTCTTGTCTCAAAATTTAATCTTCATCTGATGCTGAATCTGTGCAAAACTGCTTGTAAATAGTCAAATACTGGCTCATGATGACAGACACAGTGATTGTAACTATGAATAAGGTGACCACACAGTCATATCCAGGGAGGTTGTTCCTCTGAATTGCCACGCCAAGTTTGTTGGGTGATCAAACAGTCTGTTGTTGTTTTGGCAAGTACTTCTTTTCCAAGTCGGAGAATAAAGACCAAAGCAGTTTGTTCATTGTGAGACAAAACAGTAATGTTTGTTGCTACCAAGTGGTTTTCATGCATCACCTTCACATTGATTTCCACATTGCTGTCACACCAGAGATCGTTTATGGGCTGTTTTAATGGCATCAGACTGTTTACTACCAAGTGAAACCAGCTAAAATGAACCTGAAGTTACACTCTATCTTTACGCAGCTTAAATATTGAACTTTATTTATAAAAAACCCTTCAATTGTTGACATGTTCACCAATTTTTGTGTTTATAGGAAGTATCATGGCCATGAACATGAGGCCTGGTTCAGAACAACATCGCTTGTGAAGATAGTCGGGGTGCACTAGTGCCGACACCTAAAAGTGATCATTGTGGCTCAAGGGCAGGTGGTAGAGCGGGTTGTCCACCGATTGCAAGGTTGGCGCATCGATCCCCGGCACCTCCGCATGCCGAAGTGTCCTTGGGCAAGACGCTGAACCTGAAGAGGCTCCCAATGGCTGGCTAGTGCCTTGCATGGAAGCTCTGTCGCCATTGGTATGTGAATGAATGGGAAACACATTGTAAAGCGCCTTGAGTACCACTAAGGTAGAAAAGGGCATTATATAAGTGCAGACCATTTCCTATTTGTCCATCATTAAGTTATTATTGCACAGTTTATTTACATTTTGGCCCAACAGCCATATACACCAATCAATCACAACATTAAAACCACTGACAGGTGAAGTGAATAACATTGATCATATTGGTTCTATGTGGTGTTCTGATGGAAAACCTTGATCAGACTTAGACACCCAAATAAACATTGTCCCACAACAAACACACTCCCTCATGCTGATGGAAATCCCAAATGTCACTGGATGAAAATGCACCCCACCACATGGAAACAACATCAACCAATCAGGAACATGTGGAGGAACATGACAATGGTCCAACATGTTGATGTGACCTCCAGACTTCCTACAGCCCATTCTGATCAAGCATCAACAGGATGCAGTGGAACCAGTTGGATTGACAGAGGCCCCACTGCACAAGCCAGAGCACCCAAAGGATCCAGTGGTTCCAGACCCCATAGGACACCCTGAGAGGTCCTCTGGTCCATGCCCAATGGTTCAGAGCATTTTTGACCACATAAGGTGGATCAACACAATATTAGGCAGGTGGTCATAATGTTATGCCTTATTGGTGTATTCAAATACACATAACTTTATATCCATCCATCCATGGTGATAGCAAATAAATGTATTTGTGAAGCTTGTGTTTGCAGTTGATAGTGCAGTCAGGCATAACATTTACTGATTATAGGCATTATTATTGTTTGTTTCTGATGTTTACATGTGTTGGTTTGTTTACTATCCTGGTGAAGGCCATCTATATTTGGAAATAGGCTGTAATTTACATAATTTATGGATGGCTTAGAAATCTTAAAAAAAAAACCACAGGCAGCAGTAATAAAAAAATAGTGTGTTTCGATATGCAGATGATGAAGATGGAAAAAGTTGCAAACAGTAATAAGTTAATACAGTGTGTTGTTCCTTTTCAGTTTGCTTTAAGAGTCTGGATGGTATTTTAAACTCTGGAGCCCAGCCAGCGGTGGTGAACGCAACATTTGCTTTGCCATTTGACCTGAAATTTCTACAGATGTAGCTAAATATAATGTTGTTTTTGCAGGAATACTTTTTCCATTCTCCGTTTTTCGACCATGAACTGCAGAACAAACACCCACCGTGCAGATGAGCCGAGTATGTTTTAAGCACATCTGCACGGGCTCTTCTTTAGTGTCACTGGTTGAAGTTGCAGGTGAAGTGGTGGGAACTGGTGTTAGTAGCCGCTTAGCTTGAAATGACTTGGCTGGAATCTTTATAAAGAATTTGCTGCTGGTAATGTTACTGTTGTCTCTGGTTTCTGCAGCTGTGGAGGATGTGCTGCTGCTGGTATTCGAATCCATGCAACACTATTTGGACAATTAGCAAACCCTGTGGACTGAATTTGTTTAGCAGCTGCACAGACCAACACGACGCAGCACAATTAGAATAGCTGTGTCACTGAGTGCATTGCAGGATGGTAGAGTTCCCAGTCAACTCAATTCCTTTAGTCTGACTCATTTGCCTTGTCGCTTGGTGGAAATCTGTTGCTTTGTAGCATACTTTACATGTGCATTATTAATAAAATATTAGTCCTGTTTTTGTGTACACCCAGCTGACATACACTAAATATAGTTAGCCGCAAATGCTAAGACATGCTAAGTGATGCAAGCGACTGATTTGAGCAAAACGAAATCTTCCGATGTCGTCGAGAAGACAGCGTTAGACATAATAATGGTGTTTTGGGTCTTGATATGTGGTCGGTTACAGAAAAGTATACTAAATTGACTCTCAAGCAGTTTCCTGTGATTATCTGCACTTTCTGGCACTCTGGTTTGTTGTCCGTATGTGGAAACCCCCACCAGGATCCTGTTAGCGGGGTAAAACAAAACACTTAGGACTTTATTTGCACATATGAGCTGAACCACATCTGATTAACATTACGGCATCCTTCTAGAGGAACAAATGCTTCCTCCCAGTCTGTGATGTGCCAGAGTCTGGCCTCTCAGCGCAAGAGGTTCAGGAAAAACTCAGTGAAGAGGTTCTCAGGGTCTGTTCAGAGGGGGGGCAGCTCGATGGCTTTCACTATCTCCCACTAATGACTCTGATTGTTTTTGCATAGACTCAGTGTCAACCGCTCCAAACCGCATTATCAGGATCTTGTCTTCTTTCCAAACTCGGGCCTATTTAGGCTTCGTGTATGAAGCCAACAGCAGCGATGAGACTTGACTAAAACCCGTTTTACCTCAAGCTCTTGTGTCTGCAGATAAAACTCGTATGATGGATTGTCTCATGGCTGCAGAAGCTTCCAAAAAACATAAATAAATGCTGCGTACTCGGGCCGCTTGTGGAACCCCTCGACTCTTGGCATTGGTGGAGATAGCAGGGATAAATTCATTGTGAAGCTCCTGTAGGCGGGCCAGCAAATCAACCAGGATGCTCTGAAACAGCCACAGCTCCCCGATGAAACTTTCATTATCAATGAAACTTCATCTGGTTTCTCCATTTCTGGCAGACAAATCTTGCAATTAGGATTCACAATGAGCAAGTAAAATATGACCCGCACAAGAGGCAAATTACAGAATAACATGTGTCTGCATTAGCTGAGAGCCTGCAGGAATTTGTAACTGATCCAGTATTGACATTGATTCTTACAAGTTAATAAGTTAGGAATAATAGCCAAGAGCCATATCGAATTAAAACTCCATGTGAAGACATGATTGTTACTTGGCTACTTTGCACAAACAAATAGCTAAGCATGAATTTATTGCTAGGAAATCTGAACACCACTGCAAACAGATATCTGTTGGTATCTGTTAAAGACGCAGTAAACTTTGGTTTGGTTCAGGCATTTATTAAGTGTTTTTATTGTCTTGTGGGTTAAATGAACTCACAGAGAACTTACAGAGAAAACTGCAGTCAGTGTTTCCAGCAAATTCCAATAAAGTTTAATCAAACCTCAGCAATGCTGACAGAACGGCCATATTACTGGATGTGCAATTCTGTAAACACAAAGTAAGAGGCCATGGAAGGCTGGAAAAGGTTGTATATTCTGCACAGTTTCATTCAAGACTACAGTTTTAGCCTCAGTGTGTAAATTTACTCCTTTAGTAACATTAAAACAAACTAAATTCATACCAGATCTTTTGGCAGCGGCCATGTTGGGAAACCAAACTGTTCAAAGCGCTGACAAAAGGCTTCAGATGAAAATTTCTGACCTGTCAGGAATCCGACCAATTGTCCGACAGCCAGACCGTTGATCGTTCGTGCTATTAATCAGGTAGTGTGACTCCTATGTGTGTGTCAAACAACAATCAATCTGGTTCTAAAATTAGTCAGTCGCAACAAATTCGGGGCTAAAATTGGGCTCGATCCATACAGTCTTAATTTAACACACACGGTGTTGTGGGTTCACATGAGTCAAACTGGCCCCAAAAGCTTTTTTCCCGTCAACAATCGGTGCAAACGGACCAGCTGTTTAACAGTGAGCATGACAAACACCCCAAACACGAGCCTTTGGATTACAATTTGACACATTTGGTCCAAAAGCATCTGGAAGAGTCACATGATTAATGATTTTATGTCATTCATGTGTATGAGGAGCCAGCAGGGAGTCAGCGAGCCGGGCCAGAGGGGTCCGTTCACTCTACTGAGCATGCTCTAAACCAGTGGTTCTCAACTGGTCCAGCCTCAGGCCCCACTATGTCTCTATTAATAACAGTCGCAACCCAAATTTTTGAAGTTTGCTGTTCCTGTTGACAAATTAAGGTTTATTTGGGTGTAGTCTCAATGCATTTTGATACAGCCTGGGAAAATTTTGGCTTATTTTTTTTTGCTAATTTTGGTATATTTGGACGCTTTTGCCAAGTTTTGGGCATATTTTGGCCCATTTTGAAAGATTCAGAGCACATTTTGGTTCATTTTTGGGACGTTTTCGCATAATTCCTCCAATAAGCTGGCAGAGCCAAATCTAGAGATTAATAGTGGGCAACTACTGGTGTCACCACCACTAAATATCCTCCTATTGAAAGCAAACTGTGTCATAAAAAACACGTCTTTTAAAATTAAAGACTTTATACTGCTACTTTTTTAGGGGGGTGGGGCTTCTGCGACCCTCTAAAAATGGCTTCGCGACCCACTTTTGGGTCCCGACCCACCAGTTGAGAACCACTGCTCTAAACCCACAAACACACCAGTTACTGAGCATGCTCTAATCGCAGAGACATACAGGCCTGTAGTAGCCTGAACGTGTTTTTGGCACATGCTCCCAGCGAGAAGCTTAATTAGAACTGAATGGGACACCAGCACAGCATCCATGTTGATTATCAAACAGCCCTCGCTCTGATGTTTTCAGAGCATGTTGGGAGTCTTCTCTTGCACTTAATTGAAAATGAAGCTGGTTGTTCCTACTTTTCATAAGATGGAAAAAATGTCCGACATTGCAACGTCTAGTGCTGCTAGAATTAAGCCTGATGATGAGCGCTGATCTTCTGTAATTACACAAACAGCATTGACGTGCTTGTAACATAAACCTCGCCATCACTGGTTTTACTATATTAGACTGTAATCCTTCCTCTGAGTTTCCCTCTTAGCTGCAGCATCAGAAACCTTTCTTGGATTCTTCTTGGTTTTTCCTCCATCAAACTCCTACCTACTGTGGCCTCAGTCTGTGTCACTATGTTTGCTCCACTCTTCAGCTCCGGAAAAACGATCAGTGCTGGTTCACGTAAAATGCGCTGATAATGGTGCGTCAGTGTGGAAACGCCGCCACAGAAACTAGACGTAAAACTCTGGTGTGCTGCAAAATACGGAGAGATTTACCTGCTGCTGGTAGGCTCAATTAGCATTGTGCTAACTGGTTTGGCTTGGACATGAAGGACATTTGCAATTTTGCTTTTGTTTACCACCACAATGGAGCGATCAAGATGTGTCTGATGTGTCGACTTACAGGTTTAATCCAAGGGGTTTAACAAAAGCATTGCATTAACAGTTAATGAATTACAGTCTTTATTATATAGTCCCTTTATTTTCACAGACTCATGGATCTGACTGTCCGTAAAGTCCTACATTTGAGTTTTAAACACCACAAACCAAAAACACTGTGATCAATCAGCCCTGGTCAGTCCTCATGTTCTATACCAGTTTATCTGCAGTTTGTTTTCTTAATCATGTAACTATAACATGATAGAAAACAGTACAAAAAGGCCCATCACTGTATCCCAGAGCCTCAGACATGGACTTGATCAGACGTCTTGTTTTGTCCAAACCCAAAGCCAGATTACAGTAATGTAAAGAAAACAGAAGAAGCAGAAGTCTCACTCTCAAGAACCTAAAACTGGAAAACAAATTGGCGTTTTTGCTGGATGAATAACTCAAACAAGGCATTTTACATTTCAGAGAAAGTAGCTTCCTCCTCCTTTATAATATATTGAAGGAAATCCTTAACTTGTAGTCGAAGCCAACCACAGCTTCAGTTCTTCATGTAGAAGGAACCTTTAATCTCTGCTCAACCACCCTTTAACTCCACAGGGGGCCAGTGTTTTCTGCTCAAGAGACAGATCTCGGGCGAGTGTCGCTTTACCATGGTTTCAAAACATTATATAGTGCAGGGTCACTGCTCACTGAGCGCAACAGAGAAACGTTATAATTTGTGTTGGCTCCACAAGCCTCACAAACACCAAGCAGAGAGAGACTGGCTCAGTGCGTCTGAGCATGCCGCCGCTTCCACTGCAGATCTGTGAGCTGGGAATGTCGGATAATTAAACAGGTGTCAGATTTACATGGCGGTGGATAAAATCCTGTCAAGTGGTGTCTTTGAAAAGCTGACCTGAGGGCCGCACCCGTCCACACCACATTATTCACTTGATACTTTGACAATGGCCCACACTAAGGAGAGCCTTTAAGTCGACACTCAGACTCTGTACGGCTGGAGGTCTTAGAATAGCAACGGGTAGACAGGTGTGTGTGTGTGTGTGTGTGTCCGTGTGCATGTGTTTGTGTCACATATGTTCGTATTACTGCACATGAATATGAGCACCTGAACCATAGCTTTCATGTGTTGTATCACAACAGTAACTGATATGAAGTAGCAGGTGCTTCAGCCAGATGTACTCTAGGCGTCTGAAAAGTGCTTAAAGCTGCGGGTGACCGGACACATGCTAACCTAGAGATCAAAGCATTGTACTGTCTAAACTAAAAATACTCCTGTATGATTTGCAGGACATTGAGAGCGATAAAATGAGTGGAATAATTAATAAATATTTAAAGGTAACCACACAATAAACAGATTTGCTTGACTTGTTTGCAGTTTTGCACACAATTCACATAGGGACAAACTACAGTAGTCGCACAGAGGACTGAGTTTTCACCACTAAAGCCTTGATCATAGTCCAGGACACTACGGCTATATATTTACAAAAGGGACCAGTGGAAAACCCACTTGAACGTTCACAAAGTAATGGTAAAAAAGGAAGACAAGCAGCTGGCTGGAAAAGACCAGCAATACAATAATAATTCTTCAGCAAAAGTGAAGTCAGAGGGACTAAAACATCTTCTCAAACAAATTAACATAAATAACTAAGTGTTATTTCCAACTCCTGCAGCCACAATAAAACATAAATATGATATAATCCAGCACACACTTAAGTCCATGAATCCACATTGGGCCGTAAACACACCCGACCCGAGGTCCACAAAAATACAACAAAGTCAGTCCTGATTAGACGGAGAAGAACTTGGATCCGGTCTGACACTCACTTCCTCAGACCCGCGTGGACCCTGGAAGACTTCTTGATCATACTACAGTTGGGGATTTGTTTATGTGGACATGTTCCGCACGTGAACTAGAACGCTATCATGTGCAGCCAGCACGCCCCTGTGCAGACAGTCTTAAATTTTAGGCTGCGCTCGGCATCGGCACAGGAATGTGTACAAACCATGAACCGGCCTTAAGAATGCACGGCAGTGCTGGCAGCTCTGTGAGACACTGTGTTTACCATGTTCACCACTGTAGTTTATCATCTTAGCATGCTAATGTTTGCTAGCAGTCATTACTTTTGTAGTTATTTGGCAATGAACTGCAATATTAGACAAAATGAAAAGTCAGGGTTCAACAAAGTTATAACTCCTCCTGAGCAGGACATCAGTGTTTGTAACAAACTTTATGGTAATCCAGTAAATATTTGTTGAGGCAATTGTCAGTGGTGGGGAACTATGGAGCAAGATAGAAGTTGGCAAAGTCATCAAGATGTATCCTATGAGCACCTGTCCCACAATCACTTTAATATGCACCGATCAGGCATAACATCATGACCACCTGCCTAATATTGTGTTGGTTCCCCTTCCGTCACCAAAAATACTCTGAACCACTGGGCATGGACCAGAGGACCTCTCAGGATGTCCTATGGGGTCTGGAACCAGGACCAGGGCACTGGATCCTTTGGGTACTCTGGCTTGTGCAGTGGGGCCTCTGTCAATCCAACTGGTTCCACTGCATCCTGTTGATGCTTGATCACAATGGGGTGTATGTAGTCTGGAGGTCACATCAACATGTTGGACCATTGTCATGTTCCTCCACATGTTCCTGATTGGTTGATGTTGTTTCCATGTGGTGGGGTGCATTTTCATCCAGTGACATTTGGGATTTCCATTAGCATGAGGGAGTGTTCTAAGTCTCATCAACATGGATGTTAAAATCCAAGGTTTTCCATCAGAACACCACATAGTACCAATATGATCAATGTTATTCACTTCACCTGTCAGTGGTTTTAATGTTGTGTCTGTTCGGTGAATCTCCAAACACTTCAATAAAAATTGAAAAAATGTGCCTCATAGTGTCGCTATGGCCGTGGAACACAAATGTCAGCTGGTTTCATTCTCTGCGACTGTCAGCAGTCCATCAACCTTTCGTCTGACACCTCATGGTGTTTTGCATCAGAAATTGTGTTGAACTTTCTCAGAGTGTTTGTATTGAGGCGGGGACATTAAAAGTCATGGAGATAGACTTGGTTGTAGGACAAAACAGTGAGGGTTTTAATGCTGAATAAAACACTTATTCATTCCAGTGAACCTTCCCAGTTTCTGTCTGCAGTTGTATGAGAAAGTGTGAATATGTGTGACTGTGCCAGAACACCACAGCATGTTGCTGAAAATAACCGAGAAGTGTTTAAATTATACGTTTAACAAAAAGTGAATGACCAACACTTTAATATTCAATTCAGTTTTCTTTATAAGACAGCAGTTCACAACATGAGTCATCTCAGGGCACATAGTAAAGTCAAGACCTTACAATATTATATTATAGAGAGAAAATGAAAAACAAGTTCAACAATTCCATTTGAGTAAACACCATGAGACCATGAGAAGAACAAGGAAAGAAACATATAACATAATTGATTAATGGTGTGAATAACACCTCACTACTTCCTCCCCTGTAGAAGAAGTAGGGGTGCTGACATCTTGAACTGGCGATGACCTCCAACCCTGATCACCAGAGGTAACTGGGTGCACCAGTTCAAGATGGCAGCACCTGTTTCCAAGATACTTTGGCTTCACCTCAGTGTTCTGTCACTAAACTTTATGTGCAGTCACAGTTTTGGGATCACAGTAGTCGGTTTGGTATGTTTTTGAAAAAGCAGGAGCAGTAGGACGTTGCCTGGAAATCGCACCGATCAGCCACAACATTAAAACCACTGGCAGGTGAAGTGAATGACATTGATCTTACTGGTACTATGTGGTGTTCTGATGGAAAACCTTGGATTTTAACATCCATGTTGATCAGACTTAGACACCCAAATAAACATTGTCCCACCACAAACACACTCCTTCAGGCTAATGGAAATCCCAAATGTCACTGGATGAAAATGCACCCCACCACATGGAAACAACATCAACCAATCAGGAACATGTGGAGGAACATGACAATGGTCCAACATGTTGATGTGACCTCCAGACTTCCTACAGCCCATTCTGATCAAGCATCAACAGGATGCAGTGGAACAAGTTTGATTGACAGAGGCCCCACTGCACAAGCCAGAGTAGCCAAAGGATCCAGTGGCAACGTCCTGGTTCCAGACCCCATAGGACACCCTGAGAGGTCCTCTTGTCTATGCCCAATGGTTCAGAGCATTTTTGAGGACATAAGGGGGACCAACACAATATCAGGCAGGTGGTCATAATGTTATGCCTGATTGGTGTAAATACTCTTTCATGGTAAAATCTTAATTAAAAGATTAGGTTTTCTAATAAGTGCTATGAAAACATGCTGGCCATCAACATAAATTGAAGTGTGTTGGACAACTTTTTGACTCTTCCTCTTTGTGTTTGTTCAAGTGTTGGTGAAAGGAGATTTTATAGTATAGCTCAAGTACTAATCATGTGCTGAAATCCCACATCCTCCATGACTGCACAGGGCTGCACATCTTACACTGAAGACACCATCAGTGGTTTGGTGTTTTGGACTTCTCCGTGTCTGAATCTGCATGTAGAGGATGTTTAAATGGAGAAGGAGTTGCTGCGTTTCATACCTGACTCATCCGTGTGCTGCTAAAGGACACACTTTGGCGATGTCCTCTGATACGGTTCATCTTATCGGAAACATTGCAGATAGCAGAAAGCTACACATGTTGCACTACTCTGACCATTTTGTTCACCACTTTTTGTCCGTCATACAGCAGTTAAAGCTGAAACAGTGCTGGGAGAACCTCCGACTGTACTTCGGAAGACTGACTGACAGCTGCTCTCGACATGTCATCTGTGCCAGCTGAGACGTTTCAGTGGGTTAACAGCAGGAGATTTATTTTTTTCCAGTACATTCCTCATGAAAGCCTGTTTCACATGAACCGAACAATACATACGAGCCCTGAACCATGACTAGCAAACCAAATGGGTCAGATGCTGTACGTGTTACACCCCTACACTCTAAAAAGTAATGTTTGGGCTCAACAAAGAAATAACCCAACAGTTCACATTCATCTTTTTGAGTTATGACAACTTCTAATGGCAGTACGTTCAACCAGGAATTAGTCTTTCCTCTGTAATCAAAGGTATTGTTAATAACAACTTACTTAATGATTGGTAGCAAAAAAGTTGGTAACTTTAAAAAACTAAGTTGCTCCACTGTTAGGCAGGGAGGGAAATGGACTTATAATCATGACCTCAGGGTAAAGAAAAATGAAGTCATCAAGCCAATTTATAATTAAGTTTCCATAACGGGCGGCTGTGGCTCAGGTGGTAGAGCGGGTTGTCCACTGATCGCAAGGTTGGAGGTTCGATCCCCGGCTCCTCCGCATGCCGAAGTGTCTTTGGGCAAGACACTGAACCCCAAGTTGCTCCCAATGGTAGATTGGCGCCTTGCATGGCAGCTCGGTTGCCACTGGTGTGTGAATGGGTGAATGCAAAACACATTGTAAAGCGCTTTGGATACCACTAAGGTAGAGAAAAGCGCTATATAAGTGCAGAACATTTACCATTTATAACTAATGCAGTTATTTGAGTTTAAATTTCACACAATATCAATTTGATGCAATGACCAGCATTATTGCGGCAATCCAACTCATCCAAATAATGTTCTAAATCATTAAATTCCAATTTTTATCTATGCATTTAACCATGTGGTGGAACTAGTTTGTGATCCATAATGAAAATAACTGTTTGTTGCAGCCTTAAAACCTCTAAAACCTAAGTGAAGTTAGACCCCAGTGGAGCAGACAGACATTTATTTTCAGTAACTCTTCCACACAGTTTGTTACAAGGACAAAGCCAGTGAGCTCAACTGTTTTCTGGCAAACACTTAATGTAAATGTATTCAAACTTGAGACGCTTCAAAGTCAAGACCGTCACATTTCAGATAACAACAACCCATTCCGACTTTATCTGAGGCTCCCATTAATGAATGTTTCATCTGAGCAAACAAGACACATTTATGTCCTCATTTAGTTCCAGCAGTCATCTGAACCGTTTGTCTTTAGGTGACGATTACCAACTCTGATCCAGTGGGCTGGAAATGTGACTCCAGAGGTCAACATTGTCAGAGCAGAAGCTGTGATTAATGGACAAACCTTCAGCGGTCCCGGCTCGCAGCCCATGTGGCACTCGCCTCAAATATTCAGCTTGATCTACGGGCTCTGACCCGCTCGCACAGTTCAGAGGTCAACTATAGCATGAAATATGGCCCGACCTCGTGAGAAGCAAAGCGCCCACCTCTCGGTTTACCTCAGTCTCCAAACAAAACACAATTCAGCATGCGCAGTCATAAATTAGCGCGCGTTTGATGCTACAATTAAACACACAGCAGTCAAAGACCTTCGCTTCACAGCACGACGACTCTCAGGCTTCACTGGCAGACTGACAGATATGTTTTTATAAGGCCTCGCAAAGAAACATCGGGACCTCAAATTAAGTGGTTATTCAAGAAAACCAGTTCAATGGCAGCAGAGCCGGGGGGGGAGGAACACCAGGGAGGATGTGATCATATTTGAAAGGCGAACCAGGCCAAGGCCTCCAGTCTGAAGAGCTCTGGTGATCAAATCAGAGCTGCAGACAAAGGGAAGGAACATCTTTTAAAGCGTGTTTTATTGAAAGCCATAAAAAGTGGTCAGGATGAATTGTGCCTCTGGGGAATCGGCTCGAATATTCAGTTATAAATCTCGACCCTCCCCTTGGGGTAAACAAACATGTGTGAATCTCCATCCGTTGAGAACATCTTAGAAGTGCTCACACTGTCACTGTACCAGACTTTTCTTTGACACCAGATTATTGTGGTAATTAAGCTCATCTTGTCAGTTGTTTATTCCCCCCTGCCTTCATGCATTAGTCAGACCCTTTGTTCGTTTATTATGTCTTCTTTAAAGTGTGCAGCTGACTTTATTTTTTGCCATTCTTCGGGAGTGTGACCTCAGATTCCGACGGCGCTGTAAAAACTGGGAGTTTGTCTGAGTTGGAGCGACTCCCAGGACCTCGGCTCTCGCACCGCCGAGGCAGCAGCTCGCAGGAGGCAGTGCCATGATGAAAGCCAGACGTGACGTCCCACCTTATCTCTCCTGGGTGTTTCCACTCCAAACATCACTCCAGCGTGCAAAAGATAGAAGCAAAAACCCCGCTCCTGCAACTTTTTTCCCTCCTCCTCCTCCCCTCTTTCCTTCCTTTGACTGGATTCCTAGAGCTCACTCCTTTGTTTTCGATCAGGATGTGACTCAGATGTGTTCAGCAGAAACAGTCGCTGCGCTGACAGGCAGGTATGGCCAACAGGTGACAATGTCAGACTGCTTTCTCACACCCTAGTAGCCAAGCCGTGGTGTTTTTCCCCTCCTTGTTCTCAGAGAGAAATGAGGTGCAGGTTTTATGGCTTTACCTTCTCTCTGCCTCTGTGGTGTCGCAGCTCAGTTTTCATGCAGCTGGAGGTGGAGGTATCAGTGTGTGCTGCTGCCATCTAGTGGCGGCCTGCTGCTATCCTGGCACAGACTCCCACATCCACTGAAGCGAGCTGCACTGCAATGTTTGGGATTGAAAGTTAAAAGGTGAAACTGATCCGTGAACGTGGCTTTCTGATCCTTTACCTCCAAGTCTTTACGTTCCCACAGCATCGACATACAAGCAGCCGGGCCAAGTTTGCAGCTTCACCGAGGTTGACATTCTTGATTTGAATTCATACAAACATTTCCACTATGGTGGGTGACCACAGCAATGAAGATTACCGAGGCCCTGCTCCGTCCATATGGCGCAGAGAATAGCACAGGCTGTTATTCCCTGTAAACACCACATATTGGATCTTGTGTAAGCATTTGTCAGGATTCGGCATTTTTATATACTTGACCTTAACGCGGCTGTATGTTGACGCTTGAATTACGGCGCTGCACACTGTGCTTTGATTTATTCCTGCTTTTACATCGTAATGGGATCAAGACCTGCAGTGCCTGAGTGTCTGCATGTTGTGTAAATGTATAAAGCCGCAGCAGTGGCATCATGATGAGGTCTTAAAATACTCACAAATAGCCTTTTGAGTTTCATGCTTTATCGTCGGGTACTTGTGTTAAGTCACTGGCGACAGCTCTACGCGTCGTGGCCTCCCGGGAGTGATGTATCATTTCACAGCATCTTAAAGAACAACACCGGCACAGACACAGATGTGTGGAAATGGGAACTGCAGCCGCCACCTAAAAATAACCTAAAACTAACACGGTACGCGCTCCAGCCAGTGTGTTTACGTGCGTGCGGTAGCATGCTAGAGTGGGCAGGACTTTCCATGCGTGGTTATGACTTCTTGAAAGACTTCATCAATGTCAGCTTAGCAAATCCAGAACCTTCCTGCCCTGCCACTTTTCATTTCTTCAGACAGGAGCCAAGAAAATGTCTTTGAAACTGCCTTGAAAAAAGTACAATTCCCATATCTGTAATTTCCAAATGACCTTATCCCAAGTCTTTCCTGTTGATACCACCTCACCCACTTCATCTATTTCTCATAATTGCTCACCTAAAGCTGGAATAAATGATGCGTATCCTCGTGTAGAAACAGCCAGCTGTGCCTTCAACCCGTCTCCTCCCACACTGTACATGTACGTTTACCCTACAGGAGAAGACCAGCAAAGTATTTTAAAGAACTTTTAAGTCACTTAAGCTTGGCATAAATCATCATTCTGCCCTCTTAGCCTGTGGCACATTGGCAGCGATTAAGATAATATGCCTGAAAAAGAAGGAGCTGCATGGTCTGTTCCAAAATGGAACCAAACCTCTGCTGAATGTGGAAAAAGACAGCCTCGGGCTGCAGCAGGAACGACCGTGGAAACCTGAAAATGTACTCATCCAGCGCTGCTAATGTGAACACTCTAAGCCTCCCTGTATCTGAGAAAAAGGAGAAGAAAAGGGGGGGGGCGGCGCTTTTTACAAGACGCAATATGAAAAACACGGAGTTGTCGCCATTTCACTGCTCTTGTTTTCCACTTGTAGTTTTTATTTTTACGGGACGGCCTGGCTGCAGAGGTCGGCTCCAGGGGTTTGGCGACAGAAAGGCACAACAGGAGCGAGCGAGGCCCCTGACGAGGCCCCTGACGAGGCCTTGGCTCTGCAGCGTCGACCGAAGGACCCCAGTGCTGCTGCCGTGATTGGACAACACCCCCGACTCCCAGGATAAGAGCGTGCGGTCTGGAGCTTGGATCAGGACTGTCAAGGACATGCTGTTCAGAGAGTTGGACAAGCCTGAAATCCTGACTCTGCATTTATTTGTTTGCAGACTGAAATGAACTGCTAATCACAAGCAGTGTCGGCTTAAAGCAGCTTGGCGTTACAGAGGAGAACTGCATAGTGCTTTTATTTTAATGATCACTTTAAAACTATATTAAAACCTGGCAGATTTCACCGAGCTACTGCTGTTACTGATGTCTCTAATGAAGTTGGAGTTGTTGCCCCTTTGTTAATGGCTCTATAATTTGCCCTTTAATTTTACCACTGTAAAAGCAAAAGATAGTGATCCATCAAACAGTACGTCACAGGCCCATTTGTGCTCCTTTCACTGTAAAATAGTTATTTTATGGCATAATTAGACCCAAAATATCCATACTGAGGCTGCCCTAGTTCACAGAGCCCTCAACCCACTGCCCCTATTCTTCATGACTAAATTCTTGTCCAAGACATACAAGGAGGCCACAGAGACTCCCATATAATTATTGGCACTGGCCCTCCTCCGAGCCCGACGTCAAGCCCACAAATTTATACGACACACCAATTGCAATGCCATGAACGTCTGTACAGAGACGAGGATAAGCAATTAAAGCCGCTGCCCAGGTCCCGCGGGAGCATGGCGCCGAGGTACCTGAGCAAGCGGGGAATTTACTACCCGGGGTCAGAGGTCAGGGTCGCGCAGGGGTGATATCTGGAATCAAAGGTAGCGAGGCAGTCGCTGCGGGGAATAACAAGGTCTCCCCCGGGAGGTCACCGGTTTCAGACAGAGACGAGGGCCATAATTTCCAAAAGAAACGATGGAAATAATGGAGTAAATATTAGGATATTTTACAGAGTGTGAACCAGCGCCAGAGTATATTGTTGTTAAATCTGGGTAATTACTACCTCCCTGCCTCCCGCTGTTCCACTGATGGTACCTGCACATTTATCACTAACCAGCAGCAGCTGGACGCAGTCAGGGCCTCGTCTGGATGCTGCAGAGCCCATGATAGTCAGCTGGTAACGTCTTTGGACAAATGGAGTGCCCAAACATATGGAGGAAAATAATAACTAGAGATGCACTGATGCAACGTGTCCATGTTTTAGTCTGAAGCTTCTCTGATCTCAAATTTCAACCCTGCATTATAAAGTTATATCCTTAAAAAACAACAAAGAAATCATCATTATTTTAGGAATCTTCCAACCCAGATAACATTTTTGCAAACATAAGGACTTAACAAACCTCCAAAGTGCATCATCTTTCAGTTTGCAACTCAAAATATCCACTTTCAACCTATTTCACTTGTTTGCCCTGTGAAACCGAAGCATGATTAATGCTTTTCACGGTTATGTTTAGGCAACTCGAAGAACTTGTTTAAGGTTGGGGAAAGACAGTGGTCTTGGTTAAATATTGAAAAAGTCAACACTGGCTTCAAGCTTAAGACACGACACCTTTACTCTTTCAATATTTAACCACGACCACAATCTTTCCCGACCCTAAGTGCTTTAAAGACCTAAACCTAAGAATCTGAGCCCTGGCCGCTGATGTCAAAACTCTCTACTGCCTCACTTCAACTCCAGCGCTGTATAAGAACGTCACACTTCCTGGAGCGGTACAATAAAAGAAAACGTTGCTGCTAAACGTATTCCAGGCCGCAATTATATTTCTTTCAAAACATATCTGGTAAAGCAAATTAGCAGCACGTAAACACACTTTATAGGACACAGGGTTTCGAATCTGGAAGGTCAAACAAAAGACCAGAAAAACGTTGCGTTACAGTGCAATAACTGCGCGGCAAATACACAACATCTGTGTTGTTTTGGTGCTTTGTTTGTTGACGGGAGGGTCATTCAGTGGTGACTCCTGCAGAGCTGCATTCCCAGTGTCACTGCTCCAATGTCCCATGTACTGCTGGTTGAGTCGGAGTCAGTGAGTTCCACTCTGTTGCATTACTTCAGGCACCTTTGACCTTCACAGCAGGTCGTCTTGTCGAGTTTGCGACTAATGCACCCGCAATTTAATTAGTGACTACTGTAAATGCAATTAAAACGCCAGTTACACAAGTGAGTCAGATGCGGTTAAATAGCAGAATGGTTTACTGGTAGAGATTTAACAGTCATAGAAGATCACGTAGAGCCCTGAGACACTGTAAAATGCACTGCGTGGGTCAAACTGCCTATATCTTTACAAGAACTGTAGTCTGAGGAATGTACAGTCAGTAAATTCCCAGGAGCAGCTGACATTAGGGAAGTAACAGGGATAAGCACACATCAGGTGGCTACCATAGATTGTACATGAAGACAGAGGAACCCTACGTTATTCCACACATAGGTTTCCTGAACAGCCTCTTGTCATTGCCATCTTGCTAGTACCATACTCCTCCTGATTCCTAGATAATGCAAATATGAGCGATGAGGTGGAACTAAGGCGCTCCATACAAACGTCTCTGGGCCATGAACTGTCCTGTGGCAGCACCCACCCATCACTCGCAGTGACCAGCCCTTTATTATGCATAACTTTAAGCGACAAAACATTTTGAACAGTCACGTTTTATAAAAGTCCCCCTCTGTACAGTTGTCATGAATGGGAAAAGTAGATATAGAGACCAAAACTGTTTGCTGTACCAGGCTGTAAACATATTTATTTCTGCTGTCAAGTTGGGCATTTTAACATGGGGGTCTATTGGGATTGAATCAGCTTTGGAGCCAGCCTCAAGTGGACATTCGAGGAACTGCAGTTTTTTAGATATAGAGGTCATCTTCTCTGTTCAAGTACCCCTGACTGCAGTGTAAAGTTCGGGGTGGAGCTCAATGCTGCTCAACGTCGGCATGCTATTGGCTGAATCTAACATTTGATTCCGCCAACGGTGACATTGCCTGCATGTAAAAACGAGCGCCGTCTTCTGCTCCTAGCATAGTCACAAACCTGTATTTGACCCTGTATGTGGTTCCACTCTGACTTGCATTAGATACACATGTTCCTGAAGGGTTAAAGTGAGGGTTAGATTGCCACCAAACTGTTGCAAAATGAAGTAAAGTAATAAGACTGAACGCGATTGATTTATGCAACGTTGAGAGGGGTGGAGTCAAACTTTGAGCTCCGCCCCAAACTGCACACTGTAGTCTGGGGCTTCTCTCTCTGTTGGCCATAGATCCCTACTTAGCTCTTCTGTTTGTAGGGAGGCTGTGTTTTTGAACAGAGTAGGTACATCTAGTAATTATGGAACTGCATCAAAAAACATCAAACTTAAGATTCCAAATATTTGCAGCTCATCGAGAAAGCAGATGCATGTTTTTGTGCGTGTGCCTCGTATAGATGACAGAAACGACTGTGTCACTGTGGTTTCTGTCATCCATTGGTTTACATTATTTAAACAGCAAGGCTTTGTGCTTGAAACATGAAGTATGGTTTGGTCTATAGAGACCCAAACTATTCTTTGTTCCAGGCTGTAAACATGTTTACCTCTGCTGTAAGGTTGGGCATCTTAACATGGCATCGATGGGGACTGACTGGATTTTGAAGCTGGCCTCAAGTGGTCATTCTAGGAACTACAGTTTGTGGCATTTCCACAACGACTTCGTTTTTTAAAAAAATCAGGTTTTTATCGTCTTCGTCTTTTATCAAAAGTGAAATCGTCTTTATCTTTTACGTTTTTTGAACAGATCGCTTTTATTTTAAGTCGACTGGACTACTGCAGCTCACTCTACTCAGGTGTCGGCCACAAAGCCCTCTCTCGTCTGCAGTTAGTCCAGAACGCCGCGGCCCGACTTTTACCAGGGGCCAAAAAGCAGGAACACATCACCCCAGTCCTCACGTCTTTGCACTGGCTCCCTGTCAATTTTCTTATTGATTTTAAGATTTTATTGTTTGTTGCTACAGCTTTGAATGGACTGACCCCGCAGTACATCAAGGACCTCATCAAAATCTACATTCCAGCACACGGATTGAGGTCCGAGGACCAGCTCCAGCTCGTGGTGCCCAGGGCGAGGCTTAAAACCAGGGGGGACAGGGCTTTCTCTGTGGTCGGCCCCAGACTTTGGAACTCCGTCCCCCTCCATGTCCGAACAGCCCCCACGGTGGAGTGTTTGAAGTCTCGTCTTAAAACCCATTTTCATTCCCTGAGTTTCGTGGTCCTCTGTGCCTTTTATTTATTTTACGATGTTTATCTGTTTGATTTTCTTGTTTTATTTATAGCATTGTTTTAGATTTATGCACTTATTTGATTATTTATTGCTTATTGTTATATGGGAATGTTGGTTTTATTGTTTTTGGGATTCTATGTGCAGCACTTTGGAGATGTTTTTGTTGTTTAAATGTGCTATAAAAGTAAAGTGGATTGGATTGGACTGGATTAAACCACGTAGGCTGCCATTTGGTATGAGCACGTGCACACTAGAAGTCAAACTGCCCACGTCTTTACAGCAACGCAAGTGTTACGCCGCTGCTACATGTAGCATGTAACGCATGTGGACCATCAGCGAAGCGGCTGCTGCAGCATTACACTTCCACTGCAATCAGTGAAAGTTGCTACACCAGGCTGTTGTGTGGTGTGGAAGCGGTGTGTACGTGCAGCAGAGATCTGTGCTGCAAACCTAAAGACAGATCCGTCTTATATTTAAGTTTTTTCACGCCAGGTGTAAACACTTTCACACAGAAATGGGTCACAAAGATCCATTCCATGACGTTCAATGTAGCTGTGACATCGGCATGTACAGCCTGTAAATTGACAAGACCAGGTGATATCAACTAGGGTGAACATACATTAAATAGCTACATGATACCTGAACTAGGAATCTACTTTCACAGAGGTCAGACAGTCTCTGCGGATACGATAATGAGCTTCTTGACTTCGCCAGGGACGGTTAAATTGATTTCAAAGCAAATACTAACCACGTCAGAATCTGAATATGTCTTTACTTGGTTATCAAGCGTATCTTCTTTGATTTTTGTCTGCCTTAGTGTTTGTTCTCCACCTTTAAACACATTTTTCCCATTGTTTCATGTTTCCTCACATCACCGACAATAAAAAATATCATATTAGACTTTCCTTGTGGTCTTGGGCCATAAACCTTAACCCTCCAATCACGGAAACCTGCTCATGTGACCTCATAGCGTAGCAATGCAATAACAAACACATTGTACATACAACAGCCTGCATGCATGCATCACTGGAGCACCTGTTAGGCACAGAGTTGCGTGCAAGAGCATGGATCGCATTCAAGAGCAGCATAATCAAGCGTGCAGATGCGATGGTTTATTATCTGAAATGATACTTGGCAAAGAAGCCATTCATCACATTTGTTGAAAATTAATTTCGCGAAAGTCAAACCTTTTATTAAATCATGCCGTGATGCTGCGCAGATCCCACATATGGCTCCCAGAGCACTTCACACGACTTTACATAGGTGTTACCACATTACATGGCAGCGCTACAGTCGAGCGTGATCTGGGCCAAAACAAACAGAGTCGTGGCTTGATTTATGCTGAGGTGATATATGCTCTTAAAGCCGACAGCTCACACAGCAACTTCGCCGCCTGCTCGCTGTGCCAGAGCGCTGCTGCTCTGGATACACACATGATGCAAGCCGCAGATGGTTCTCATAGGAAAGTGGCAGAGGGATATTTATTAAGAGCAGGAACATGATTAGCGACTGCGATCCGCACCGTCCTGCTCATGCTCAGCCTGCGTGCCAAGAGGTGGATGGAAAAGCTATTGTTGCCTTAGTTTACAGTTTACTTCATGTTGATTCCTGTTTATTCTGCACACATGATGTCAACACAGTAAACGCTCTGATTGTTCTCCTTTTTGCAAACCGAGAACAAGTCGAACAAATCAGAGTCGTTACAAATGAAACTTGTTTACTCAGTGGGACACATTTGCGGGCTGAGCTTTGTCTTGCAGTTTTCTTTTCTATGAAAGCCACTCTGGCTCGTGCATGAACAGATTCTAGCAGGTTAGAGCTGACTTCTTGCAATCAGGGCAAAATATATGCTTTCGTACCGCTCAGCAGCATGTTCACACAGATAAACTCCACAATGCTGAGCAAAAGCAAACAAAACTCCCAATTGTATTCGCATTTCTGGCAGTAAAACAGAAGACCTGAGAGTCGTTTCATGCCAACTCGTTCAGATTTCAGAACTTTTCCCAGCTGAGGTCATGGATTTTCTAGAAAAAAGTCATGCAAAAACTTCTACCTAAACCATAAGCTCTACTCCAAATGCTTTTTGAGTCATGAATTTTTGAAAACAGGCCCTCGGTGTTAAATATCATCACTTCAGTGATTCTTTTAAAGCATTTTTAAGCCACCAAATGTGATGTTAAAACCGCTGAAAACTACCAAACATGTGTCATTTTAATCAAACGTTTAAATAATCCATCCATCCATCCATTATCTATACACCGCTTGATCCTCTGTAGGGTCGCGGGGGGCTGGAGCCTATCCTAGCCGACTTAGGCCAAGGCAGGGGACACCTTGGACAGGTCATCAGCCCATCGCAGGGCCGCACATGGAGACAGACAACCAAGCACACTCTCATTCACACCTACAGACATGACTCAGCATGTTTTTGGACTATGGGAGGAAGCTGGAGCACAGGGAGAACATGCAAACTCCACACAGAAAGATCCCAGGCGTCCTAACAGGGATGCGAACCAGGGATCTTCTAGCTGTGAGGCGACGCTGCTAACCACCGAGCCATGTTTAGATAATGAAGACGTAATATAACATCTTTAATTTTTCAATATGTTTTCAATGCACATGAAGACATTCCCTTCAAAAAGCTTCAAAGAAATCAAAAATATCCTGTTAAAATGTCCTAAATAGTAGATTTTCAGCTCTGAAGCTAATTCCAGGAAGACCTGCGGCAGTCAGTTTTCAATGTGGCACCAAATGACATTTAGATCTGACAGAACTAAGTTGTTTCTATCCACAACAAAAGATTTTGCAAGATTAAATGGTTTAGGTAGAAGTTTTTTCAAGAAAATCCATGACCTCAACTGGGAGGCCCGAGGTGAGTTGGCGTATAGTTAGTAGCCTTGGAGAGCTGCAGCAACAGAAACACATAATGAAATATTTTATGTATGAAGAAGGACATGGACACAGCCACCACACCCGGTACAACTGAGGGTTAGCTTTTATCTCTGTAACCTCCACATCAGGCCTCTGCCCAGGGAATACAGATAAAAATTAGCTTTGAGCAGCCCCTCTGATTTCACCAGTGAATGTCTCGTTGTTCTAAATGCCTTTCATTTGTATGCATGTTAAAAGAATGTTCCTAAAACCACAATAATGTCTTCATACCCCACGTCTTAACTGGAAAACTGCACATTCAGAATAAGGCCTAATTCAGATTATCCAAGTGCAACATGCTGCTAGTGCCTATGAATGGACAGGACAACTTTGAATAAAGATGTTGAGCATGAAGCTGCCCCTTTCAGTCTGCAATCACACGATGAGTTCAGCTAAAATGCAGCTTGCTTGATTAGCTTTTGGACCTGGATCTGGAAATCAAACTGTCCTTTTGTTTTTATGTTTCTGGCTGTAGCTACAGCGCTGTATTCATGTGCCGTTAACAAAGTCAGGCCGTCCAAGTTGCCAGCTTACCATCCCCGTGTTCACATGCTGCTTCTCTGTCAGAAAACCAAGCCCAGAAGACAAACAGTAAACAAACAGTCTTCCATGGAGGCTGCAGCTTTGGAGAAGCGCTCGGTGCTGTTGGAGGTTTCGTCCTCTGCCTTCCAGCTCCATCACTGCGTTCATCCAGCTGCTCTTTTCCAGCGACACCCTGCTTCACGTTCATGCAGATATTACGCACATTTACACACATTTACACCTGAGCGCTGCCCAGTGAAACCACATCTTGCGCTGCTAGAAACTGGAGAAACGAGGTGAAAAGAGCTCCGGTCACGTCAGCCTCAGCTACTGCTGCAAAAAGACGAGAACATTGCCCATTTATTTTCACAGTCCGCCGGCTTGACCTCACCAGCCTCTTTCAGAAATCAATCATCTATTCACTACAACCCGCTGCTTTTGTGTATAAAGTAAAACTGCACCAGCGGCCCTCCATCACACACAGACTCATGCGTTCGCACATGTTGACGTCTCGCGGTCGAAGCTTTTGTGCCAGCTTATTGTTAGAGCAGGTAAAAACAACGAACCGGCAGTCAATAGCAGGAAACGGTGGCCTGGCCGGCCTTGTAGCACACCGCCTTTCAGCAGCGGAAGCCATATCAAACACATGAAGTCCTAGAGCTAGATTTCAGCACAATATTTGTCAAGTCACTTTGGCCAGACGGATTCTCTGCTTCATCAAAAAGCCAAGAATGACACAACCGTCCACGAGCTTGTGGGATAGTATCACTTCCTGGATTCAAAGTACAATTAGAAGACGCTTTTCCCTGCATAAAGGAATTTTCTGTTACTTCCAAGACAGGTTTAAACCAGCATCAAAGTGATAAGAACTGAGAATAAAGGTAGAAATTCTGTTTTTCTTTTCATTTTTTTTAGTTGGCGTTTCATTTACAAAAGCATAACAGACATTTTTGTTGATCAGTTGGTCAGAAATAAAAAAATTATAGATCTCTACACATTTTTCTTCTACCCTTTCACTCTTGCACATGTGCTTTCTTATTTCCCATAGGACATTTTTACTTAGAGTGTACTCTTATTGTGCGTTTTAGATTTACCCACGCCGACGGAGTCTGCTATGGGTAGGGCGGTGGGTGTGTGGGTGTGTATGTCCGCACCATAACTCGACAACAAATAGAGATGGGACAATCAAACTCGGCGAAGATGTTGATCTTGACCTACCCTGGTCACCTATTAATTTGAGGGTCAAAAGGTCAAAGGTCAAAGGTCAAGGTCGCAGGGCTAAATTCTGCAAAATCCCCTTATAATCTTCTATATAAGCTTGCAATGATGAACTTTAGTATATCTAAGGGTAGGACCACCACATTGCACCTCTTGGCCTTGAACTTGACCTCTGACCTTGAATTTACTGCTGTCTGTCTGTCTGTCTGTCTGTCTGTCTGTGTGGGTATGTATGTATATATGTATGTATATATGTGGGTGTGTGGGTGTGTATGTCTGCACCATAACTCCATAACAAATACAGATAGGTTAATCAAACTCAGCACAGATGTTCATCTTGACCTACCCTGGTCACCCATTAATTTTGGGGTCAAAAGGTGAAAAGGTCAAGGTCGCAGGGCTAATTAGTGCAACATCTCCTTATAATCTACTATATAAGCTTGCAATGATGAACTTCGGTATATCAAAGGGTAGGACTAGCACATTGCACCTCTTGGCCTTGAACTTGACCTTTGACCTTGAATTTACTGCCATCTGTCTGCCTGCCTGTCTGTCTGTCTGTACGTACGTATGTACGTATGTACGTATGTATGTATGTATGTATGTATGTGGGTGTGTGGGTGTGTGGGTGTGTATGTCTGCACAATTACTCCATAACAAATACAGATAGGTTAATCAAACTCAGCACAGATGTTGATCTTGACCTACCCTGGTCACCCATTAATTTTGGGGTCAAAAGGTCAGAGGTCCACCTGCCATGTTTAGAAAGGCATCTGGCGTGGGTCTGCATCTCGCTTGAGTGCATTCTGGTTTTACTAGTTATCATTGTTTGTTCTTTGAATGAAGGACGACTAATGTGGAAATTTGTCCTCGAGGTGCCATTTGGAGACAAGTGTGTTTGAGTTTGTCATTGTCACATGTTCTCTTGTTTCTTCTTGTTTATTTTTACTTACTGCATATTTTTGCTTGTCTATCTGTATTTATGGTGGTGGTAACTTTACTCTTTCTGCTGCAACTACCGAATTTCCTCTCCGGGATCAATAAAGTATTTCTGTTCTATTCTAACTCAGACTCATTGTTTTTACTGTGCGTAGATCAGTGATGCTTACTGTTGTCTTTAATGAATTAGGGATGCAGGAATCTTGATTTTCTCTGCTGAAGGTAGTTGTGATGCTTCCGCTCAGCAATAGTCCTATTTGCACCTCCTTTATTTATCTATTTATTAAATTTAAAGTATCTATACAAGACTTTGTGTAGCTTTATTTTAAGGGCAGATATCGCGACTGTAACTCTTGACAATGAACACTGCATTTAACTTCACAGTCTCTTTACTCTTCATTATTTATAATTATTTTTCTTCTATTTTAATAAATGTTTTTCATTGCGTATCATATTATCATTATTGCACAGCCTTGTTTGTCATATTGCATTTCACTGCCCATGTCCACATCCTACATGTGACAAACAAAAGGTCCTGAATCTACGCCAAACAGCTGTTTTTGCTGTTTTATTAAATATTTCATTACGGTTTCTTGCTTTCACCGAATCATGAACCTCCTTTTGTTGTCACTGACATGATATAATGTGGTAAAAACTCACCGACGCCGCTCATTTAGCCTCCAGGGACAACATTCAGAGGTTTCCTGAGGTCAGAGGTCAAAGTGAGAATTTAGTGGGGTCACTGACCGTTGAACACTTCCTGATTAATTTCTGTTGCTGTTGTTACACAACACGTACACATATTTCTTCATCTGCTCCAAAAATACCGCTGTGCAGATAGGATTCATCTCTGCGACTCGAAGGTTTGGGCAGTTTCCCTATTTCAGTTTCAATATTTCCACTTTTAATGCCAGAAAACTGAAGTGCTGGACAGTAGTCTTGTCCGTTTAAAGAGCTTTAAAACACTCATGGGTGGGACACTTACATGTTCCAGCGAAAGCCAGACTGACAAATGTTATTTTCAAGTTAGCAGACATATAGATGGCAGGAAAACTCTGGAACAGATCACTGCCTTTGCACTAAGAAGTGGTAGATGAGGTGATGGATTATTAACGATCTAATTAAGGCCTAAAATGGGCCCAATAAACCAAACAGAAGAGCTCAACAGATCTGATGACATTATATTCTCCTGTGACTCTCAATGACAGGCCATGTGTTTGGAGCTTTGCATTAGCTCAGACAGGTAAGGAGTCACCAGGCCCTTTTCTGTCCAGTCTTTTAAAGTCCAGCCCTCCCACTGAGCAGCTTCATTCATTCATTCTGACTCTGCAGATCCAATAATCATCGCTGCGGTTCATCTCCTCCTCAGGGATCCTTTACACAGGTTATAAACTCAGTGTTTGGAGGTTTGTTCTTACCTTCTGACGATCTGTCTTTAAAGTAGATCGCAGCGTTCAAACCAAAGCGGGCCGGAAGTGGACGATGACGTGTCATAAATCTCGAGTAACGGTCGGAGCACCGTTACTCTGTAAAATCCCTTTCATCCTCCTCAGACAGTTTTAAAATCCAGTCAGAGCTTCTAGCAGTCAAATCCAACCTCCAAGCGGCGGAAGTCATCACAAACCTTTGATTCATCTGGGCTACTTCAGTTCATAACTTCAAATCCACATCCGGAAACGTCCGGCCTCACAGCTCCTCCGGGAATATCTGACATCTTTAATCCAGTTCCAGCTCCAGAAGTCCTCACATCCAGCCTCTCCTCGTCATGTCTATTCCAGTCTTTCCTCTAAACACCAATTAAAGCCCCGAAATCCAAGTTTTATCAGCGCCTGTTAGCTGCCGTACAACTTCCGGGTTCACGTCCATGTCTCCGCCCACCAGAGTGACGTCTTAATGACTGCTCCAGCTCCCTCTGCAGTCTTGTAGTCATTTTCCTCATAGTGGCAGGTGATGATACCAATCTAGTTAAATTCTTTTTAGTTCATCTGAATCAGGCTGTGGAGGAAAAATCTTGGTGGTTGTTGAAATATCAGTCATTCTCCAGATCATGATTCAAGGCCGTCATAAAACATTACAATGGCTGTGTTTAGGGAGATCATCAGCTTCAGACTGGGACCAAATATTTGAGAGCATCCAAGTTAAAATTTCAAGTGGTCACATTTGTGCAAGTAAATCATGAAGCTGTTTTGGTGTCACGCTAACTGGCGTGGGCAGCTACTGTGTTAGATATGTTGGTGAAAAGTAGTACTTTTATAACTTAAGTGGCTCCATCAGTCTGTCTGTGCTTGGTACATGTATATGTGTTCCAAAGTCAAAGGTGGTTTTCACCTTTCAACACCATTTATTTTAGTAAAGTCTTTTCAATAAAGCTCTGACATAATTATCCTGCTAAAGGTCATTTAGTAAGTTTCTTAGCTCATCAGATTAGCTCAGTCACTAATGCAGAGTCGTCTTCTGGAAGAACACTCTTTTTTGGTTCTGTGATTGACTTAATGGACCAAAACTCCTTTAATGAGAATTCAGCTGTATTAATATGCATTTTATGTGAGCACAGGGAGCAGGAGAGAAGCAAGACGTAACGACACAGCTGAAGTTTAAGCTCAACTGGAGACGTTTCAAATCGACTTTATAGTTTCCACCTTCTCAGTGATTCCGTTTCCACAAAGCTCTGACCTGTGGGCGTATGATGAAAGCTAATGGTAACGTTAGCCACATTAGCTGCACTGCAATTTTCCTATTGTAGTGAGGACGTTGCCATCAAAAATAAAAGCAATCCAGTGGGTTTTCAGGTCTTCAGATGCTCAGTAAAATTCTTACTAGCTTGTAAAGCTGGGAGGCAATCTAGCTAACGGGGTCAAGAGGAAGGACTGTAGTAAGCTTCGTCATATTCTACACCTTTTTACAAAAGCCCAGTCTGCTCTGATTGGTTGCTCTGATTAGGTCGTCCAATAAAAGCGAGGCAATATTGGTTACATACCATAACACCATGTCTCTGAGTATAGAAATGTAGCTCTAACAGAAGCGGCTGTAGCAAGGAAATAATGGAGGACTAAGAGGAAGATGTGGATCCTTTGGTTAAGGGTGTGGGTGGCCAAGCTAGTTGCTATTCAGGCGTTAAGCTAATGTAGGTATGTTTGATGGTAAATGGTCTGCACTTATATAGCCACTTTTTTAACCTTAGTGGCACTCAAGGCACTTTCACTCAAGTGTTTCACATTCATTCCTGTATTGGGAACAACTTTGGGGATCGAACCGCCAACCTTACGACCAGTGGACAACCGACTCTACCACCATGATGTAGATGAGTAACTGAGAAGAGGGCATGTCAAGAACAGTGTTTTCTGTTGGAGGGAATAACGCTCTTTGGCATGTACTTTTGTCTTTTACATGCACAGAAAGCTGCCATATTACACCCTGTAGGAGAATATTGGCTCTTTAAACACTCTTTAATGGACCAGTTATGTTCTGATAGAGTAAATCCGCTATGATTTGGTTGTCAGTGTTCTCTTATCACCTTCTCCTAATGTTCTAATGTTTATGGGAGCAGATATCTAGCGTGAGCCAGAGCCACATATCACGTCCTTCACAGCTTAAGATAGCAAGGCCTTTTTAAAATACACAGAACTGGACATAAAAATAGATAGCTTATTAATTTGAAGCGCTGAGCAAAATGCAACGCCCTTATCAGTGTTCGTAAAACAAGTGGGATGATATTTCTACAGGATGAGAGTGCTGTCCCTTGCATTTAGCTTATATAATCCAGTTCTCCATTCCTCTCCTGTCCTGGATATGTTTTCCTGGTGGATTTTGCAGCCCTTCCAGTCTGGCAGCCCTCAGACAAGGGAGGCCCTTCTCTGTAAAACCGCTTCCTGTTGTCAAGCAGACAAATAGCTCCTCTCTGCTTTTTGACTTTACAATCGCTTCAGCAGGGAGGAAGCTGTAAACGAGATATTGACGAGAGGGCGTAAGTGTCGGCCGCATTAAGGGCGTGATAGTCGCCATCTTGTTAATTGCCCTTTCATCACGTCGGGGGAGGCGATGATTATAAACACACACTGTAAATGTGAGTGGGACTCTCAGCGCTCTAGCCAGCTTCAGGAGGCCCTGCCCCGACTCCCGGAAGACGTTACATTTATGTTTTGGCTACGGGGCCTGATTGAAATTGTGCGATCGGTCCAACTTCTCATTGTTTATGTGCTTGTGCTACTATGTGTGCACCCGTGTTTAGGCTGAGGTGAAAGATTTCTTTATTTTCCTTCAGGCCTTGCCACGGTGGTGCCGAATACCTTCATGGCTCTTTAAATCCGACGGGTGTAAAGAGCTGGACGTCAGTCAGTGAAGTGTGCAGTCGGGGGGGGGGGGAAAGGGAGCAGATTTTTCTCAATTTGTCGACATTCTTTATTTGGGCGTCGACGTTTTAAAGCTGAACGGATAGGAAACCGCGAAAATCCAATCTAATCAAAATTTTCATATAAGAAACCCAGATCCTCGTAAGGCACCAGGTGCTGTAGCGTTCTAACAGGCGTGAAATGAGTCCTTTGCTGCAGAGGTTTGAAAGGACTGATTGGAGGGGAGAAGTCATGCAATAGTCTTGATGGCAGGAGGAAATATACCGCATGATTTTATTCTTGGATTTCATCCTGATCGCTACCACAAGCGCTAATTAAATGGTTATCTCAGTGCCCCATTTCATTTTAATTCCATCATTTCCATTTGATTCGGAACACATGGCCGAGGTATTTGTTCTCTTTCTTCCAGCGCGAGGGACGGGAGGGCAGCACGGCTTCTCGGAGTAAAACTCAGTATTTACACCTTCTAATTGACACAGTGTGTTTTCTTTGGGCAAGTGTATCTGTCCGGGTGTCACCAAATACACCAGGCTGTTAACACATTAGACGTTTACGAGACACGAATAAGTGAGTGTAATGTACCTGACAGAGGAAGTAGTTGAGTTAATGGCATCTAGCTGCTGCGTATCGAAAGTCTCAAGTTAAACCCCTGCAGTTTTTCTTACAAATAACCAAAAAAAAGCTGAACTAAATTGACAAATTGCCTTTTTATTGGTTCTGTCTTGGTGTATCCAGTGTTGTGTAACTCTCCTGTGGTAAACTCCATATGTGAGCACAGGTCAAAACCAAACTCATCCTTCTCCGTCCGTCTCACTTCATAAATCCTTCAGTTTTGCGGTGTAGGTTTGCGAATACAATAATATGTTGAGAGAGAACGGTGCCAAGTGGTTTACGGCTGTCTGTCGTCAGTAATTTCGTAGACCAGATGGTGACAGGTGACAGTGAAGTATGCAAGGCGTTGTTCCGTTTCCTGATATTCTATAGAACAGATGTGGGAAAACAACAAGAAATTAGATATATATTATATTAGAGCATGTGGTACGACGCTCTCAGATGTTCAACAGGAAATAAGATAGTTATGAAATAATCCCGTTAGAAAAACTGTGTAAATGTCATATGGAAAATGTACAATAATCAGCGTTGCCAGCTGTTGCCATCCACTTAGAGGCTCAGTCTCACGCTGCCAAAGCAAAGCCCTTCCTTTATGATAAAACAAGTTACACAGGCTTTCTCTGCTCACACAACAAAGTCTAAACAGGGATTTTCCCACACGTCAGCACCAACACTTTCAGCACAAAAGACGCAGCCTTTAGTTGCCAGACATGCAAACACAAAACTCCTTCATTTGCCTCATTCACTTTGCTCTACAGCTTCACCTGTATTTAACATCAGTGTGCATTAAAACACAGCTTTGCTATGATGAAGACAGAACAGGTGAGATTAATGAGACTCTAATGAATTTAATCCAGGTTTTGACAAAATTTCAAGTTTGTTGCTTCCAGCTGTTTATGAGAGTCTTTCCTCTGAGTTTATTGAACACCTGCACCACAAAAACAACAGCACGATCCTCATGACTGTAACCAAACAGAGAGAGTTGCATCATCTGCATAACTGTTATTTAGAATTATATTTAATCTCCAACATGGAGACAAGATTGTTCATGAGCAAAAAGGAAATTATATTGTGTGCATTTCGTGACATCATGCAGATGTGCTGTCACACATCAGGTAGCTGAAGAGGCAGCCTCACTATTTTGACTTAAACATGAATTTTTCCCAGGACGTTGCCTGAAATTCAAACATAGATTGTTACAGACCGACATCTTAACTATGTGGTTAGTTTTTCCCATCATTGAGGCAGTATATAAATCCAATCATCATGTTTAGAAAATAAATGAATTAAATTTTTTAGTTAGCTGTAGGAGCTGCTAAGGGGCTGTTAGTAGCATCGCCTCACAGCTAGAAGATCCCCGGTTCACGTCCCGGTTAGGACGCCTGGGATCTTTCTGTGTGGAGTTTAATTGATGATTCTAAATTGTCCGTAGGTGTGAATGAGAGTGTGCTTGGTTGTATGTCTCTATATGTAGCCCTGTGATAGACTGGAGACCTGTCCAGGGTGTCCCCTGCCTTCGCCCGAGTCAGCTGGGATAGACTCCAGCCCCCCTGCGACCCTACAGAGGATTAAGTGGTGTATAGATAATGGGTGGATGGATAGTTTGTTGTGGTTATCTTTAAATCGTATGTGTACATTTTTTAAACTTCAAAATTGCCTTGTCAGCTTTGCCGTCTGCATTAAAAGACACATCAAACCAGATTTCATTATTCACATTTAATTGTTCCCGTATTCATAATAAAGGATAACAAAAACCTTTTTATAACAAACTAGGGCTACTTATAATGATTATTTCAATGACTCATTTATGTGTCGATCATTTTTGCATTTCACTCATTAATCATTTTGTCTATAAGATCAGAAAATAGTGAAATATGTCTAATTTTCTAAGTTGGAATACAGCACAACTCATCGTCCACAAATCAAAGATATGCAGTTTGTCATCACATAAGACTGTAGAATAAAATATTCAAACATGCAAAGAGAGACATAAAAAGCACAATAATAAAATGAATACGACATTAGAACAATCCAGTAGTTAGTTAATCGACTAATGATGCTGCATTTTCATTCACAGAACCTGACTGTTATCCAGTGGCAGAGTGTGGTGTTTGATGAATGTTCTATTTCATGGATAAAGGAGTCCAAAACAGTAAAATAATTAAAGCATTACTTACTATTTATCTCTATTTCAGGACAGACTTCTTTTATTTCCATTGACACATGGCAGGATGTTGGGCGAGCAGCAGTCGTTGGGTCAAACAGGGGAAAAGGATGATGTGTGAATGCGGCTTGTAGCGCTGGAACAGAGGAAAGAAACCAAAGGCGGCGCAGACTATTTTCCAGTGACTCAACTCAACCTCCCAATTAACCAGACATCCAATATCCCGAGAAGTTCATCAATCAGGCACGTCAAAAACCTGAGAGAAGTCAAGTCTGTCCAAGCCAAACACAGCCGAGGAATCTCCTTCAAACATAACTGGAATCCAAGGTGTCCTGATGGTGTGTGTGCGTGTGCATGTGTGTGTGTGTTTGTGTGTGAAAATCATTCATCAGCTACTGCAGAAAGAGGAGAGAGGGAAAGGAAAATACTGCGGATTATGTACGGCCTCGAGTCGTTCCAGTTTTAAGTAAAGAATTGTGAAATGCATGCTGACACACTTGACATGTTGTTTATATTCATGTTTACTGTAGCAGAAATATCTGGGCTCATTACAGTAAGAGGAGATGTTTTCCCACTGCCAGCCCAGCGCCACTCTCATGCGATGCCTTGAAAGCGATGGTTTTACAACCGATTGGTTTTTATACTTCCTGGCTCACAGGGAGAATGGGTGAGCACTAAGAGCGACGGGGGAACTCCCCGTCCCACAAACAGGCCAAATTTAAATCAGAATCCTGCTGATAATTACCCTTTTATGACCCTGAAATTGCTAAAAATGACAGTGATGAATTGCTACCAATAACCAAAATCACACAAAGGCCACATACTTTGCTTGTCTAAAAAGAAAATCCACACTGGTAGCTGTGTAAAAGTGCATTTACAACATCCCGGGTCTATTCCCGCCAGCTTTAATGCTGCAGACAAAACTGTGTAAAACAGATCAGATTTCTGCAAGATTAATAGCACAGTAATAATACGCTGTCAAGACTTCAAGACTAACACCCTGACAGTGGAGATTTTCACCTACATGATATGTTGTATTTTGCTCCCTGCAATACACATTACATATATTGCAGCAGATCAACTGATGTCATCTGTTGAAGATAGTATTAATATGATCCCTTACAACCAGGAAGGCTTTTAGATTGCATGAACAGGTTGCATTCTTGGACTATCGTTGAATATGAAGACAAAAAGTCACCCAGAGTGTTATCCCTTGTTATCCATTGGTTGGCTTTAAACATTACAGCCAACTAATACAATCCACAATCTGTAAATACATTTCTTACATTCTGAAACTGCATTCATTGCAAAAATACTCCATGACATTGGATCCATTCCACTCTGCATTACAGGTGAAAATCCCACTGCTGCATTTTGAATGGCAACACCATGATTAGACGGCACAAAGCCTAATTATTCATGTGATGTAAACTATTTGAACATACCAAGAACACAGCAGCAACAGGTAATGGTTTTGCGACCAGAGTTTGTACACAGCAAAACAGTAGTTTCAGTTATATATAAGGGCCACAGATACAGAAACATGCATCTGATTTCTAAATTACAAATATCTGGGACTTTTAGTGTGAGCGTTTTTGATGCAGTCCCATGATTGTGTCACGCCCTCCACCTCTGCTGCCTGAGTGGCAGTCTCCTTTCCCCTTTTCCCTCTTCCCCTTTCCCTCTCTCTCTTGCAGGTGGGCGTGAGCAAGGTGTGGGCAGCGAGGAGCACGGCAGGTGCAGCCAATTCTAATCAGTGGAGGAGGCACGCGTGGGATTGGATGATCAGCCCTCACTCTCCCGGTTATAACCACGCTCCACATGCTCCTCGATGCCAGACCGTCGTTTTGCCTCAGTCAGTTGCCAACCTCTGCTCTCGTTCTGTCTGCTCCGTTTGCTCTGCACCCTCGCTATTGCTAACGCTATTCCCTCTCCGCTTCCAGTTGGTTCCCCGTCTGCCATCCACGTGTGCCTCCTCCGGTTCAGCTCAGCCACTGCCTCCACTCCGCCAGTAACCCAGCCACCGCCAGGATTCCAGTCGTGGATCGCCACCCCCACTCCCGGACCTCAGCTCACCACCCAGCCTGCCTGCCTGCCTGCCCTCGCTCCCACCTGCTCCGCTCACCTGCTCCGCCGTGCCCCCCTCTCCGTTCAGGTTCAGTAGCATTAGCATTAGCATTAGCGTTAGCCCGTCTGGCTCAGTTTCCCAGTGTCTTGGTTGCTATCAGCTCATAGGTTTTCGTAGCTCGCTTTTTGTTATATCAGCTCGTTGGGTTTTGTAGCTCGCCTTCTGTTACCTATTTGTTTCTCAGCTCGCCTTTTGCAGCTCGCTTTATGTTGTTACTTTTAGTCAGTTTTCAGCATCTGCTCGCTTTTAGTTTCGGTTTTGGTTTATTAGTTTGGTTTCCTGCTGTGCAGTGATTTTCTGTTTTCCGTTGTTGTTAAATAAACATTGTAATTTGTATATCTGTGTGCCGTGTTTCTTTGCCTGCGCCTGAGTCTCTGCACCGTTCGTAACAGTACGGTCTGGCCACCATGAGCTCAGCAGGCAACGAGACCGGCACTAGGCCTGCCCTTAGTGAAATAGACCTGCAGCAAGCCATAGCTCATCAGGGCGCGGTGATAGGGCAGCATGACTCTTTGCTACAGAGTCTTGTAGAGAGCAACCACGCGCTGATAAGTCAGGTCTCCCAGCTCACGGGGAGAATTAGCACGCTAGCTGCCCACTCGGCACCTATTACAGCTACGTCTGTGGCTGCACCCGTTAGCAGCAATTCGGCTAACGCTAGTCTTGCTGTCAGCCAGCCAGCTCGTGAACCGCATGTGCCCGTCCCCGAACGCTATAACGGTGACATCGGTTCCTGCCAGTCGTTTTTGACTCAGGTTTCATTAGTCTTCGACTTACAGCCTCACTCTTACGCCTCAGATAGGGCCAGGGTAGCTTTCCTGGTTAGCCTTTTGTCGGGCCGAGCGAGAGAGTGGGGTACTGCGGTGTGGGAACGCCAGGAGGCGATCTGCGGCTCCTACATCGCCTTCACCACCGAGATGAAGAAAGTGTTCAACCACCCGGTGCAAGGAAGGGATGCCAGTCACCGTCTTCTGTCCATGCGTCAAGGGAACCGGAGCGTGGCGGACTTCTCCATCGAGTTTCGTACTACCGCGGCAGGGAGTGGATGGAACGACGCCGCTCTGCGAGGGGCCTTCTACGCAGCACTGCAGGACGGCCTGAAGGATGAATTGGCTACCCGTGACGACGTGAGCGACCTGGATCAACTCATCGACCTAGCCATCCGGATCGACAACCGGATCCGTGAGCGACGGAGGGAAAAGACCCTCCGCTCGGAGTCTCCACGGGCCCTTCCTCCGACTCGACAGAGTTCTCCACCTCCTTTCCGAGCCGTTCCTGATCTTGAGCCCATGCAACTTGGACGCAACCAGCTGTCCGCCCAAGAGAGACAACATAGGCGGGACGCCGACACCTGTTTATACTGCGGGAAGGCTGGTCACTACCTCTCTGCTTGCCCCCAGCGCACAGTAAAAGGACGGGCTCACCAGTAACTGGGGAGATACAGGTGAGCCATCTATCGTCGTCTTCCCCAAATCGGCTGCAGCTAGCCGCCTCCCTCTGCTGGCAATCCCAGTCTGTTCCTGTACAAGCCTTCATCGACTCTGGTGCCGAGGAGAACTTCCTGGACCTTCAGCTCGCCCGTCAGATGTGCATTCCTTTGGAGTCCCTGGAGCCCCCCCTGGAGGTCCGAGCCTTGAATGGACTCCACCTAGCCAAGGTACAGCAGAGAACTGTTCCTGTCACGTTGTTTTTGGCCGGCAATCATCGGGAGAAGACGACCTTTTTCGTTATAGATCACTCCAGTCCCCCCATGGTCCTGGGTTATTCCTGGCTTCGGGCGCACAACCCCCACATCGACTGGAGGAAAGAGGAAGTGATATCCTGGGATCCCCGGTGCCATGAGACCTGTCTGCACTCAGCCCTGACCCCTGCTGACGCCACCAGCCCTGTTCCGGACGCCCCGGTGAAGTTGGACTCCGTCCCTCCCGAGTACCATGACCTCGCTCCGGTGTTCAGCAAGGAGAAAGCCTTGTCTTTGCCCCCTCATCGTCCCTACGACTGTGCTATTGAGCTCGTTCCCGGAGCCACCTTACCTACCAGTCGGTTGTATAACCTCTCCAAACCGGAACAAGCGGCCATGGAGACCTACATCCGGGACTCCCTCGCTGCTGGCATCATCCGCCCGTCTTCGTCGCCTGTGGGGGCAGGATTCTTCTTCGTGGACAAGAAGGACAAGACCCTTCGGCCGTGCATCGACTTCCGTGGTCTCAACGACATCACCATCAAAAACACTTACCCCTTGCCACTCATCAACTCCGCCTTCACCTCCCTGCACGGAGCATCCGTTTTCACCAAGCTGGACCTCCGCAACGCCTACCACCTCATCCGCATCCGCGAGGGGGACGAGTGGAAGACGGCATTCAACACGCCGCTGGGGCACTTCGAGTACCTGGTCATGCCCTTTGGACTCACGAATGCACCCGCCGTCTTCCAAAACCTCATCAACGATGTGCTCCGGGACATGATCAACCGGTTCGTATTCGTTTACCTAGATGACATCCTCATCTACTCGAGAGACGCCCAGGAACACACCCGCCATGTCCGCCAGGTCCCCGAGAGGCTGCTGCAGAACCGACTCTTCGTGAAGGCCGAGAAATGTGAGTTCGGAGTACCTACCGTTTCCTTCTTGGGTTACATAATCTCAGCAGGGGAGGTGAGAATGGACCCTCTGAAGCTGTCTGCTGTCAGGGACTGGCCCATTCCGGAGAATCGGAAGCAGCTGCAGCGTTTCCTTGGCTTCGCCAACTTCTACCGTCGTTTCATCCGGGACTACAGCAAGGTGGCAGCCCCGCTCACCTCCCTCACTTCGGTCAAGCGGACTTTCTCCTGGACTCCTGAGGCAGACCAGGCCTTCCACTCCCTGAAACAACGCTTCACCTCCGCACCCATCCTGACGCAACCTGATCCCCACTTGCAGTTCGTTGTGGAGGTGGATGCTTCGGACATTGGGGTGGGGGCGGTGCTGTCTCAACGTTCCCCCGCCGACAACAAGTTGCACCCCTGTGCCTTTTTCTCTCGGCGGCTGTCCCCTGCCGAGAGGAATTACGACGTAGGCAATCGAGAACTGCTAGCGGTGAAGCTAGCTCTGGAGGAATGGCGTCACTGGCTGGAAGGGGCGGAGCAGCCGTTCATCGTTTGGACCGACCACCGGAACCTGGAGTACATCCGATCGGCCAAACGACTGAACGCCCGGCAGGCCCGCTGGACGCTTTTCTTCGGCCGCTTCAGTTTCACCATCACGTATCGGCCTGGGTCCAGAAACGTCAAGCCTGACGCATTGTCCCGCCAGTTTTCCTCCCAGGAGACCCCCGGCGAACCTGAACCCATTTTGCCTGGAACTTGTGTGGTGGCTTCTCTCACCTGGGAGATCGAGTCCGTGGTGCGCCGGGCCCAAGAACGGCACCCCGACCCAGGTAACGGTCCTACTAACCGTTTGTTTGTTCCTGATCCGGTTCGCTCTCAGGTCCTGAGTTGGGCGCACTCTTCACGGTTGACCTGCCATCCTGGGACTGCACGCACCGTGGAGGTCCTGCGGCAGAAATTCTGGTGGCCTACTCTGGAGAGGGATGCTAAGGAGTTCGTGGCCGCATGTTCCGTCTGTGCCACCAACAAGACCTCCAATCGGCCGAGTTCGGGACTCCTTCAACCGCTGCCTATCCCTCATCGACCCTGGTCCCACATCGCGGTGGATTTTGTCACTGGGCTTCCCCCATCCCAAGGTAAAACTGCCATCCTAACCATTGTCGACCGGTTCTCCAAAGCCGCCCATTTTGTCCCCTTAGAAAAGTTGCCCTCGGCCAGAGAGACGGCCGATCATCTGGTGAACCACGTTTTCCGACTCCATGGGATACCTGCCGACATAGTGTCCGACCGGGGACCACAATTCACGTCGGAGGTTTGGAAAAATTTCTGCTCTGCGTTGGGGGCTACAGTCAGTTTAACCTCTGGTTTTCACCCGCAGTCCAATGGTCAGACGGAGCGAACTAACCAATCTCTGGAGACCTTCCTGCGATGTATGACCTCGGAGAACCCTTCCGCCTGGAGCAGCTTCCTCCCATGGGTCGAGTATGCGCACAATTCCTTATCTAATGCTTCTACCGGGCTGTCTCCGTTTCAGTGTTCCTTGGGATACCAGCCGCCCATGTTCCCCTCCCAAGAACGGGAGATCTCCACCCCGTCTCTCCAGGCCTTTCTCAGGAGGTGTGAACGGGTCTGGAGGCGCCCGAGGGCCTCCCTGTTAAGGGCTTCGGAGAGAATGGAGGGGCAAGCCAACCGTCACCGTTCTCCTGCCCCTGTCTACTCCCCGGGCCAAAGGGTTTGGCTCCGGGCTAAGGACCTACCTCTCCGGGTGGAGTCGAAGAAGATGGCGCCCCGGTTCGTGGGGCCTTTTGTTATTGAGCGCATCATTAATCCCAGTGCGGTCCGCCTGAAGTTGCCCTCCTCCATGAGGATCCACCCCACGTTTCATGTCTCCCAAATTAAACCAGTGAAGGAGAGCGCTCTGGCCCCCCCTGTCCGTCCCCCTCCACCACCCAGGATGGTGGACAATGCCCCAGCGTACACCGTGCGCCGCCTGCTGGATGTTCGTCGTCGGGGACGTGGTCTCCAATACCTTGTGGACTGGGAGGGATACGGTCCAGAGGAACGCTCCTGGGTACCCAGACGCCAGATCCTGGACCCTGCCCTAATCCGGGAATTCAACCAGAGGAGACCTGACCGGAGGATTCGTGCACCTGGAGGTGCACGTAGAGGGGGGGGTACTGTCACGCCCTCCACCTCTGCTGCCTGAGTGGCAGTCTCCTTCCCCCTTCTTTTCCCTCTTCCCCTTTCCCTCTCTCTCTTGCAGGTGGGCGTGAGCAAGGTGTGGGCAGCGAGGAGCACGGCAGGTGCAGCCACTTGGAATCAGCGGAGGAGGCACGCGTGGGATTGGATGATCAGCCCTCACTCTCCCGGTTATAACCACGCTCCACATGCTCCTCGATGCCAGACCGTCGTTTTGCCTCAGTCAGTTGCCAACCTCTGCTCTCGTTCTGTCTGCTCCGTTTGCTCTGCACCCTCGCTATTGCTAACGCTATTCCCTCTCCGCTTCCAGTTGGTTCCCCGTCTGCCATCCACGTGTGCCTCCTCCGGTTCAGCTCAGCCACTGCCTCCACTCCGCCAGTAACCCAGCCACCGCCAGGATTCCAGTCGTGGATCGCCACCCCCACTCCCGGACCTCAGCTCACCACCCAGCCTGCCTGCCTGCCTGCCTGCCCTCGCTCCCACCTGCTCCGCTCACCTGCTCCGCCGTGCCCCCCTCTCCGTTCAGGTTCAGTAGCATTAGCATTAGCATTAGCGTTAGCCCGTCTGGCTCAGTTTCCCAGTGTCTTGGTTGCTATCAGCTCATAGGTTTTCGTAGCTCGCTTTTTGTTATATCAGCTCGTTGGGTTTTGTAGCTCGCCTTCTGTTACCTATTTGTTTCTCAGCTCGCCTTTTGCAGCTCGCTTTATGTTGTTACTTTTAGTCAGTTTTCAGCATCTGCTCGCTTTTAGTTTCGGTTTTGGTTTATTAGTTTGGTTTCCTGCTGTGCAGTGATTTTCTGTTTTCCGTTGTTGTTAAATAAACATTGTAATTTGTATATCTGTGTGCCGTGTTTCTTTGCCTGCGCCTGAGTCTCTGCACCGTTCGTAACAGATTGTTAGGTCCACCTGCTCTGGTCTGTCTAGAAACACCGGTGCTAAGTAGGAGTTTACGGCCCACAGAAAAGTGTTGGCCATGGATAGCAGCAACTTCAAGGCCTGAAAAGACAACTGCAGTTCCTTGAATGTCCACTTGAGGCTCTCTCCAAAAGTGATTAAATCCCAACAGACCCCCATGTTGAAATGCAAAACTTTACAGCAGAAATTAATATGTTTAAAGCCCATTAGAAAAAAGTTTGTCTCGATAGCTAATTTCCTCAAACACAATAAATGTATGGGTGGGGAAATTTTATATCACTCATCTGTTAAAATTGTACTAAGGCATAGTAGTAGTAATAGTAGGCCTTCATCAGTCAAGGTTGACCATAGAGTACATCTTCGGAGCGACATGTATGACTGGGCAGTGTTATATGGATGACAGGCTGTTGCCCATGCAGCAGGTCCCCCCACCTCCATGTCACTGATGGATCCAAAGGAACAGCAAGGCTATTACAGTTTGACACCAGTGCCGATGCAAGAGCCAGAACGAAGTTGTACACAACAACGAGCTGCCTAAGGGGCTCCAGCTCCTCATTTTTCCTCGAAGTTTACCCCTGAAGCCTTTTCCATAACTGGATATGGCCCGTGGAAGTTTAAAATCAGAGTTCTCCTTCTCCTAGATGAGCTGCCTGCCAACGTTGATGAGTCCCATCGCCCCAAAGCAACTGGTTTTAAGGCGCCAGCGACTCCACTCACACTCCACCCCTTTGCTCATTCCTGGGTCAGCCCGGAGTTCAGGCACTGCCAAGATGGCAACACCCAGAGCCGCCACACTGAGCTTCAAAACCGCTGTTCAGAAAACCTGCGGCTGAGGTCATGAGGGTTCATCCATCTTTATATACAGTCATTAGCCATGGATCATTAACCTAGAAAGAAAGTCCAAGGAACAGGTGCTCCAGCGGTGCAGGGGTGTTTATTGAAGTCATTAAACACTTAGCACTTTTTGACCGCTGTGTTTGTTGATGATTCCACCAAGGAGGGTCATGCTTTAAAGCAGTGGCCCTCAGACTGGTGTGGGCATAGAGCCTCCATGGGGGACTTGGATGGCCAGGAAAGAAGACAGGGTGAGACTAAGTTGAATGATGATCATTTATGGTGAGAAAATAAGAAAAACAGGAGTCTGCTGATGCTTTCATGCTGAGTTTTATTTCTCTAAAAGTCCCCTTGGATTCTTTTTTAGGCACCTGTCATTGTTTAGAATTAATAGTAGTTATCGGGTGGAGGTTGGGACCGTTTGTCACCTTCTGAAAGGGGAATGTACCAGAAAAAGCTTAAGAGCCACCGCTAATTTTGAATTTTTAATGACCTTCAAACAATTCTTCTGGACAACCGGGCACAGTACGAAGCAAAAAGACATCAGCTGTACATCAATCACACCTGTTTTCTCAGGCAACAGCCAGACCAGAATCACCACAGCAGCGCTTTGAGCTAAATGCTAACGTTAACATGCTAATAAAATCCCAGTGGCTACAAAGCTATGTTTCTAATTTTCACTGCAATAGTTTATTAGTGGAGCATGACACCAGCTGAGGACACTCATGAGATTGTCATTAGTTTTGCAGGTGTTTGATGCCTGGCCATGGCATCAGATGGGAAGTCAGGGAATCAACAACGTTATTATAGTTGATTCTCAAGGAGCGTAAATGCCTCTACAAAGTTTTGATGGCAATCCACTAAGTAGTTGACGAGGCCTGTCACGAAAAACCCCATTAATGTATGTCAAGCAACATTTGCAATAGCAACACAAGGCATCTTCTGGGAACCATGACTGCACTGAACAATGTATTAGATGAAGATGTTGAGATATTGAACCAAACATGTCAAGACCTTGACCTTCTGGTGGCGCTGGAGGAAAAGTCAAGAGATTACCAATGTCTTTAGCGTTCATCCTCTGTGCACACAGATATGTAAAACCAACTTCATGACAAATCAGTGAAGTAGTAGCTGAGATATTTCAGTCTAGATGGACATTTCTATCCCTACAGTGACACCAGTATGACACAAGTGACCTTCACTGATGCTTCTGTCCATCTTTAATGCTACAGTCAGTTTACTTCTTATTTTTACTTGTAAATGGATGATGGTTTATTCAAGCAGAACCTCGTCACTGCTCTGTTTTAAGACCAAATTATAAAGAGGTGTAAAAACACAGAGCCCACACACATCGACTCTCACACTTTCATCACAGCTAATTTATCACAGCGCCGCGGAGCGTCAGGTATCTGCCGTTCCCACCGTCTAGCGCTGCTCTCCTCCACCCATGAGCAGACACTTAACCTGTCAATACTTTGTTCTTGGCCGAATTTAAGCGAGAATAAAGAGAGCATTAGGCTGCGGAGAGCTCATAATTTTTAATCTTTGCAAAATGGAAAAATAAATTCCCGTCGGGAGTAAACCGCGTTTTTGCACTCCGTAACCTCAGCTGCACATGATTTTCATCCTAATTTACAGCTCATGGCAGAGAAGTCCCACCTTCAGGAAATCAATTACGTGTGCGAAGAATGAGAACACTGTACGCAGATGTCTGTGAAATACCTGAGTCCAGAGTACTATGGAGTACTATGGATAGATACTAGTTGTGTACTGTAGATTAACATTAGAGCGCTGACTTCACTAATTAATCTGACATTCCCTGCTGTGATAAAGAAGTGCCATTATGTGTGTTAAAATGTATGAAGCTATAGTGTTTGAAAGTTTTATTACTCTGCTGAACTGATTTTCAGTTCCAGTACTATAACTAGACCTTGCTGTGGGAAATTTATACCTATGACTCAGGCAAACAAAATGCTAATTTTCGCTGAAAACGCAAAGGAATGACAATTTTTTAGAGCTGTTGGGGGAGGATTTCATCAAATTTGAGCAGCACCAAGGATTCTGCCCGGAGAACTCAAATTTTTCCATATCAGAAGGGTGTCTGGGTTGTGGAAGGAGCTGAAGCGCTGCAGTAATGAGCGTCAGCACAGCTATACTGTACATGTTTCTGGCCAAAACAAACATTTCCTTTCAACCAGCCTCTTCAACAAGTTCAGTTCACATCAGGTCTGCACTGGTACAAACGGCCTCCAGGAAAAAGCCAAACGCTCGCCCTCTAAAGTCTGGCACAAGAGGAGTGTTCTCTGCTTTCTCCAAACTAACAACCTACGACTAATAAACTGAAGTCGTGTTGCAGTTTTAGCTTTAAGCGTTTTAGTGGTGACGGAGAAAGTCGCACACTTGACTCGGCTCATCTGTTGCTAATAGCAGCGTTCGAACAGGCTCCAACCTTCACACCCCAAGAATACCGATTACTGAGGAGCTTCGGGGCCCAGGCTGCTTGTTGGCTTGTTAGCCTGCGGAAGCGACTCCTGCTGCCTGCAAAGTTTGGTTTAGACTTGGACAACTTGAGAGCTTGTTAGTGTTACTGCTTGTGTGCTTTGATTTAAATACTTTTATTGTCTCCACGTCATTCCTTGTGCTGCCATTTTCATGGTACAACAACAAACACAGAAACTGGTAGATTTCTGTTTGTAAAAATCAAACAAATAGAGCAAGTTAAATGAATTATATAGCTTTACTACTGCTAAGTGTAGTGCTGACACCAAATACTTGAAATTGATCATGTATTTAGCAGAACTAGCTAAAATACCTGCATGAATGAACCAGTTGGACGCAACATTAAAACTACTGAATAACGTTGATCATGTCATTACAGATGAAATATTCGGCCCTGTAACTTTGGGTCCTGCATTCATGTGGATGCAACATGAACAACCTAAACATTGTTCCAGACCAAGCACAACACCGCATGACAGCCTCCCTTAGCAAAACAGTGTGCAAAAACAGCTCAGGAACAACAACAAACTCCCCATATCCCAACCCAATTTAATCTTCAATACACCAATCAGGCATAACATTATGACCACCTGCCTAATGTTGTGTTGGTCCTCTTATGTGGCCAAAAATGCTCTGAACCATTGGGCATGGACCAGAGGACCTCTCAGGGTGTCCTATGGGGTCTGGAACCAGGACCAGGGCACTGGATCCTTTGGGTACTCTGGCTTGTGCAGTGGGGCCTCTGTCAATCCAACTTGTTCCACTGCATCCTGTTGATGCTTGATCAGAATGGGCTGTAGGAAGTCTGGAGGTCACATCAACATGTTGGACCATTGTCATGTTCCTCCACATGTTCCTGATTGGTTGATGTTGTTTCCATGTGGTGGGGTGCATTTTCATCCAGTGGCATTTGGGATTTCCATCAGCATGAGGGAGTGTTGTTTATGTTTATTTCGGTGTCTAAGTCTGATCAACATGGATGCTAAAATCCAAGGTTTTCCATCAGAACACCACATAGTACCAATATGATCAATATTATTCACTTTACCTATCAGTGGTCATGATGTTGTGGCTGATCGGTGTATTAGACAGGGCAGGACTCATGACCTTGGTAATCCAAAAAATAGAGTAAAAACTTCAGACTTGTTGTAAAAAGATAATATTTTAACCCAATTGTACTATTTTCCTAAACCTAACCAACTAGCTTTGGTTCCTATTGAACATGTAGATCAAATAGTCTCTGATTGTTGGTGAATTAAAAGATTGGACTCTTCATGACAGCTTCAGTTTGTTTTTTATCCTGGGTCAACAGCCAATGTTTTTTCCTCGGAAAGGATTTGATATATCAAGCTGAAATTTCACAGATGTCCATATTGTATGCTGTAATCATTTCAGGGAATCTGACAAGATCAAGCAGAAAACGTCTTAAAAACATGATGATCTGAGATGGAATGAACCCACCAGGTAGCCTCAGAGGTCCTGTGTCTGTGGCGTCAGAGGTGTGACGACATTAGGTGCAGGGGGTTTTAATGTAGTGGCTGATCGGTGTATGATGATCGGATGTTTCTAGCTGTGAATTTATTAGTAAAACTTAACTCATTCGCTATTTTTACATTTCAGGACAGTTTGACCTTGTTATTTACAGACAGGAGTTGACGAGGCTTTGCTGTATCTGCTGCTGCCTCTGTCTTAGTCAGTATTGGTACTTCCACTTTGACTTTTGTGCTCCTAATATTCTGCTTTAGTCACCATTCTCTCTGCCCCCCAGTGTTGGTGCTAAATAAGACACTTCCCTACAGTGTCAAACACACCAGCATGCACAGGATAGACTCATTTAATAAACAAAACCAAGGTTTTATTTCAGTACGAAACATTTTTCACAAGAAGAAATGTAACTTGTGTGTAACTTATCGTCCACCCTGACGTCTGGAACACCTCCAGCAACGTTTTGCCCCATAAACACATTTGCTGACAAGTTCGCTGATTTAAAGCGTCCAGCGGGAATCCTCAGCGGGAGCGCACCTCTTCCAAGAAAGTCTGAGGGGTGTTTTAAGTAGGTGGGCACTCCGCTGCCTATTTCTCTTGGCTTCTGGCAGCGACGTGTTAAGATTAGTCATCCGGAGTTGTCACCGCTGGCACATCTCGACTTTTACCAGCGCGTGACATCATGCAGATGGAAATTAAAGCCAGCAACCGTGTCGTCCGTAGCCAATTAAACGCCTGAATGTTTTGACCCAAACAGGAGTAAATATGGAATACTGGAGCGGATCCTGCGTTCATTTCCAATGAAGTCATGCCTTTTTACAGATACCTGCTTTACATCTCACTTTCAGATCATGCAGTCATCCAGTCTTCTTTTAAAAGGCTGAGAGGACCTCACATCTTTCACTGTTGTGTGGCTTTTTCCCTCTCAATTAAATGTGCGATTAAACTTAAATCAGCTTAAACGGCAGCAGTGTATCAGACATAATGCAGATTAAGTGCTACTTGTGCTGTATATTTGGATTTCACCTTCAGAATTGAACAAATCTGACAATGATTCATGCCTTTTCCCGACCAAGTCAATTACCTTAAAACAAAATATTTTCAAGTACACAGCGCAGCACTTAATTTAATGGCACAGTGAAGGCTTGTAAAATCAGCTGAATCCAGCTGGCTTACGGTTTTACAGCGGAGCCTCAGTGCTTCAACACTTTAAATGCTTTCTTATGCTTTTACTGCTCAGACCTGAGAAGAAATTACTGCACCTTGGGTGAAAATAATTAGCACACAGGAGTTAGAACCAGACTTTCCTCACGCCTCCCTCACACTCTGTGCTGCAGTGGGTCATGATGACAGTTTTTAAAGTGACTTTTTCTGATGTTATAACCTTTAAACTTCTGTTGGCTGTGATGCCAATCAAAACGCTAGATCTTCCACTTTTGCACGTAGTAAAATGCTTTTTATTCCTAATAAAGTGGCTAATTTAGTCTTTGGTTACACCGAGCTCCACCGTCTGTCAATGACACATGCCAAAGGAAAATATTTCCACAAGCTTAAATCCGGGAAATATTTTGACTTTATATTCCTTATGCGCTACTCAGGTGGGTAAACTGTCTTTTTGTATTGTTTTCTTATTTTACTATGTACACATGATGCATTAATACCCCAAACTGGCCTGTAAGAGCTCAACATATAACAAGAATGACCCGGATTGTTATAAAAAAATGTAATAACTGGTCAATAATGCAACAAGATGCTCAGCCCAAAATGGAAAAACATTTTGCCTAAAATGTAAAAAGTAACTACATTTTGGGTTCGTTATTACATTATGGAGCCTGTTAGAGCCCAACATGCAACAACAACCCGAACTGTTATAAAACAAAATATAATAAAACCCAAAATGTAATAACGGGTCAATAATGCAACAAGATGCTGAGCCCAAAAACGTAAAAACGTTTTACCCAAAATGGAACAAGTTGCTACATTTTGGGTCTGTTATTACATTATGGGACCAGCAAAATGTCTTTCCTGTAATAGTGTAATAATTTCATTACATCATAGAGTGAGTCAGTAATTTATAGATTAAAGGGCTTATTGCTTCAATGTAGAATGTACTATCATACACAAATGCCCCATCATATATGTATATATATATATATATATCCATAAAAATCCATAAAACCTTGGATTATAACATCTGTGTTGATGAGACTTAGACACCCAAATAAACATTGTCCCACAACAAACACACTCCCTCATGCTGATGGAAATCCCAAATGTCACTGGATGAAAATGCCCCCCACCACATGGAAACAACATCAACCAATCAGGAACATGTGGAGGAACATGACAATGACCCAACATGTTGATGTGACCTCCAGACTTCCTACAGCCCATTCTGATCAAGCATCAACAGGATGCAGTGGAACAAGTTGGATTGACAGAGGCCCCACTGCACAAGCCAGAGTAGCCAAAGGATCCAGTGGTTCCAGACCCCATAGGACACCCTGAGAGGTCCTCTGGTCCATGCCCAATGGTTCAGACCATTTTAGACCACATAAGGGGGACCAACACAATATTGGGCAGGTGGTCATGATGTTATGCCTGATCGGTGTCTGTGGTACATGTTCTGGAGTTTGTGTTATTTTCATTACAGACACCAGCATTTTTACTGCAAATTTACACTGGTTCAGTTATCAGTTATTTGACTCTTTGATTGCTAATAACCAGTATTGACCCTGACAAAACCACATCAGTCGACCCCTGACTGATGTGGGGGTCGACACTAGTATACAGTATCTCCACTTGAAGAACAGTAATAATACTGACATCTGTGGTACTGGCTGTACTAAACACATTTTCACTGTACATCCTCAAAATCATATTGAATACCTCAAAGATTCTTGTTTAGAAGCCTGGAGTTTGGCATTTGACTGTCTTTTGGTGTAGTGAGTGAGTAATGGATCAGACTGGAGAACCTGAGGACGCTACGCACTGTGACGCAATAGCAATCATCCTTTACAAAGTAGCCCTGCCCTAAAACATACCCTGCTTTACAGTCAACTTTACCCTAAATGGGACCATAATTAACAAAATAACCATCATGTTGTGTTTAAGGAGACGTGGAACTAGCAATTGGGATCATAAACTCAACAGAAAAATGTTTACTGAGGAAACAGATCAGTTGAGAAGTAAGGTCATGCTCCCATAGACTTCTATTCTTATTTCTGCAACCAGAGGAGTCGCCCCCTGCTGGCTGTTAGAGAGAATGCAGGCTAAATTCACCCTCATGTTGGTTTCGCTTTTCAGATGTAGAATCTGCATCCGTCTTTTATTCACAGTTGATTTGTAAAATTCAGCATGGCAGACTTTAGAGTGACACATAAAAGCATGCTTTAAAAAATTATTGATATCATCACTGTGTCCTATGGTGTCATCCGAGATCTGTATGAAGCAGCCCATGATGTTGTCATTCAGTTTGCACTTCAGCCCTCACATTTGCTCCTTTAAAATGGCACAAAATGCTTCCATATGTTAAAAAAGCTATTAAGAATTACACTTAGTCAAAGACATTTTAAATCTCTTTTCATCAGCTTGTTATTTTGGACCTGTAAAAACAGTGTTTTCCCCACCGTGGCTTGTTTTCAACATTATTATGGACTATTTTTAAAACATTGCGCTCATTCAGTCTCCCCATCAGCAGCTCCAGTCAGGATTTAAACCCACGCGTTCACCCTCCGAACGTCACATTTATCACCGAGCTAGAAAATAAACGGGGAAGTCGTTCGCTCCGGTGATGCTTTGCTAAGCTCATACAATATATAACTGCTCTAAAAGTGTTCTTATATGTAACGCTACACCCGAGGAAAACACATCTACACATTCAGGGGTTTTGCAGCCAATAAATGACTCTAGGACCGCGCTTCTTTCATCGAGAGCAACCCGCCTAGAACTTGCGCTGTTTTTACAGCAAGTGAGGCGCAGAAAATCGACCGATCTAATCATCGGAATATAGAATTTAGGGGTTTTCCACGGCGAACGTCTGCGAGCGTATTATCTAAATATAGGAAAGGTGGAAAGTGGTGTAAACATGATAGATTGCTTCGCCTGGACGCGTCACTTCACCACATGTTTATGGACTGAACTGTGCTGCAAAAAAACGCCACGGCACTGAGAAAGGATTTTATTATTGCCACACATGTATTACTCTATATGAGACAGTGCAACAGTAAGCAGCCTGCATGTGTTAAATGCATGTAGGAAGTCAAGCAACACCAGAGAAGCTTGAAATCAAACCTGAACTTGATTTAATTTTATATGTGGACCCGTATTTATCAAGCGGACCCCCCGCTGTGCCTCTGGTAGTGTTTTACAGTTCAAGGTTCGGCTTTATTTGTCCCAAAAGCAGGCGATTGCTTTTGCAGAGAAAGCACTCGAGAAAGCATAAAACAAAGAGAGGCATAAATCTGCGGATGTATATGTTAAACAGAGCATCCAGCGAAAGAGAAACGGAGCAACGCGGAGGAAAACGAACCGAGGCGCCGCCTGCCAAAGGTTCCCCCCGTCTCATCCCAGGAACTGCTGCCACATTCTGTCAGAAGAAACGTGTTTCTGACGATCGCATGCAGCTTTCAGACCCCGTTCGCCTGAAAAACAGGGAGGAGGAGAAGAAAATGAGGAGAAAATGGAGGGTAACATAACCACAGTGATTAGCGTGAAACACATCTGTAGCCTTTTTAATGACCAGGCCTAACATAATTGCCCTGTGCATTGTTTTTATACTGCCCACAGCCTGCCAAGCTGCACCCGGCTGTCCAGCGCTTTAATAACCTCTACTTATCCTATGCGCACTTAATTTGAAAATAACGCCGTTAAAAAATCCTCGTTGGTGGCCCCGGGTTTAGGATCTGCATTAGCCGGGCTGTAACTTCTCCTTAGCCCCCCGTTCGTCGGCCAATTATTAGCTCTTGCTGTTTTTGATGGTGGAAATCAACAGCGATTACTCATCAGTCCGAGCCGCGAGCGTAACGTAATAATTTACATTGCGGAGGGAGCGGTGAATAAACAAATTTAATACATGACCGCGCTTTTTCTTCTGCATGATCTCAACAGGAGAAGCATTTTTTTGCGTTTATTTTCGGCCGCAAACAAATCATTTGTTCTTGTTTTCCAGTCGTGTTCGCGTGACATCTTGTTATGATCGGCGCAGCACTTTTGAAAACCTGCTGCACAAATAAAGCATTATTATTATTAGGACTTCTCACAAGTCATCTGGGGAGTAATTAGCATACAGCGGTGTTTGTGTATCCCTGTGTGTTTCTCCAGGCCATTTAACCTAAATACACTCATTAGCCTCCTGCTGTATTTATGGACATTTTGTCATCGCACCCTTTGTTCTTGAGGGACCTCTGCTTTGGGGTTCAGGACAAGTGGTCAGGAATCTGAAACTCGAGTCGCCGCCGTTATTCCTCCTCAGTCGACACGTTGCCATGTGTGGCGAGTTTGTCTAAGCTCCCCTAATGAAACGGCCTAAATATGGAGAAAAGCGAACAGGCAGGGGAGTCGGGATTTTAACCGTGTTCAGGTGCACATGCCGCCGCAGAGAGAGACGTTTTTCACATGCAGATGCCTCCGAGCAAATACCATCGTGTCTGAAGGTCCCATTAAAGGGAGGAGAGAGAGCAGCTCCGGATAGTATATTCAGTTACCGCAAAGCAGAAATCCAGAACACACGAGTCTGCTGCTCAGATGCTTCACTGCTGCTCAGGGCTTTGGCTGCTGCTTTCGCTGCTCAGACATCCAACCACCCGGAGCCATTCGACTAAACTGAACTTCACCTGTTACCTGCGTTTTAAAATAGACTTCTGCATAGTATACACGGAGGAGAGATGCCAAGCCTCCAAATTCAACACAGAAATGAGATTTACTTCTCTCTGTGAGGCAGCTTTGTCTAACAGGTTTAGCTTGACTGAGCAAAGAGGGAAGGAATACTTGCAGACTATATTTAATTAACATATACACCAATCAGGTGTAACATCATGACCACCTGCCTAATATTGTGTTGGTCCCCCTTGTGTGTTCAAAATGCTCTGAACCATTGGGCATGGACCAGAGGACCTCTCAGGGTGTCCTATGGGGTCTGGAACCAGGACGTTGGCACTGGATCCTTTGGGTGCTCTGGCTTGTGCAGTGGGGCCTCTGTCAATCCAACTTGTTCCACTGCATCCTGTTGATGCTTGATCAGAATGGGGTGTAGGAAGTCTGGAGGTCACATCAACATGTTGGACCATTGTCATGTTCCTCCATATGTTCCTGATTGGTTGATGTTGTTGTCATGTGGTGGGGTGCATTTTCATCCAGTTATATTTATTATTTATATCCATTTGCATGAGGGAGTGTGTTTTTTGTGGGACAATGTTTATTTGGGTGTCTAAGTCTGATCAAGGTTTTCCATCAGAACACCACATAGAACCAATATGATCAATGTTATTCACTTCACCTATCAGTGGTTTTAATGTAGTGGCTGATCGGTGTATGGTGGAGGTCAAGAAGACATTTTCCAAAACCCAGTTTCCATTAATCTGACACCTTTTTATAATGCCAGTTTTAAATAAGCACCCTGATGCAGTCACGTTGCAAAAGTAAGCAACCAATGACTTCATATTTTTTCAATAACTTCTCAGATGATGCTTTAAAATAATCACTGGGAAGCAGCAGGTTTGGTTCTTCAGACAACGACATAAGCAGAAATATTTCACAGAAATGTCATTCCTGCACTGTCTAGTCTCAGATGGGTATCATGTCTTTACCGCAACACCCTCAGCACGTATAAAAAGCTTCAAGAACACTATCTCAAAGTCACCAAATAAAGCTGTCACTTAAGCCACTTGAAAAAAGCAGCATTCCATGTCTGACAATAGCCTTAAAACGTGTCAGCTTGTGGTTCGTTTGCCTCGTGGTTCGGTTTGTTTCACCTCTGACAGTTTGTTGGTAAGACGCCACAAAGCACTTGCTTATTCCTCAGTCATTTAATGCCATGCTTACATTGTTGCACTGAGCTCTATTTAGGCATCCCAACACCTGTGTTTTTCCTCGGCCGTGCTGTGGTAAGTTTAATTTAGACTAAAGCCCTGTCAACACTTCCACTGGTGTCATTTAAAACGTAGCTTTTTCTGTGTTTCTACAGTTTTAGGTCGGAAAACTGACCTTTTGTGAAGATTTTCAGAAGCTCTGTTTGCAGGGTTGATGTCAAAGTCTGCAACATTGCCTCTTCCTTCCAGACAGGGCCAAAAAAGTGCTAATGCTAACTGGACTTTAGACATGTTGGCACATAAATGCACAGTTAAACTTTCACTATATCGAGATACAGAGGCATCAGAGTCAGTCCACACGTATGATTTCAGTTCTTCCTCAATGCTCCACTGTTGGTAGCCTACTGGAATAAGTAACAGCTTTTATTTATGCTTTTGATTGGCTAACATGCCTGTAGGGTTCAGGTTGTATCGCAGCCTCGTTGTATTTTGGTGTGCTTTGAATATAATAAGAGAAACAACTCAAGTCCCTGGTGCTCCGCTGCCTTTTCTCACATATTACTGTAATAAATTATTGATGAAACCAAATCACGCTGGACATTAAGTAACAACAGACACACAATAGTGGACGCAGAATAGAGCAACACCCAACCACAAACGAACAAGTAATGCAGCTTTGTCAAACCCTGTTGTCTCACTAACTCATGTAAAGTAGTTTTGTCAATGCATCGGTTATTCACAGTGAATAAATCAAACAAAAAAAAGTAACATGCCTGAAGATTTGAAAACATATAGACTGATTCCAAAGGTTGCTTGGGCAAAAAGGTTAGTATGACCCAAAGTTGTTAATTATCGAGACACAACATCTTTGCAGGGAAGTGCTTGGGGTGGATGGACGTGTCAGCATAACGCCAGTCATTTAAATCAGTTTCTTGTGATGACTTTCCTACAACTTTAAGCCCTTTCTCATTATTCCTTTAAGCATGACAATGAAGAGTCTCCATTTTAACTGAGTCTTTCCTTGAACCTTGTTTGTTTGCCTAAGCCCCTATTAATCTCCTCCAGGGATGCTCTGACCTCGGCTTCCTATCAAGGTTAGCTAGGTGGAAAAAGTCACTCTGCTGTAATAGATAAGCAACATAAAGGCCTTTTCTTCTTCATGTGATATGTAGGCTAGTTCACTAGTCAGACTGTAGTCATAATTGGATATACTTGCCTATTTGTAGCATCTAGTTAATCCACTGACCTGTAATATCGTGGCTTACATGGTCACAAGCACAGTCACATTTTTAATTTCTGTTTTCATTTAAACAGAATTGGTTGCACGTATCGACATGTGGGAAGCAGCTGCTCATTTATGTCAAGCTCATGAGCAGCTCAAATAGGAGTGCCTTGCTCAAGAGAGGAGGGCAGAGGTAAAGGGGAGCTCGCTGTTTTCTTGCCCCATTTTCTGCAGCTGCTTCATTTATTCAAACAGGCCACCTTGCGACCACAAGGTCACTGCTCTTACCGTCAGGCCTTCGGGCCACATGGAGAAGTACTCTACTAGACATCTAAATGTAAATACCTCTCTTGTTAGTTTTTGCTCAGGCCAGGCCTTTAACAGGAATTCAAGCTGTGCTAGCGCGCCATTAGGTCCTGGCAAATGAAAAGACATAATTCAGATTATTAAGTCAGTCAGGAGGGGGTGGAGGATTGTCAGAAACACTGCGAATATTACACAAGTCTAAAATAGCCTCCTAATTGAATGTGTCAGTGTGCCCTCATCTGGCTATTACACACATTTAACTCTTTGTACCGGGTAAAATATAGACTCCCGACATGAACTCTGGCCAGTTACCATTTCAAGCAAATGCTTGCTTTTCACACTTTGACACAAAGCCCCACTGTTTTACATTGTACAGCTCCGAGGCACGAGACATTTTAAATAGATTTTATTAATCTCTTGCATTGGTGTGAAACATCCGCAGAATACTAAATAACTGCTGTGTGAACAGCACAGGTGTGGCCAGCGTCTGTCAGGAGTCTGCGCTCAGTAGTCGCACTTGGAGATTTACCAAGCATGTTAAACTGTAGCCAATTTTACAGTCCTAAATTATGCGGCCAGCTTGGAAAAATAAGGGAGAAGTCAAGGAGTAAGAGGGAGATTTGCCAGTCGAATCCCCTTACAGAAGCGTAGTGCGGACTGTCCCTGGCCACTTGCTGAAGACAAAACATATTACTAGTGAGGAAAAACAGCAGAGCTGGACTTTTCTGTCAACTGCACAGCGACAGACTCGGCAGGCCAACTGCTGGGGCAACAAGGCGCTGAAGAGGATCCACTTGAGCCGATGAAAAGTTGGGTGGATCGTGTTTCATTGAGTGGAAGTATCAGAGATCAGTGGGATTCTTTCCATCCTTAAGGAGGTTCTGGAGATTAATTCAAATTTCACCAAATATTTATGCACTTAATTTGGTATTTTATGCTGTAGAACTGTGCAGAGTTGGAACATGAGGAAATGTATTCAGTTTGTTGGTTATTTGTAGTTGGGGTTTGTTGGGACCCAACTCTCCAGGGTCAACTAGGTGTAAGAAAAAACCAGATGTTATAGGTGAGGTAAAGCAATCTGTTGCTTAGTGACAAAATTAACCCCCACAGTTGGTGCTGCTAAATTAAAGACCCAAGTAAAACCAAACGAAGGCTAACAGAGTCATAAGGAATTAACTGAAACTAAAGAACAAAACTGAACTCCCCAGCCAAAATTAAACACGATCAGAACAACAAACTAAAGAAACTGAACATGCCAGTGGCTCAAACACTCATCGCTGAAATCACAAGTAGCTCCTAACAGAGTTATGCAACTTGCTAACAGAAGTTCCATACTTCACAGAGTCACAGGTAACTTCTGAATTAGTCTTTCAGCTGCTAACAGGGGCAACAGATTCACACAAAACACATGAGAAGCACCAAGGCGAACTGAGAGGTTGGTTGCATGTTTATACTCCCCAGGTGTTACGAGGGCTGCAGCTGGATTGGATGAAGGTGGGAGGAACCGGGTTGTGGACCAGTCAGAAAGGACAGGAGGCGGGGAGAACAAGGGCTGGAGAGCAGGTGTGGAGCTCCAGGTTTAATCACCCCTGATGTCGGCCAGGTGGGATCTGGAGCTCGGCCTGTAATCAACTTCAGTCTCCACTAGCTACAGTATCTCCCCACACAGAGGCTGCTCGTCGTCCAGCACAGTTGCACCATTAAAACTGAATAAATTCTTTAACTTCTCAGGACTTCCAATAATCTAAATCTGCTCTGAAACATCGATGAAACTGTCCAATAAAAAGCACGGTAGCATCTCAAAATGCAACCCAACCTACAGCAAGAAAACAGTTCCAGACTAGAGGCAGCATGATTGCATGCAAAGTACATGGAGAGCTGCCTGCAGAGATGCATCTGTGCTTTTATGTCAAATTTATGTCCAGAAAAATGCAAAAGCTTTAAACTTACAAAGACAAACTGGGGAGGAATAAAGAAAAATAACAAACAATGCTGACATGGGAATATTTGTCAGTTATCCCTAAACATAAAGCACACCTGAGGGCATGGAAATGTCCATCAGTTTGTCAGGTATTGTCACTGATTGTGGTCAGGTACTGGTAATTTTAGATAATGGTTTACCAGGTTACTGCTAATCTATCCTGGGGGGGACATGACTACACGATCCACCCAGTAGTTATTAAGACTTTTCCCTCAAAGCAATGGCATTAGAGAAAAAGTCGAGGTGTCACCAAAATCTTTAGGATTCATCCTCTGTCCACCAATATAGACTGTTAGCGCCGACACTTGACAGTGTTCAGCACATCCGTCTGTCTCCATGTTTGATGTGTGTGGATATTGGAAGTATTGAAGGGGAAACATCTGATTATGCAAACTGAAGCAACATTATTTTGCAGCTTCATCAAGCAATGTTGGCACAAGGTTTTACAATTCAGAACATTAAGTAGAGATTATGTAAAATGTAATCTAATATTTTTACCTTTTATAAAGTCCATAATTAAACTGCATTTTTGCCAATTATCTGTCTGGCCACTTATCAGATCAGATATTAGATTTTTTTTTCCTGATTATCAGTATTGTTCATGAAAACAAGAATTTATTTTTTAAAAATGTTCCGCTTTGGCTTTTTTGCAGCTGCTTTTCTATCTGTAGATACATAAAATATAAAGAAACAAAGATGTTTCAACAAAGATTTGTGTTGGAGTTTGTGTTATTATTGATTATTAATAATAAACTATAAGTTGACCCCTAATTTAATCATATATACTAGTTTTGTCCGTTAGCTACTTAACAGTTATGCATTTACTGGATGTACATGCACCAATAGCCACAACATCCTGACCACTGACAGGTGAAGTGAATAACATTGATCATATTGGTTCTATGTGGTGTTCTGATGGAAAACCTTGATCAGACTTAGACACCCAAATAAACATTGTCCCACAAAAAACACACTCCCTCATGCAAATGGATATAAATAATAAATATAACTGGATGAAAATGCACCCCACCACATGACAACAACATCAACCAATCAGGAACATATGGAGGAACATGACAATGGTCCAACATGTTGATGTGACCTCCAGACTTCCTACACCCCATTCTGATCAAGCATCAACAGGATGCAGTGGAACAAGTTGGATTGACAGAGGCCCCACTGCACAAGCCAGAGTACCCAAAGGATCCAGTGCCCTGGTCCTGGTTCCAGACCCCATAGGACACCCTGAGAGGTCCTCTGGTCCATGCCCAATGGTTCAGAGCATTTTGGACCACATAAGGGGGACCAACACAATTAGGCAGGTGGTCATGATGTTATGCCTGGTCGGTGTATTTCTCACCAACTAACCTCAACATAAAAACTAGCTTGTGTGTTTCATATTGTGTGAATCTCCTATAACTAGGTTAAATACTGAAGTTAAAAACAGCTGGTCCAGGCAGCTCCAGATGTTTCTAACTCACTGGCATCATTAGCACCGTCGGAACAGGACCGCGGCCACTGACTGACAAACTGTCTTGTAACTTTTTTATTCCATTTTTTTACGCGCTCTCGACATCCTCATCGTTTACCCGGAGGGATAAAGACGAGCCGTTTGGTGGAACGATTGGAAGAGCCGCTGCTCTTCATATCAACTCGCCCTTCAAGTTCCATTTGATCTACACTCAGGCAGACCAGATGGGACTCTGCCGCATCTGTGGTGAGCGTCGACCAGATTTATGGAGCAAAACCTTACAACTCGCAGGGTGTGAACTTTGAGCACAATCTGTTTTTCTGACACATTTCATCCAAATAAATCCATCCTGACATCAAACAGCTTGACATCAAACAATCGCGGAATTTCATAGCCGCAGATGCGAGCCATTTACAGGAAATTGTCACAGTGGAAGACGCTGCTGAATGTACATCTTTATCCTTCACCCCCCTTCTCTGATTATGCATTCATGGAATTACCCTCCAACTTCACCTTCAACCCCAATTCAAGCTCGTTAAGTCTGATTGAGCAACAAGGAAACAACGGTGCTTGGGAATCCACCAGTTCCTCCTCGTCGGAGTAAGACATTAAGATTAAACAGCAATGCAGAGGAGTGAGAGTAAATGATGTCAAATTGGAAACAGGGTCTCTTGAGATTTCGGAACATCTGTTGGGGTGTCAGGTTGCTTTAGCTCTCGTTAGGCCTGCAGTTTACCTCATAAGGCGGCCTCCAAAAGCCTCTCTGCTCCCCCCAGGCACAGTCCACTGTTTTACAAACAACCTCAGAGCCGAGGCCAAGATTTAATGTGCCCACATTTACCTTATACCAACCTTAGCTGTCCCCAAATGCACTTTTCTTCCCACAGAACTCACTTTGGGGACTGATGGCAGAGGGACTTCTGTGCCGCTGCAATTTGTGCGTTCAATTTAGTTAGATTAAGTACTCCGATAATGCAGGCTGCTTTCCCACAGGAAAGCTGCTGCTCTTTGCTCCATGCAGTGATAGCCTCTTTGTATTTCTTCTATGACATATGAACAATGAAAGCTACATCACGCGAGCAGATATTAAAGGAGATAGATCATGTCAAACGTCAAAACACAGTCCAAGTAACGGCTGGGTCGACCTGTTCAGAGTGAAGGTCTCATTGAAAAAACACATGTCCTAACATCTCACGAAGTGTTTGTGATGTTTCTTTCTGCCTGTTTTTTCACACCGGAGGAAGAAAGGTAAAAGCATCCAAGTCTGGGTTGTCACATTAATGACACGATCGCCTCTGACGATCAAATTGCATTTGACAGTGAACTTCCGAGGCACAGATGTATCGGCTCGAGCCCAAGCAGACGCCGGCTTCGGTGCCAGACGACTGAGCAATCATTTGGAAAACACTGGCAACACCCGGTGTTTTCATTTTCAGCTCACTTTTTAACCTCTTCGTAAACTTTCAGCGGATCTTTCGGGTCCCAGATGACCGCGAGCACATTTAGCGCATGACGGATGGCCCCGAAAAGCACCAATGTGCCTGCGTGAGCGCCGTCGACGTGTTTAGACTCCGCTGAAATGCTACTGTCCATGGGATTTGAAAATTACAGTGCGAGTTCAATGAGAGCATCCAGCGTGGGGGTTAAGGCGAGGTTATCCCTCACTGCTTTCCAAAATGACTCCCTTGAGAGCTGACCTCTCTGTGTCCTGACCTCACGGTGCTAAAGCCGTAATCTCTGTCAAGTTTCTTTCTAACTCCTTCGGTCTCCATATTTCCTCTCTGTTGTTTCTGCGCTCTCCCTTCGACTGTTTACTCTTTACATCACTTAGTTTTATTTTTCTCAGTCCTCCTCCCAGTTTTCTCCCCTTTGCTCTCTCCTTCCCTGCTCAGAGTTTTTCTCTGTGTCTCCCTCAGCTATGCAGCCATACTGCCAGGGCTGACTCTTTTGATTTGAGTGCAGTACATGTGGTTGAAATCTGAGGCCTGCCTCACTGCCAAGCCACAGGCCCTGTAATGGAGCGCTGGCGCAGGAGAATAAGCCATTGTTCTTGGTGCAGTCGGTGGATGAATAGATGGAGGGAGGGAGATCTCTCTGCTTTTTTTTTTTTAGTTTTCTTTTTTTTTTTTTAAAAAGCACTGACTCTTGCTGAACACAGCCCCTGGGGTCAAAGGGGAGCTCCATAATCTCGTTGTAAATCCCACTCGGGGCAGCAGGGGAGGAGAAGCTGCCTGGGAGTCATTTACAGACACAGGATGCAGAGATGTTAGCGAGGCGAACGGTCCAGTCTCGGTTTCCTGGTCTGTCTGAGTGCACATTGAAATGACATCAACGAGAAACTGAGAGTCTTGTACTTGACTTTAAATTTAATATAATCCTTTATAATTACTGTTCACAGTGTATGCCTCAGGAACTTCACTTTTAAAAGTAAAAAAAAACAAAAGCAATTAAGTCAAAAAACCAATTAAAGGAGTGAAAGTATGAATTTATTTTACTATTAAGTTGATCAACATTTGACAGTTGATGGCAGATTTTTTTTAAATAGCATTTTTCTATTATTTAACTGACTTTAAGCATATTTTCAGCCTTTTCATGGTGGCATTTTTTAGCACCTTTCATCCAACCTATGGGTAAAATAAATTAACTGTGAAGATCAACTCATCAGCCCATCCGCTTTTTATTAGCATCTTTTTATTAGCATCTCTATTTTGGCTTCATGACATGCAACTTTAGTGTTTGGGCTCACCTCTCGTCAGTATGGACCAATTCTGAAATAGTCAACAGCATTAAACAACACAAAGAGTTAGCAATTAGCAGGCGAACATTGTGGAGCATTAACAGAGAGAGAGGAGCTGGTGGAGACCAAAACGGAGCCAGAAACATGATTCCAATTAAATGATAATGTGGCATTTGCTAACCTAATAGGTGTCATTGGGTGACTTTGTCCCCTTTTTTAACAGCATAATTGTTAGAAAATGTTCTGAAAATAACTCCACATGTTAACCAACAAATGAGCTTTGAGAGAGGTTCGTTTGCATAATCAGAAAACATGCAGTGCTATGTAAATGTAGAGGAAATAAACGGATGGAAAACAGGGTTCAGCTGGACCGGCGAGTCTCTTCCAGTGACTTTTGCAAGTGAAAGAAACACGTGGACTCCCAACAGCTGGAAAAGCTAACAGTGTCCTTACATATTGATATTTAAACCTTATGCTAAGAATGAGTCACGACTGGTTGAACTTGATTTGTGAACTCTTGCCTGAAGTTAAAGTTTGCAGCATCGGACCAACAAGGACGGATGTTGTTGTTCCTTGTTTTAGGACTGTGACTTTGGATTTGACATAGTTGGATTGACATGGTGCTGCAGCTGGGGATGTGATGCATACGGACGATAGACAGCTGTTGGGAAGACCTCTTCTTGGAGTTTATGATGAGTATTGTTGACTTTGTAGCAGCCCAGGTTGGGCCTTTTTGATGCACTTGGACTAAAAAAATGTTTACTCACCTCAGCCTTTCTATCTTCGCCACTGTTTAATGGAAGGTGACGCTCTTGGCTGCATAAGGTCATGCATGTGTGATCAGCTTCAGCCCTGAAGTGGCTGAAAAAGATTACCTTAGTTGAATAAAAGGCTTTGATCGTATTCTAATGATGTTTTTTAAAGCAAAATAACAAGTAACTGGCTTCAGTAGAGCAAAAATGACAATATCTACCTCTGAAATGTAGAAGCTGAATTAAATGTAACTACAAAAGTACCTGAAATTGGTGCTGAAGTACATTTAAAAAATAAATTCTCTACTTAAAATACAATCACTGGTCTTCTCCTGAAACACTGCCTCAGCTAGAGTAACTTTACCTCCAAGCCTGTGTGGCTCTGATTATTTGCTTACAGTCACTGGTATGACCTTTAAAACGGTTTAATCTGAATGATTATAGTTTAGAGGAGGACAGTCCATTCCGTCGTGATGATGGGCCGCTGCATAACTGTGATTTTAAATACATCTGGACTCGATTTGCCCCCTTCACTGTACAAACCAGGATCAGGACGCAGGAGTCTGACAGTTTTTAACTCAATTAAATGGGTGTTTATGGCCGAGGGGGACGGTGAGTGTGCAAATTCTTCCTGATTAGTCACACCAGCTGCAGTCACAAGCTCCCCCTCCTAATAAACCTCACCTCCCCTATAGGTTTTATGACACGTAAAGGGTTAAATTTGCCTGGCGAAATCTTTTTGTTTACCTCACTGGATGCAGCCAAATCATTAAAAAGACTACAATGGATCAAGTGACCCCAGCTCATTAAAATTTATGGCGAAATGAGATGGGAGTGCTGGAAAGTTGAAGCGGTGTCATCTTGAATCATGGGAGCTGCCAGCCTGCTGGGACTCTTGGTGCCATAAGGTCCTGAGGTTTCCCTGCGCAGCTTTCCCATCAAATGGTTTCACAACAGGGCCTGTACATCAAGGCGGCCCACACTCCATTAAACGCCATCATTGTTTTTACTAAGAAAGCTGTAAAGCGAGGCTAATCTAAGAGCTGATGTCAGAGCGCTAACCTAATGGGGAGATGCCCTCTCGATGTGATCGGACGTTTACGAGGCGGTGTGAAGCTGTAACTTTCTTCTCACAGACGGGTTGTTGGGAAGCGTTGGACGAAAGTGACGACAAACCACCGTGAAGTCGGTTCCCGGTGCCCAATCAAATCGCCACAGAACGGGGTTTAAACGTCCTCTCACCGAGCGTAAATGCTCATGAGTAGTCGCCCTGTCTAACAGCGGTGCCACGGCCAGCCCTGTGTATTTGTTTAGCAGGATTTCTCCTTGGATACTCGGGTCAGAGAGTCTCGTGCTGCTTGAATAGCAGGAATTTAAAAGTGGACCAATTTCGACTGTTGCATGCAGAGCTGAATATTTTATGAACAGACTTTGTTTTCTCTGTGTGTCATCGGCTTTGGCTGCTAAACATTTCCTCATGCAGAGATAGGCATTGATGCAGACTCAGGGCCCTGTTCGCCAAAAGCATTTTAAGCCTAAGATAATCATAAAATCCATCTTTAGAAAAACTCTTGAAATGTTTTCCTCTGAGGCTTCTTAACGCTCTGAGGAATTGTTGTAGATGGTCTGGTGCCTCCTACCTACTTACTTGCAGAAAATGTACAAAAACTGTGTTTGATGTGGAAAAAAAAACACAAATAAAACCCTAAACAAGGGAAAGGGCGCCAGTCAGACCTCAAATAGTAGAAAACTATGCAGAAAACATGACATTTCTGTTTAGTTTCATGCATTAATTTGAGGAGCATTGCAGTCTTCATGCCTTCAGACCGAACATGTGATGTTTGTCATTCATGATTTTATATACACAAGTTAAAATGCATAAAATTAGGTACATAAAAATCCATTGTGGCAGTTGAGCTCATAAAGGGCCACCATGATTAAGCCTCCTGTGACGCCTAATGCCAACCAAGTTCTGCTTTGGGCTTCTGTCTCTTCTGTTCTCTTCCTATTTCAGTGTCTTTTTTGGCAGTTTGCTATTAAGGGTACAGAAATGGTGGCAGAAACAGTTGATGGCATCAGTCATTGTGTGATTTCAAACTTAATCTGAATTAAAGGACAACGTCTACCTTGTGCCGTCACGATATTAATAAAACATTACTTACTTGAATTTACTTTCACCCATTCACATAAAACTTAAATCTTTCTTTTTTCACTTTGAAGCATAAAGCATGACTTTGTTGTTTGCAGCATACACTCTATGATTTAACGCTAATTCGTGGCTTCCGCTGCTGACTCGAGCTCATAAACTTACACATGCTACTATACACGCTACTCTAAAATGAAATATTTCAATAAGTGTTGGATGGATTACAATTTGTACAAAATCCATGTTTCCCTCGGGATGAATCCTAATGACTTTGTGATTTTTTGTCTTGGTAGCAGAGGTTCCTAATCCTGAGTGGACTGGCTTTGTTGGCCTGTGCAATAAAACAGTTGCCATATGTACCAGCGGTAGATGCTTTATCAGTAGCAGCAACAAAACTTTTCAATAGAATTTTTGATAGTTTCACAAAAATGCATTTGATACAAAACCTTTATAAAAGCATAGGACAAAGATGCAAACTTCACTTGACCCATTACAGCTTATCATATCCTTTGATAATGGAACCTCTTTGCCCTCCGTTGCTCTCCAAGGCTTCAGTGCAGGTCTCCCAAGGCATGCTAGTCTGTAACCACCTGGGCTGTTGGAGGCTGCAGCCAGCAGTGACCAGCAGTTACCCATAGAAGAGGGATTTAAAAAGACCTCCACTCCCTGCACCTGTGTCCCCTTCAGGTGAAACCTTGTCCTGGTCCACCACTTGGTATCTTCACCTCAGCTTGCTTTCTTTATTTAATGGGTATCAAGATGACAATCCTTTACCCGTATTTGTCATTATTTTTGTATGTAAACACATTTATTTGTGTGTTTTTCATAGTTGTGTTGACATAAAAAGAAACATTAAAATTATTAGTACTTCTTTAATTTAGTGGTCAAAACCAAGTTAGCTGGTTAAATTAAAATACAGCCTTTCCTGATGATCCTTAATTAATTATTAATGAATAAAAATTATCAATATCTACTAAAATTGAGTATTTTATTGTGATGTTTTTTCAGCTACATTGCCACTACGATGTTTTGCAAGTTTTTGATGTACATCTATGACCAAATACCATCAAACCTAATGGCTTTTACCACAGCCTCTACTGTACTTTGTATTTACAATTATTAGAATTAAAAGGAACTAATTAAAATACTAAACATTAGCATGTTAATAAGGAGTCTCTAAAGGGACATTGGCAGAAAAAAATTAAAATGTAAGTTTCTCGTGCACACGAGATAATTCCCTGTTTGTTCACTGCAGGCACACAACAGACCATCAGTTCATCTCGGCGTGCTTGTCTGAAAATAATAATACAGGAAAGATATTCACCGATTCAGACTTCCGGCGTCAATAACTCATTAGTGACACGTTGTCAAAACATAATCGATGCCTCTTTCCATCGTTGTCAGGTAGACAATGTGCTACAAGCCCAGCTTTATCAACAGTAGCTGTCTTTCAGGCTGCAGAAATAACACTGGTGTCTATGAGCAGCCGGCTGGGCGATGAGTGCACAGGGACCGTCTGCAAATTACAATTTTGCAGACGGTATGATTTTTATATCTACATGTATGTCAAACCAAGTGTTGTGGTCTGATCAACAGGAGCCAGTCGATGGCTGCAGTGATTCTGGTGACACTACAGTGTATCAGGGTGACGTTATTGTATATTTGTATGGTGTCTTTCTACGCTGTTGCAGTGGTTTTACAATTTGCAGACGGTCCCTGTGCACTCATCGCCCAGCTGGCTGCTCATAGACACCAATGTTATTTTTGCAGCCTGAAAGACAGCTACTGTTGATAAAGCTGGGCTTGTAGCACATTGTCTACCTGACAACAATGGGAAAGAGGCATCGACTATGTTTTGACAACGTATCGCTAATGAGTTGTTGATGCTGGAAGTTCACGTGCACACAAGAAGCTTACATTTTAATATTTTTCTGCCAGTGTCCCTTTAGGGGCTCCGTAAGTTAACATAGCCATGGCCACAAGCTAAATACAGCCTCACAGAGCTTTTAGCATGACTACTGTGTAATAATGTTCTTTCTCATCATCAACCCTGGACGGTTTCCTGTGCACTGGTCCTTCTGACCTCTTGCTAGGCCAAGACTTTTTGCTGTTTCTTCCACGGAGCCTCAAGGCTAAAGTAACACAGCGAGAAGCTCAATATCCATGTTGTCGTAGTGAATAGAGGATAAACGGCCTGTTATAGCAAACCACCGAGCTTTCAGCAGCTTCTCTCTACTTGGTTTTAACATCACAGGATAAAGCAGCCACTGTCTAAAAGGGCAGCTGTTTCCTACCTCCCCACATTTCTCTGGAAGGTGATGTATGAGCTGGTCAGGAAAATGAAATGGAGAGGTCCTCCAAGAGTTAAAGGCATGAGGTCACAGTAGCTGCTACCACTGGTGCTCCTGGCCCTGCTCCTCTGCCCTTGTACAACAAGCCCAACATGTGTGAAGGATTACAGCAATAGCAGATAATCAATAAAATTCACAACACATTTGATGTGATGGATGCCTCCCCGCTGCCCTCTGCGCTCACATCGTCATTACTAGTCGCGCTGACCGCGGTGATCCATCCTGATCAACAGTGAAGGTGTCAGACTCGGCCATAAAAGTCGTTGTAGCCGAAGTGCTGCAGCTGAGTTTACCCCTTCACACCATTTCCCTTCCCACTGAACCTTAGCTTATCTCCCTCGGTGAAAGTATAGGATGTCTAGGTCACAACAAGACACTTGACTGATGAGGGCAAGAGGAATGGTTTCGGTTTACCGCCGGCCAGAGGGAATCCCAGTCGATTTGAAAAACACCACATGGGCACAGTTGGATGCTAAGTGTGTGTCTTGGAGGACCAACCAGAGTTAGGATTCCTGACTGGCAGTGTGATGATTCACAAACACCAGGGGAGCCGGGTGATTGATCCCGCTCAGTGTGCTCAGAAGCCTTGAATGGAAGTTGGCACCGACTGTGGTACATGCAGATATATCAGCGTGTTGTGTGATTGCTGCGCCGATTCCCCAAAGTCTTAAATATTAAGTATCTCTGTCTGGCCGGTTGTGATTAGCAGAGACTGATGTTTCCATTCTCTGCAGTGCTGCAATATTATTTGGGGAAAATAGTTTTTTTGGTTTCCTGTGTGTATATCAAATTCTGTCATCCCGGGCAAGAAAATCATGGAATATTACCCAAGTACTGGGGAACAACAAGAGGGATGAAAGAATCAGGTTTTCCAGAGCACAAACTGGTTTCATATCAACAGTTCATACAGTGCATGATTTGTTTAATATTACAGGCAGCTGTCATGCAAAAGTAGACAAGCAGACAAACTAGTATTCATGTCAGCACTGTGTGACTGTGTGTAAAATGTAATAGAACCTCCAACCATCCATCCATCATCTATACACCACTTAATCCTCTGTAGGGTCGCAGGGGGCTGGAGTCTATCCCAGTCAACTTGGGCGAAGGCAGGGGACACCTTGGACAGGTCGCTTGTCTATCACAGGGCTACACATATAGAGACAGACACCAAGCACACTCTCATTCACACCGACAGATAATTTAGAATCATCAGTTAACCTCAGCATGTCTTTGGACTGTGGGAGGAAGCTGGAGAACCCGGTGAGAACCCACAGGGAGAACATGCAAACTCCACACAGAAAGATCCCAGGCGTCCTAACCGGGACGCGAACCGGGGATCTTCTAGCTGTGAGGCGACTAGAACCTGCAAAATTGATTTAAAAAACAAAAATTCACAAAACTTGACATGCTTGCTGAGTTTTTGAGTGAAAAAGTTACTGCACTTCACACCACACCAGAAAAGGAGGCATTTCTACTCTGCTTAATTTACCTGTATCAGTTTATTATATCATTCTTCTAGAAAATCTACAGTCTTGTCATATACTATGATATAAATGTCATTCCATGAGCACATGCACTTACTTTCGTTTAGGTCTGGTTCTGACATGGGCTGTAAAACTCTTTCAGATTCATCCAGGAAAGTCTAAATTTAACATGTCTGGGTCGTCTTGTTTGTTTGTATGGCTACATTAGCAACACTGGCATATACACCGATCAGGCTTAACATCATAACCACGTCCCTAATATAGTCTTGGTCCCCCTTATGTGCTCCAGAACGCTCTGAACCATTGGGCATAGACCAGAGGACCTCTCAGGGTGTCCTATGGGCGCTCATGTCACAAGGTCTTTTTTTAATTCTTCTGGAGAGCTACATCTTGTGAGTTTTCTTAGTTGTTATCTACAAATGAAAGCCATCTAGTCTGACTCACTGGATGTAGATCAGAAACATCAACTTGAGAGCAGCAACCTTTGCCAATAGCAAATGGCTCTGGCCTCCCTGCATCCAAATGTACCACCAATACAGTTCAACCATCATTATTCTGCAGGGCCACCAACGCTACAATCCTGAGCATTTTTCACCATACAGCGGAATAACATTGAAGTGCAGCCGAGCATTCTCCAGTGTTGACGCAGCACTGTGAAGATCCGTAAACCAATCAGGCATAACATTATGACCACCTGCCTAATATTGTGTTGGTCCCCCTTATGTGCTCAAAAATGCTCTGAACCATTGGGCATGGACCAGAGGACCTCTCAGGGTGTCCTATGGGGTCTGGAACCAGGACATTGGCACTGGATCCTTTGGCTACTCTGGCTTGTGCAGTGGGGCCTCTGTCAATCCAACTTGTTCCACTGCATCCTGTTGATGCTTGATCAGAATGGGCTGTAGGAAGTCTGGAGGTCACATCAACATGTTGGACCATTGTCATGTTCCTCCACATGTTCCTGATTGGTTGATGTTGTTTCCATGTGGTGGGGTGCATTTTCATCCAGTGACCTTTGGGATTTCCATCAGCATGAGGGAGTGTGTTTGTTGTGGGAGGATGTTTATTTGGGTGTCTAAGTCTGACCAAGGTTTTCCATCAGAACACCACATAGTACCAATATGATCCATGTTATTCACTTCACCTGTCAGTGGTCAGGATGTTGTGGCTGATTGGTGCACATAGTGAACTATTAAGCAGTTTATCAGTTAATGACAGACAGATACCCGATCGGTTTGTAGAACCAGTCAAGTCTAGTTTCTAGTTTGATCAGTTATCCGATCTTCCCTGCTGTTGGTTTTGCTTCTTCTGTTGCTGCAGCTCAAGTAGCTTCAGTAAATCCTCGCATAATCAGGGGCGAAGATAGAACGGAAAGCTCATCCTTGATAATCCCTTAACAGGAATTTAATGTAAGTTATTGTCATGAGAGTTCTCTCTGTTTTCATCTTCCTGCATCAGGTACATGAAAACAGCTTCCCTCCTCTGGGCTCCACACTGTGAGCTCAGACCCCATTATCTCCCAGAATAACTTCACTCTTGGTTTATTTATTTATATTCATTTTTCAGCAGAAACAAAATGAATAACCCTCTTAGCATTCATCCCCTGTTGTGCTGAACAAGGAGAGCTTGAAAGCATTTTATCTCTTGAACTCTGACTCAGCAAGCTTGTGGCCAATAGATGACATAAAAGGTAGCAAACTATTGATTTCCTGTATTCACATTCTTCTTACTAAGTGTTTGTGTCTCAGAGCAGCTTACACCATTTGAATCTTGAGGTTTTGTGCTTTCCCCCTCAAGTATAGTTCATGAAATCTGATTCACAATGGTTCAGTGACCTCCAGTCAAGTTAAAGCAAGACTCCAGTCAAAACGTAATGCTATAAGAATAGTCTGGTACATGACTTGAACTCAAGTCTGCTGGCTGAATGTCTGCTGACTTGGACCACTCCTCTTAACATGGAATTGTGGAGTTTTGTTCCTCTTCGTTGGGCAAAATCGTGGCTCCTTCGTTATTAAATGGAGTGATGACAGAGCGTCATTAAAATGGGTGATAATGGCCAATTGAGCCTCCTAGAAAGTGGAAGAGGTCCCCACTGGCTCATATGTATGGGAAAGATGGACCATGATAACACTTACTGAGTGATATGATGATGTTTGAAACGAGTGTATACAGTTCAAAAGTCTATGTATATGCATATGAACATCTATCGCTGCCATTTGAGCATCTGTCTCTAAAGAGGGCGGCTGTGGCTCAGGTGGTAGAGCGGGTTGTCCACAAGGTTGGCGGTTCTGTCACCATTGGAGTGTGAATGGGTGAATGTGAAACAGATTGTACACTGGAAAGCAAGAAAAACAAATGTATTTCAAGGCACTTTTACCTTGAAATAAGTGAAAAAATCTGCCAACAGAACAAGTGAAAACTTGCTTGGTCAGATTTCTTGAAATAAGATATGATATTTAGAATATTGAGGTCTTAAAATTAGCAGGGAAAACTTATTTAAGCTATATTTTACCAGCATTGTCAAGCTGAGGTGTCTTAGAATAAACCAGACATGATAAAGAATTAGTATTTTTTCACTTAAAAATAGATTTTTGTTTTAATAAGTTTCAGCTTCTTAATTTGAGACGTGTTCAACTTATTTTAGTTGTATTATCGTGGCTCTTCTCTAGATTTAAGACCATCTTGTACTTGAAATCAGATCACACAGATTAATTGAAGCATTTTGAGATATAATGTCTTCCCTAATATTGAGTGGTGTTTGACAGCATTTGAAGGTGTTGTGTTTTAGGTGAAGCCAGCTACGCCCAAAAGGAGGTGTTTTAACTCAAAAGCAGACATTTGCTTTGTTTTTTTTTTTACACATTTTACACATGCAGCTGTTTTCTGATATGAATTGGTGATTTTCCAATAAAATGCATTTACTTTATTTCTTAAATCCAGATTATTTATCTGATACAAACAACAGCTCAGCTTGAAACATGTATGAAATGAAATGAACCTTGTTTCTGGTAAAATACAACTAAAAACAAGATAATTTCAAGATTGTTTGACTTAACAAGATATTTAAGATGCGTTGTCTTAAAACACGTCCCTCCATCTTGTTGAAATGTTACCTGTAAAGTGAATTTATCTTAAATCAAGTGGGTTGAGACAATCTGACTAATAATAAGACGAATAAACTTGGTAAGATGTTGAGTTTTTGCAGTGTAAAGCGCTTTGGATACCACTAAGGTAGAAAAAGGTGCTATAAAAGTGCAGACTATTTACCATCTAAAGCATCGGTGTGTTGTGAAGATGTTGTTTTTACGGAGCACAGTGGCTGTGATCAGCGCGTCATGTTATATCTTAAGTAACATGACTAAACCCTCCCATCATCAGGGCTGAAGATACAAAGAGAAGCTCATCCTGAATAATCCCCTAACAGGGATTTACTACACGGTATTATCAGGAGAGTACTGTGAAATCGTGGGCTCCACAGTGCCTCAGTGTGGGCTCAGACCCCATTATCTCCCCCATAATACTTCACTGGCATCAGCTCCGCAGACGAGGAGGCCTCGTTCACGACGGGACACCCAATTGGCTTGATTTACGAGGACGTTAATAAGGGGAGGAAACCACTTTGCCTCGCATATATCCGAGGATTACGTTTCACGGTGAATGGGAACATTCAGCTGTTCAGTTCCTGAGTGCATGTCGACGCTGATGAGGAGGATCCTGAGGGACAACCCAGCGTGGCTCGCCCTGCAGCGACGGATTATTACGTGTCAACTACTTGAAAAACAACTATTTTCAGGAGACTGGACGTGATCCAATCATGTTCGCCATTTAAAGTCAGTTTTCATTGGAAATTGAAGGTTCCTGTGTGTTTCTGAAGAGTAATTGGACTTTAAATGCTCAATGTAGAATAATTACATGTGATTTTCACTCAGAGCAGTTTTTTGCACGCTCACAGAGAAGCATTCATAAGCTCTCACTGTACACGTGGGGGCTGCGGTCATCGCTGGTGATATCGAAAACCCCACACCGCTCGGGAAAATAGCAAAAGCAAAAAGGCAAAGTGGTGCAGTTTTACCACAGGTCTGCTTCCTGTACGGGATAACACCAGCAGCTTTGCATAGGTTGGGAAATTATGAGCTAATATCCATTTATTTACTGCTCTTTCCCTGTGCACGACTTTACATTTATTCTTTCTAAACAGACATTGGTTTCCATTTGTTTCTCTCAAGTTTGTAACTGTAAGCATTTTTGTTAAGAAATCGAACCTCAAACTTATCTTAGAGTAATATGCTGCCTGGAGATGTTTGTCTGAATGATTTTATAACGTGCTGATGTGTTAACTTTCCCTGAAGCTTCAGTTGGTTTTGCCCAACAGGACACACTGTGGTGTAAAAGTAAATCCAAATGGCTCAAATCAAGGTCACGGCTCCTTCAGCTGCCATCCTTGGATTTGCCTTTGAGGAAAACTTTGGAAAAACTGACACAACAATGGTAAATTCAATTGTATTGTCTGGTGACTAGTCATAGGAAACACTCTAAACAGCTGCTGGGTGTTAAAATGTGCATGAACGAAGAAATGCTCCACAGGTTAGCTTGTTCTATAGTGTTCAGGGTATTTCAAACTGTGTGTAATCATGGCACAACGTTAGCTTGGACTCAAGGATGAACTGATGAGATTTTGTTGGTCAAAGGTTCTTCTGATCTTACAGCACCATTTTGGCTATAACTCAAAAATTCGTACGGTAAATATAACTAAACTCGAGCAAAATTTTACAGATATCTAATAGTATAAGCAACAAAGTGATGACATTTTACAATCAGTGAAAGTCCGGACAGACATGGATGTAAACCACCTGCTGCCCTGCCATCCACCCCAACCTCTCCTGCTATCCCTCCCTCCCTCCTCTTCCCCACTCCCAACCCAACCAGTCGAGGCAGATGGCCGCCCTCCCTGAGCCTGGTTCTGTCGGAGGTCAGGCTGCCCATGTTAACTTGTGACTATCCCCAGTTGACATGGGCGTGTTTCCTGGATAATCAGCAGGTGTTGAACACCTGGCAGAAAGAAAAACATCTATACAGGTGAAGTGGGTTGCTTGTTGTGTTACTCATTGGCACAGTGAATAAGATGCTCGTCTTGCATTCTATACGTCTGGATCGCATCGGTTCGAATCCTGTCACCGTATTGAAAATTATGTGTTTTTTATTTTGGCCAGCACGTTTGGTTTTGGTGTCTGCAGATGATACTGACATGATATAGACTTTATTAACATGTGATGTTGACCTTTTTCCGGCGACGTCGTCTTTCTGTAGTATCTTTATCTTCACACACCGGGCAGGTCTGATCGTGACGAATCTGGGAACGGAACATCTGGAGCAGCAAATATCACCAGTTCACCTGGAACACCGGCACACATACATACATACATACATACATACATACTTGGCGCTCTTGCTGATGACCACATCCGGTCTCAGGAAATGAAAAAACATTTTCGTTTCTGTCTGTTATTGATTTTATTTTTTGTTATTCTAAATTTAAAGTGGAAAATCAAAGCATTTTAAAATTTCGTATATGCCTTTTTGATCATGAAAAGGAAAAATGCCTTGTATTTCACATTTAATTTTTGTATTTTAAAACGAAAATCAAAAAGACACTTGTTTTTTTGTTTTTCAATACCTGTTTCAGAACGGAAAATCCAATTGCCAACATATACACGGACCAAAGAGCTGTGTGATGACGTGTTATAAATATGTGCTATACAAATAAAATTGAATTCAACTGCACTGAATCGAATTGTAACTCAACAGTGATTCCAAACAACAAGCTTCAGGGCAGAAAAATAAAGTACCAGAAGCTGCACTTCCTTGAATGGCCACTAGAGGCCGGCAACAAAATCAAGTCAATCCCTGAAGACCTCCATGTTAAAATGTCCAAATTTACAGCAGAAATAAACATGTTTACAGCCTGGTACAAAAACAGTTTTGGTCTCCATAGCTAATATTCTTGTTCATGACAACCGTATGGGGTACAATTTATATGTAACTCCTCTGTTTAAAATGTAGTAATGCTTTAAGTTACACCTGATTAAGGATCAGAGGACAGTCCATGGACCATCTCAGCTCTGCTCACGCTCCACCTTTTTCTACACTGAGCATCACAACCGCTTTTTAGGAAACATGTGGGTGACATCGTGGGGAGGGTCTGTCCATCTTTGTAAACTCAGAGTGTGGCCCCCCAAAGAGTCTTGATCTCGGCATCAGTCTGGAATCACATCAAGGGACAGCAAAAACTGAGACGGACTAAATCAACAGAAGAGCTGTGGAAGGTTCTCAAAGACTTTCAACTATCAACCTGCCAAGTATGTTTAAAGACGATGCTCTTTACACCAAATGCTGATCTGATTCAGGCTTTTTCTGTTTACTGCACTTTGTATGAAGCAATCCTCACTTTACCTTTAGCGCCTAAAACATTTGCACCAGACTGTATGTAGTTTAGATAAATACTGCATCATCGTTGGTGATTTTTAGGGGGCTGATGGTTCTGTTAGGCCAGGCTGGGTCCCTGATATTAATGTTTGAGTTTGTCGTATGAATTCCCGTGCAAAACTCAAAATCTTTATTATCTCATGTGAAATTCATGCCAGGTCACTCTGCTCGCCTCATCCATCTCGAATTAATCCAGCTTAGAGACACGTTAATCTCAGCATGGAGGTAAGAATCCAGGCAGACAGAATGAATCAGGTGGCCCAGATTCATTTAGGGTGAAAGTGCCGGGTGTTTGGGAAGCACCTCATTTGTCAGTTGGTGGTGCCATCCACAAAACTCTGAACTCCTGAGATTATCCGTTGGTCCATAGGTGTACAGTGAGGCGCCATGCTGTGAAATCCCCTTCACCCAAGCTTAAAAAAGATGTGGCACCTAAATGTGAAGAGGCTGTTGTGTAGTCAAATGGTATCGCTTGCATGTGACAGTTGTGTCTTCTCATGCTCCATTTTCAAGCTTAATACCTACTTTTTAATGTCTTTTCTCTGATAGATGTACATAAAAATTGTTGTCCTGCTACACAGCAGTTGACATTGATCTGGATATAGATCAAACTGTGGTAAATTTAGCTGAAAAAATACGAAACAGAACAGAAAAAAACTTCTATTAATTTGTGGATGAATGTAATATCTAATCCCACGTTCTCATTGAAATGATAATTGGCCCAAAGTGGTTCTTTTTTTTGACAAATAGCACCTGTAGCCCTGCTTTGCCCAGTTTTAAATGAGCTAAACGCACACCCCCTGCTGTCGTCTCTGCTCTCAGTGTTGCTCCAAACATTCACATTTCCTACAAAATGAAAGTAAATGCCGAGTTTAGGGCTCATTTATGACACAGGACCTGTCTTTGGAGGCAGATGCTGTAGTTGATGCACAATAGAAAGTGACCTCACAGAAAGAGTGTAACGGTCTGGATTCGAAACTGAAGCTTGTATTACGAAGCAAATCTAGTGATGTGACGTGTAAGACTATTCTTTTGGCTGCCATCTTGGTGATCTTAAAAATGGTCTTGGTAAAATATAATATTTTTCGAACCGGTAAGTTGTTATATCATGATACAAATGCCTTTAGAAGACTTAAATGGCTTTAAAACTTTTTGCAGTCAACGAGTAAAAAAATCAAGCAAGTAAGGCAGGAGTTCCCTCCACTGAATATTTGCAGTAAACATCAGTCAGGCATAACATCATGACCACCTGCCTAATATTGTGTTGGTCCCCCTTATGGACATGAACCAGAGGACCTCTCAGGGTGTCCTATGGGGTCTGGAACCAGGATGTTGGCACTGGATCCTTTGGGTGCTCTGGCTTGTCCAGTGGGGCCTCTGTCAATCCAACTGGTTCCACTGCATCCTGTTGATGCTTGATCAGAATGGGCTGTAGGAAGTCTGGAGGTCACATCAACATGTTGGACCATTGTCATGTTCCTCCACATGTTCCTGATTGGTTGGTGTTGTTTCCATGTGGTGGGGTGCATTTTCATCCAGGGACATTTGGGATTTCCATCAGCATGAGGGAGTGTGTTTGTTGTGGGACCTGCTTAGGTTAGAACTGAGCCACCATGAAAATCCAAGGGTGAAACCTAAAGTTACCTCGCTAACCCCAAATCCTGCTACATAGCACATGAGTTTGGGTTTTTCCACATGATTTCTACGAGTGCTTTGGTTTCCTCCCACAACCCAGAAACATGGTTCAGACACAACTGGCGACTTCTCCAGGGTGGACCCCGCCAGCAGGAGAACCGCATGTAGCTTGTGGACATCAGACATCCTCTTCCACTTGTCAGAAGGACTGCTTTTAATATTAGTTTGATGTTTTGTTTATAGAGGAACGAGCGGCTGCTGAGTAATGTCCTCTGGAGCCAGTCAGCAATCTTCACCAGGATCAGGACCAACATCTGTGCAAGAGGAACGACTCCAGCTCAACTGGACTGACGTGCACCAACTAGTGCGTGCACCTGTTTGTGACCTGGGCATGAGCAACGACACAGGAGCACGGCGGCATGGTTTTATGAAATTGGATTATATTAAGTATGCAGATAAACAACAGGGAAGTTCTGTGGTTTGAGGAGTCACTGTGGTCATCTGGACGCTTTCCCTCCCCTGCTAGAACTGTCGAAGCACACTGCAACACGAAACTACAATTCTTTCCTGGCGCTTTCCACTTTCCAGGGGTTGATTGATCGTTCCGTGCTAAAAGGTATGAGAGTGCGCATTTTAAATACCTTCTTGTCTCTGTGGCGAACTCCATCCATCAGCCCAGAACAAAAACCCCACAAAGGATTTCCCGTTGCAGCTTGACACAGATGTACACGTAAAGTCCAATTCGCACAGAGCCTATAGCGATTTAAAGCTACTTAACTTTCATAAACTTCACTTCTGAGTGTTGTTAAATTCATGCGCCTCGTGACATGACATGCGGTGAATAACAAATGTCAGTGCTGCAGTGTGGTTGGGAAGGCCGGTTTTTCAGCAGCGCCTCGGTTCAGCCGGTTCAGTCGGGTTTCCCAGCCAGCCAGCCGAGCTCGGCTGTCGAAACCCGTCCAAGAGCTCGGAGGCACCGTCGTGGGATTATTGTTGTTTTTCAGTCATGCGGCCGAGAACACCATTTGTCATTTGACGTCGATCACGCACATTGCTTTTGCAGATTATCCACATTTGCATAGAATTCAAACTGGAAGCGTCGTCCTCTCGCCCGCGGCTCTCTCTCCTGCGTGTCTGGAAAGTGCAGACAAGAATATTGATGTATTGACATCCACTTAGACTGTCACAGCGAGATCATACGCCAAAAGAAGGTTAACATAAATTAAAAGTATTTGGCGGCTGTTGTTTTTTTTTTTGGTTGTTAGAGGCTCGGGGGTGATGTCAGTTTTCGACTTAAACTATAAAAGCTGCTGTTACTGTGGAAAAACCTGGAAGGAGAACACAGTTTCCCTGTAAGTCAAATACATCACCCTCTCTGCTCTGTTTGGGAGGTCCAGCTACCTGCAGCGTCCCGTCAGCCCTGCACTGTCTTGTCAAGTGTCTGCAGTGACTAACAAAGTCAAATCCCCCCCCCCCTCTGTCTGCACTCGCCAGTTAGACGTGATTATAATTCCGATGCCGTGGCCGAAATTCCTTGTGGAAGCCTGTGGAATTAGTTTCGAGTGGGAATCCAGAGACGGGCCGTGGTCAGTCTCACTGTCAGCAGGCAGGCGAAGGCGTCCCGGCGTTTCACTGCGAGTCAGACGCTCAGAACGTAATGCTTCCCAGACCGCGAGCTGGCGGATGGGTTTCTAGATATCTAATAAATGCGTTTGCTCTTTGGGACAGCTTGGGATCCGTGCTGATGTGTCTTCATCAGTAGGTTTTGAAAGCAACGAGGCAGAAACAGTCACCAAAGGGGGCGCTACGAAGAGGTGAGGGAGAACTTAGCCTTCCCAAATTTTAAAATACCTTTTCATCTTGGGTATTATTGCAGTGATCGCTGAGATTGAGAATGACCAACTAACACGTTCCATAATGGTTCATGACAGTTCCAAAATCTAAGTTCTGCTGCCGTATTTGTTGGACTCTGTAACGAGGGGAAGCAATAAGACAAGCAATAATCCAAGTAGGGGTCATATCCGCAACTTTGACATTGTTAAAAACTCAAGTCAAGTTATTAAACAGCACATTTAAAGCAACAGTCGTTGAGCCAGAATGTTTTTCAGTAGAAAAATAAGATTTTTGTTAAGCTTAAATGTTGAAGTTAAGACCCTACAGTGTTATTTATGGTGTGAATTTACCAGAGAAATATAAATATTAAGGATTATATTAAAAAGCACTACACAACTTTGCCTTACTCTGACAAATATTAAAGCTAATCCTATTATTATTAATAATAATTATGATGATTAACCTGACAAATACAAAAACATATAAAAACCTAATGAGAAAGTTTTTTTTTTCATTTTTATGTGTATTATTTTATTTTTTCTATTAAAAGAAAGTATCAACACTGTGTTTAATAAAAGGCCCGTATAAAGAAGCTCTCCATTGGACACACGCTAAAGTAGGAATATTGTTAATTTTAAAAATATTTTGTGGGCATTTTTTTTCTATTTCATCATTTATAGCTGCTCAAAAAATATATATTGATTCTGTTGTTTTTATGTCATTTGCTTGCAATTAAATATTTGTAAATGATCATCTACGGTAAAGATATGTGAAATAGAAAAGTTCAAAGTATAATAAAGTAGTAGACTATAATGTCATACATCTTTGATAACGACTTTACTTCTAGAAGGTCATTAATTATAATTTATACATTTTCACAACCATCACATGTTACACGACTATCACACGCATATCATCATTATCACAAATGCCTTTTACCGTAGCAACTGAGCAGTTATGTAGCAATTTTGAAACTCCACAAACAGATTATGCTCAAAAATGCAATGCATTGTTGTTGAAATCGTTTATTTCTACAGTATTAATGCATGAAAGCTACATTGTGGTCATGGTTAAGGAAAGATTATTGAGTCAAGTCCTGGACTGTGACCAGCGCTACATATCCGTCTCTACATGCTTGTACTGCTGCTATAGTAGAAGCTAGTTTTAATGTACTTTGTGTTAGTAGTGATGATTCTGTCTGGGTGGGAACCAGGTGAGCAAACTGAATGTCACATTTTCCCTTCTGTAAAACAGAACTAGACTCCAGAAGTACACCTTTATTTTCAGTGTAAACAGGCCCAGAGCAAAGAGCAAGGCTTGGATTATTATGCAGAGCTCAGTAAATAGTTGACTCTGATGTTTTGGCTCAGCGCTCGTATTGCTTTGGAATTGAAATGACAGTTTGATTAATTACTAGAATTCTCAGCAGTATTGAGTGAAAGGTTAAGGGAATAAAAGTTGCTGGATGTTGTCCCTCCTTTTCTGGAAGTCCTGACTGGGAATCAGCGCTCCCGCTGTGACCCCTCGCCTAAAATATTGCTGAGGAAATTACAAAGCAGACTCTGGATCGGAGTCCAAAGGCAATTGGACCCTATTAGCTTGAAGGAGATGCAACAGCTTTACCAGCGGAGGCCAAGAGGCGGTGAGTGCTCCTTCAAAGAAACACTGATGCATGATTTTCAGTCCTGAAGTTGAAGATGTGGCTCGTTTTCCAAACTGAGCAGCAGTTTCAGGGTTTATATGCGATGAAGTCATCATTTCTCATAAAGGCCACATGGTCTCTGACTTTAAATGTATTATTTATTTCACAAATTAACACTATTTATGTACATTACTTAAATAATTGAGCAGCATGTTGTTGCCTTAAACATGTTCTCCTGGATTACTGTGGTGCATATAAACAGCTTTATTCTGGTCATTGTGTTTCACATGGTTAATGGATAACGAAGCGTTTATAGTGTCCTTTACAGGAACTCTGACTCAAGTTTAACAGTCACAAAACAAAGAAAATTAACGTTAACATGTCTCCTTCTCCCACTGATGCACTATGAGACAGAGAATAAAGGCATCACATGTGTGCTACATAGGAGGAAGACACCCAAACTGAAAACAGGAACATAATTTGTAGTCTTTTTATGGTCATTTTGATTTTTGTGGTGATAGTTTTGAATCTTTTGATGGTCGCTGAAGTCTTTGTGATCATTTACATTCTTAGTTTTACATCTTGTGGTTACTTGTGCATTTCTTTGCATCTCTGTGTGGTCGTTTTGGTCCTCTTTGTGGTCGTTGACATCTGTCCCGGATCGTTTTGCATCTCTTTGTGATCATTTTGCTACTTTTTTCTGGACATTTTGTATTCTTAGTTTTGCATCTTGTGTTTATTTTTGCATCCTTTTAGTTTGTGATCATTTTTACATATCTTTGTGTTCGTTTTGCATCTCCTTGAAGTCATTTTGAATCTCTTTGTCATCATTTTGCAGCCCTTTGTGGTCATTCTTTTTATCTCTTTGTGGTCGTTTGTGTCTTTTGGTGGTCATTTTGAATTTTGCATCAATTTATGATCACTTTGCATTCTTAGTTTTACATCTTGTGGTAATTTCTGCATCTCTTTGTTGTCATTTTGTATCTCTATGTAGCAATTTTGTATCGTTTTAGGGTTGTTTGCATATGTCTGGGATCATTTTGCATTTCTTTGTGTCATTTTGCGACTTTTTCCGGTCATTTTTCAGCCTTAGTTTTGCATTTTGTGATTATTTTTGCATCTCTTTACATACTTGTTGTATCTTGTGATCACTTTGCGTCTTTTTCTGGTCATTATGCATCTTTCTGTGGTAGTTTTGCATGTATTTCTGGTCATTTTGCATGTTGTTACCACTTTGTAGCTTTTCGTTTATACGGAATGCTCATAATGCTCAACTTATTATGGTCATTTTGCATCTCTTTGTGGTAGTTTTTTATGCCTTTGTGATCATTTGTGTCTTTTTGTGATCATTTTGTGTCACTTTGTGGTCTTTTTTGATATTTTTGTGGTCATTTCTTTGCACCATTAATGGTCCTTTGATTAAATCTTAAAACAAATGTACTTCCCATTGGACCATTTTGGCCCTTGGTCGATTCCCAGTTGGTCCATTCAGGAATGTTTCTGTACCTTCCTCATGTAAACTACATTTTGATGATGAACAAAAGAATGGAGACGGACACTGTTCAGTGCCTGGATTGTTGAGTAGAGACAAGTTGTGGTTTCATTGAGGAGAAGATGAAACATGTGTACATACTTTGAACGCAGCCAATGCAAACAGATTTAGTACGCCTCTCTGCTGAGGAGTTATTAAAGAAATAGCAGAGAGTCTGGAGGGAAACCCAAACACTCACAGTGATCTGCTAGATGTCGGATGCATGGAATTTAAACCCACAACTGCACCCATTACTCCGAGAGGAAAGTGGTTTTTGACTGGGAATGATTTTGGGACGCATATGGATTCCATATCATTGTTTTTCGGCGAGTCCTTGTTGCACGTCATGACACTCCCACAGCTCACCACATCCTCAATATGTGGCCTGTCAGTGTCCTCGTGACCCTTGACTCTCACCATCAAACTGCATTAAAAAGACCTCAGAAGATGGTGTGATGGTGGAATCCAAAGTATGTACACTGATCAGCCACAACAATAAGACCACTGACAGGTGACGTGAATAACATTGATCATATTGGTACTATGTGGTGTTCTGATGGAAAACCTTGATCAGACTTAGACACCCAAATAAACATTGTCCCACAACAAACACACTCCCTCATGGAAATGGAAATCCCAAATGTCACTGGATGAAAATGCCCCCCACCACATGGAAACAACACCAACCAATCAGGAACATGTGGAGGAACATGACAATGGTCCAACATGTTGATGTGACCTCCAGACTTCCTACAGCCCATTCTGATCAAGCATCAACAGGATGCAGTGGAACAAGTTGGATTGACAGAGGATCCACTGAACAAGCCAGAGTACCCAAAGGATCCAGTGCCAACGTCCTGGTTCCAGACCCAGTAGGACACCCTGAGAGGTCCTCTGGTCCATGCCCAATGGTTCAGAGCATTTTTGACCACATAAAGGGGACCAACAGAATATTAGGCAGGTGGTCATAATGTTATGCCTGATCATTGCATGTTGAGGGGACTTTAAGGAGCTGTATCGCCCTCCAGTGGCCACCCTGACTGTAGTCTTCATAAAAAGTGGTCAAGGTAAGCTTACTGTTGGTTTTCAAAAGTAATGAGGAGATAACCGCTCTGTTTGCTGTGTTGCATCATACATTTCTACACCAGCAGTTACTGTATTGAGTTGGTTGTAGGGGCAAATCATCAGTAAGGCGAACCCTCAAACAACACAAAGCCACCAGCAAATAAAAGCACATTTTGTGGATGTTAGCCACTGAGCACCAACCTCATCCTGCAAGTTACCGCTATAATTAACGCGTTCTCCCTCCCATTGTAGCAAATACTGTTGATTTGTCAAAACCACTGATCCCTCAGAGGCACAAAGGTCCTCGTGCATCGGTACCAGTTGCTTTAATATTCAGTTGCTGTTTGATTGTGTTTAGGAAAAGAACATGGTTTGGATTTAAATATAGTCTTTCACAACACTGACCACATCTTCCAAGGCCAAGTTTGCGTTACCTGAAAAGTAGTGACAGCGACGGCACCAGCTGAGAACATCTGGTTACAGTCTCGTGGCATCTCTTTCTGACTTCCAGGGAATTTTAAAGGTCAATAGAACTCCCCTCTGCTTTGACAAATGGCGCCTAGGAGGTATCCCATGACGCCATGCAGCCCTGACGAGCAGATATACTGTGTGCGATGAGTTGGGACTGGGCTCCAATGACTGTTTTTCAGGAGTGCTGGAGATTCTCCTTCCACAGCTGAACCATTAGAGCCATATTGGCATGGTTGTTTATTGGTTTATAAGTTCATGTCTTCTTTAAAACACTGTTAAACTCGTGGTTTTATAACGTTGAAAACCAGCTTAAACCCTAATTTGGTGGAAATTCTTATCACAAAGTGGCTCCAGATGGACAGTGTAAATAAACTTTGTGGTAGGAATCTTTTGCCTGTTTGTTTTGTTTAAACTAATTTTTAAAATCCTCAAATATAGTTTAAGATTTGATGTAGGAAAAACCACTTGTTCCAACAACCTGATGTCTGACATGTTAGGTTGCAAACCGCATCCAGTAAAATGCCTCTCACAGAAGAAAAATGTCATTCCTCATGCAGACTTGTCATTCCTCCACAGACTCTCCCCACATTTCCTCGACTGTGCACTGTCAAAATAGGCTAAAACGCCAAAAACCATCTCAAGTCTAAAACCATTTTACATCAGGTTTAAATGAGTTTATCTGTCCGTCCATGAGGTTTTGTGGGTCTGCCTCAGTTTATGTCGATGAGTATCTGTCACTGGTGTTCATAGGAATGTGGGAATATGCTCAACTCTGCAGGACCTCAATGCTACAAAACCTCTCAGTGAGGTAAAACAACATCTTTATTTTAAACCTTTAGGAAAAGTCAACTGAGCTCAACTCAACCTCCTTCAGTCATTCAGGTCAATTCGCTCATATGGAACCCCAAACCCACATCTTCTGTCCACAAACCAGCCTGTTCCTGAACGCAGCGCTGACCATATCCGCAGAGTGCTGCTTTCCTGTGGCTCACTTCGGGCAGTGCTGTTAAAAAATCAGGTGCAGCGCTTTCACTGTTTCCTTTGTGGAGCCCGGCTGTATGCTGCTAACATGCCATTTAGGTTTCCCCCACCACCCCACCACCCCTAAAATGACCAATTAATGCATTTAAGCTGGGGTTGAGTTTTATGCTAACTCAGGAATCTTGCAAAATGTCACTCAGTATTTCCTGTCCATACATAATTTCCAGTTTTAAAGTAATGGCGGTATTTGGTTTAGCTCGGATGTCTGCGTGGAAAATGTTTTCACAGGGGTTAATACTGCAGCACAGAACTACAGCGGTATTTGTAGTGTTTCAGAAGTGGACAGAGGCCTCGTTCTGTACAGTCCTGCTTCCACATGCCAATAAACTGAAGACCATCTGTAGCACAGAGCTGAATAAGCTCCCACCTACAGAGCGGACATCAACATATTTAACATATGTACAGCAACTGTATATGTCGCTTAAAGAAACGTAAACAACAACTGGACAAGTTCCTCCCAGCTGGGGAAACCCAAACTTTCTATTAGTAGTCATGTAGCCATCACTTATTGAAAAATGATAACTTCGGTTAGCGCTCAGTGTGATCACAACAAAAATGATGTTTTCTCTTCCCCCGACATGGAAATGTGGGACTGCAGCGGCGCTATAGGGTGCACCACAGAGGGAGAGCGCTGGCTTGGCAAACTCTCATTGAGGAAACAGGAATGAGAAGCTCTTTGTCCTGTATGTCTGGAGAGATCGTCCAAATTTATCCAAATCTGATGATTTATGTTTAGCAAAATATATATTTTTACTCTCACAAGTCATATTTTACTTTAATGTTCCATGATTCGCTGACTATCAGTCATTAAAAATGGATGCTCTGCAGACAAACTGTATTTAAATCCACAAAAGTTTGTTTAAATTCTAGCGGACATCCCAAACTGTCCGATGACATTAAACACATCAGGCTGAATTTGCACGGTATTTCCATTTCAGTCATTGAGGATTTGACTTTACTGGATCATAACATTTACATAAAATATCATCAGACAGCAACGGTGCTTTAAGTCACAAGATCCTCCACAAACATTAAAAACAACCTCATGAAAATCACGTGAAGGAGGAACCTGCAGGTCGGTGATCCCAGTCAATGAATGTGTTGAAAATGAAGCAGAAAACACAACGTGGTCACGGGATTACAAAAGACAGAGCAGCCAAGCGAGAAACAAATGAAAGAAGTGCGGATGTTAACAGTAGTTTCACACCCCAGCTTTGTAATATGAGGCTGCTGGGTGTCACAGAGACCAGGAACAGATGAGAGTTACAAGAAAAAGATGTTTATTTAATCTGTGAGGAGAACCGGTGGAAAGCAAGACTGTGTGTTGGTCACTGACCGATATATGATAATGTTGATAAGCTTCCCCATTAAAGCATATAGCACAGCTGTATTGGCTGTTTCTGGAGGGTTACTACTTGCCCACGAAATAAACTGATGCACAATGATCAGCTGGTGTTACTAGGGCTGAAACTTATGACTAGTTTGATAGCTTAATAATCTACTGATAATTAAAATACATAATCAACTAATCAGATTATAGAGTAGCTCTTGTTTAGTTATTAACCTTTAAATTGAGCTTGGGGTTGTTTCAGGCATTTGCTAACTAACGATGAAGACCATAAAGATGCTGGTTGTTTACTTCTGTAGTATTCATATCCACGGATCAGGTATAACATTATGACCACCTGCCTAATATGCTGGTTCCCCTTATGTGCTCCAAAATGCTCTGAACCATTGGGCATGGACCAGAGGACCTCTCAGGGTGTCCTATGGGGTCTGGAACCAGGACGTTGGCACTGGATCCTTTGGGTACTCTGGCTTGTGCAGTGGGGCCTCTGTCAATCCAACTGGTTCCACTGCATCCTGTTGATGCTTGATCAGAATGGGCTGTAGGAAGTCTGGAGGTCACATCAACATGTTGGACCATTGTCATGTTCCTCCACATGTTCCTGATTGGTTGGTGTTGTTTCCATGTGGTGGGGTGCATTTTCATCCAGTGACATTTGGGATTTCCATCAGCATGAGGGAGTGTGTTTGTTGTGGGACAGTGTTTATTTGGGTGTCTAAGTCTGATCAAGGTTTTCCATCAGAACACCACATAGAACCAATATGATCAATGTTATTCACTTCACCTGTCAGTGGATAACGTTGCGACTGATTGATATATATGTGTGTTTATGTCAAGTGCTGTTGCAACACTGCAGTTCCTGATACACAGCTTCATCATATAATGCTGAAAAATCACGTTTGGCTCATATAGTTTCTGTGATAACTTACTAAGGACCCGAGGCTGGACTAACATTATTGACTCTGTAGAGCTGCAAATGTTGGATATTGCTGGTGAGCTTTCCAACAGTTACATCTGTATAGACCCATACTTTCCAATTTTAACTAGTTTAAAAGGCTCTACGGGTCAACTTAGACCCACCAGGCTGTGAGGTTTGAAGTGCGCTGACAGAGGCCGCAGTTAAATCTTTGGTTCACCCAGTTTTCCTCCAGTGCTGAGATCAGCGGTGAACTCGGTCCAAATGTCCACAGACTGTGAGAAATTGGTTCATACCTTTGCATAATCACATCATGCAACCTGCACAAATACAGTATTTCCTCGTGATGAAAAATTGTGAAATTCGAGGTAATTAGCAAACAAAAAGACCTATTTTCTAAATCACAGCTGCTCATAGTCTTGACCACCTACTACTGCACTGCACTCTGAGGCCGAGACGACTCCTTCATGTGACACACTGCTCAAAAGGCCTGCTTTTGCATGATATGAAACTGTGCATTCACTTTTCAATCATTTCCAATAAATACTCTGTGGAAGCACGTTTACCTTTAGTTTGTTGTGTCCTTAGTTTTTAGAAGAGAACTCTTGGTGATAGCCTGGTAACCATATACACACTAAAACATCCACACCTGGTAATGTGTGTTCTCAGGGTCGAGGCCTCACGATCCCCTGTGAGAAACGTGCGATCAGAGAGTCATCTGTACAAACAAGGTCCTGGCAAACTTCACGGGGCGGGGGGTGGGAAACAAAGAAATGGCGTCTGGGTAACGTAACAGAGGAGGCAGTAGATGGTTTGTTGCAGGAGATGCGTGCTGACAGTTACGCTGTCAAGACTGATACCCCCTGATTGTCACCAGATGTTCGTCTCTGCATCCTCCACGTCGGCAACACGAGCACCAGAAACGCAGCGATTAGGACCAAATACACGTTTCGGTAATGGCGGCGGAAATTAGCACGCTTCCTGTCTGTGTACACGAGGCACGAGATGCTTCGATTCGACGTCGACCTCTGAAAAAGCAAAGTGACGAGCGGCATTCGCGGGTGCTCTGGACCTGACATGTGATGTGGAAATGGTTTCCAAGCCTCAAACTGCCCTCCCTCAAGAAAAACACATTAGGAGCCGTTCAGACTCCCGTTCACGGCCGCGTCCCACACCTGCAAATATCCACAGACGCACCTACAGGGGTCTGCAGCCGAGGCTCTGGTTTAGTCATTCCCCAGGACACTGACACGCGGCACATTCAATTTATTTGTTTATCTACCGCTTCTTTTCCCTCCTCCACAGAGTTTTCTCATCATTTTATACGTCTTTCAGGAAAGCATACAGTCTACAGTTTACTGTCCAGACCACAAGCACCAAGGATTTAGTCTGACAGTTTTATTTATTTGTCCTTGTTTTTAACACTGAATATACAGAATATTTAAACTCTATTGTAAATACTCATATGTCCGTTCATGCCTGCTTCGTAAATTAGTTGGATCATGCAAAGACTGAAATATAAATAGATTTTTATTGATGAATAAATTGCCTATTTAGTCCACAAACATTAGAAAATACCTTCGGCCCAAGCTGCCATTTCCAGATGTTTTGTTTGACTAACAGCCACAACTGGAGGATTTTCAGTTTACTGTTGCAAAAAGTTAATAACGCCCACAAATGCTCACGTTTCAGGCTATCGTTGTAGCAGACCACGATGCAGAGTTGCAGTGACAAGACACAAAGCAGCTACTCACACAAACGGGTCATGTCAAAAGAAGATGACAGTGACAGCCATACCTGATCTGATCCGTGAATTATTTATCGTTAAACTATTCAAACTGTGAGCTTCCTGATGTCAAGTTTATTGGATGTTAGCTGAGTCACAAGTTCACCTTAATAACTTTTGCTTTAAATCTCTCCATCTACAAATCAGCAGAGAATAGAAAAGAGTTTCATGTCCTCAGGTTGCTTGTTGTATTTAGTCTCTCATGGTCATACATGGATCAGCCACAACATTAAAACCACTGACAGGTGAAGTGAATAACATTGATCATATTGGTACTATGTGGTGTTCTGATGGAAAACCTTGACCAGACTTAGACACCCAAATAAACACTGGATGAAAATGCACCCCACCACATGGAAACAACACCAACCAATCAGGAACATGTGGAGGAACATGACAATGGTCCAACATGTTGATTTGACCTCCAGACTTCCTACAGCCCATTGTGATCAAGCATCAACAGGATGCAGTGGAACAAGTTGGATTGGCAGAGGCCCCACTGCACAAGCCAGAGCACCCAAAGGATCCAGTGGTTCCAGACCCCATAGGACACCCTGAGAGGTCCTCTGGTCCAATGGTTCAGAGCGTCTTTGAGCACATAAGGGGGGCCAACACAATATTAGGCAGGTGGTCATAAATTTCTGCCTGATTGGTTTATGGATCTTCACAGTGCTGCACCAACACTTGAGAATGTTCTGCTGCACCTCAATGTTATTCTGCTATATGGTGAAAAAGGTCAGGATTGTAACATTAGTGACGCTGCAGAATAATGATGGGATGGTTGAATTGCATTGGTGGAACATCAGGAAGCAAGGAGGCGAGTGCCATTTGCTGTTGGCTAAGGTTGCTCCTCTTAGACTTGTTGTTTCTGATAGTGGAGGCAGTAAAACTCAGATATTAGAAGTGGAGGGCAAAGCTGTGGAAATGGCAGCTTAATACCCAAAGTCATACATCCAGTGGACCAGACTAGTTGGCTTTCATTTGCAGATGACAACTGAGAAAACTCACAAGCTCTCCAAAAGAACAACGAAAACAGACCTTGCGATATGAGTTTTGTCAGATTTTTCCCAGGTCTTAAAACTTCTGTGTTGTTTCTTTTCATCAGCCAACAGCCTAAAACCCAGAAGAGACAGAAAAACGCAGCAAATGTGCCAATTTGAGAAGCGAAAAGCAAAGAATATCTGTCACGTTGTTTGATAAATGAGTTGTAAATGAGTTGTAGGACTGATCAGTCATCAGAATTGTGGTCGACTGTTCTCAAGTGACCTTCGCTCTCAACGCAAAAATGCTTCTAATTCAGCACAGGATTACGTAAAGTGCAGCTAATCTGATTCATTACATTAATTATTACATTTGCTGTAATGAAGTTTTATTTTTCAGAGTTTGGGAAAAACCCAAAGTGGAGCATAAACATAAACCAGTAAAATTTATTGGAGCCTCAAGGTGGGGACAATTATCTTTCACCTCTGGAATGAGACCTCGCTAATCAACTGTAAGGCTGTTACCGAAGTGACTTGGGTTTAAAAAATACTCCCCGAGAGTCCCGAAGAGACAGCTGGAAGCTATTGTAAGTGCTTGGGAGGTCACGTAGAAACGACAACCTGTGTGTGCGCCCTGCGTGTAATTGTTTTTTTCTGAAGCAACCTTGGAGTGAGTGTGAGAGCACCATCAAGATGGTCGAGGGGGAGGGGGGGTCGCAGAAAGCAATTATAAGGCACTTGTTTTTACTGGCAAGTGCAGGAGACCTTGGAGGCAGCACATATGACACCATTGTGATACCGCCCCGTGAAGGAAACCATGGACTTTACTGGCACCTTGGAAGAAAAAAAAACCCGGGTGACCTCGGAGACCGCCTGGTTTTCAGTCGACACACCCCCTCAATTTCATTTCACACTACATTAGTAATCTAATTACGTGGTGAAATGTTACACCGGCCAGGCTCCTCGTGTGTTGAGGCAGAGCTGAGGCCCGGTGAGCTCACAGCGTTGCCCCTTCACGTCCACGCTACCGTCGAAGGATTCGGTGAACCCCGGCGCTCCACCCCGACCGCCCTGCCAGCCTCCGCCGTAAGCCGAGACCTCCCTCCATAAACGCCAGCAGCTGAGCCGCAGCCATGAGCTGTCAGGCAGCATTAGGACTGAGCGCTCGGCACTGCACTCACAGGCAGGCTCCCGGGAGGCCGCCCGGGCCAACGTCACATCCCAAAAGATCAGGCCCACACATCCACCTCAAAAACAGGCCCCTCGATTCGCTCAGCCCGCCCCAGGGAGTGAAATTAGAAAGACCCTTCAGCCCTGATGTGAACCATGGGAACGCTGTCCGCCCTCAACCCCGGCTGCCCTCCCCTTGAAATTAATTAAGGGTAATTTCTCCTGCATAATGGCGCACCATACATTCAGCAGGACGACCGCAATAGTGAGCCACTTTTACCGTTTATGGCAAGTCATCAAATGGTGTTTTGCAAAGCAGAACTCCCTTTAACCCGCAGCACAGGGTTGTGACCTCATGAAACCGGCCTCCAGCTCCCTTATAACGTTGTTTACTGCCAGATTACTGGTGGTATTTTCTCACATGCTTCATAAAATGATTACACTTGGGGAGGAAAGCTGCCCGTGTGCTTGCAAACTGTGTGGAATCCAGAAAGTCAGGACATTACCTACCAAGGCGAGCTATTGTCTGAGAGTGAGTTTGTGTTGGACCGAATCCACATCACCTCATGTTTGAGATTATGGCACAAGCCACCCAGAAAGCCGAATCCAGGAGGAATTTTTTAATAAATTTGTCCAGCATTGTACAGTAGAAACCTTTTTTTTGGCTTCATTTCTTCTTTGCTGGCTATGAAGGGAAATGGAGTTGCCAACCCACCTGATATTCACTCTTTAAGGAGAAGTTTATTCTTATGAATTCTTGTTGACAGGTTGAAAAATCTAATCCTCTCAGGATATTTTGGGTTGTAGTGAGATAACGTCTCATAATGTTGCCTCGTTTGATGGGATTTGTAACTTTTATGGTCAAAAAGTCCCAAAACAGCAGCTAAACCAACTTTATGGAAGAATTGTTCGACTTAAAGAGCGAAAATACATTTAAAACGGTCAAAATGCGTAACTGTTTGCTGGTTATGAAGACAAATATAGTTGCCAACCTACTTAATATCTTTCAGTAAGATAATACGAGTTTATGTTTCTGAAATCTAGGCAACAGGTTTAAGCGTCTCACCTTCTCGGGATGTTGGGTAGTGTTCGCTGAATTGATGGCACACATTGTTTGGTAGCTTCTAGAACTTTTGTAATCGAAAAGTTCCCTAGACGGCTACTAAACGAACCTTTTGACAGGATTCAAGAAGGAAGAATTCCTTAAAATGCTCCAAAACATGCATTTCAACATCTAAAATTCAACATAATATGGTAGAAAGCTCCAGTACAAGCTGGTAAATGGGCCTTGTGGTGGCACTGTTATCACAGCTTCAAGGTCTTTATTAAACTTTGGACGTCAATAAGTTCTTAAAATGCAAAATATCTGAACAAAAGATCGTGTACTAATGACAGAAAGCCCCAGGATAGTGACTAAATGGACCTCGTGTTGAGATTGCTTTGTTATCTGAAAGCTTTATTACAGTGTAGAAGTTATTTCAGTCTTTAATGACACTGGACTTTAAGTGTTTGAGTGTCTTTAAAGCTCCCGTTCAGTCCAGTTGTTGGTTTCAGTGGAGTCGCACCGCTGCTTCTAGATTTCAAGGCATCTGCAAATTGTTCTTGCATGTTCTTATCCAGAATTCAATCAGGGCTGACCTTAAACGTGAGCTCCAGGGCTGCTAATCTGCCTCTGCCGAACGCATTAATCTGCGTCAGCCCTGGAAAACAGAGCGGAGCCGGTGTTTGTCGGCGGCTCGCTGCTGGACTGCCTCTCTTTTATTTTCTGTTTGTACCTTTCGTGCACTTCTTTGACTGCTCAGGGTGGATAAGAGCGTGATTAGGGTCCTCGTGCATGTGTGTGGCCTGCAGAGCTCAACTGCTGCATACCTGCCGGCTGCACGCAGGTACTCTTAAATCTTCCCCCTAACATCGACCGTCTGTCAAAACAACTCTGAATCTGTGCGTCACGTGAATCACACCGACTCAGTCAAGAGGGTTGAGCGCGCTTCAGTGTGCGTTTGAGGGAGTCTGATGGCTTTACGTGCCTTTTGTTAGCAGATCAAATTATTATCTCAAAGGTTTCTGGTGTGTGTGTGTGTGTGTGTGTGTGTGTGTGTGTGCAAGAGAGAGTGGAAGGCAGAACTGCAGTTTTTTTCTGTGGCAAGCATGAGGGGAAAAAAATGACATGGACTCAGTTTTTTATTGACGCCGCAGAATGCTCTTTTTGAGGATCCACATGCTCGCCAGAGACAGTCAGCAGCCGGAAATGAAGACAGCGTCGCACCACAGAAAACATTCCTAGCACTTTTATCCCGTCTTCGGCTACGAGACACAGAACGTCTCAAAGCAAAGCAGCCTCTCTGTGGAGGGTTGAGGAGGTAAATCAGAAAAGGTCCCACACATGCACGGGGAATCAAATGGCTCATGTGGTAATGCTCCCCGTTAGCTGTCAGCAAGATATGAAACTCTACGCTTCGTGAACCCGCCGTTCCTCCAGAGAGGTCCATTTGGTGCCCCTGCTAACGTATCCCGTTGCCACCGCCGGGAATTCACCTTGACATAATTCAGCGGGCTCTTACCTCGACGCGGTCGGTGAGCTGGAGGTGCAGAGCGGCGCTCGAGCAGACACTGAGAGTAAGGTTTCCATCAGCTGCAAGCCACCTGCCTGGATCGAGAGATCTCAAAGGCAGGCGGCAGACCGACGTTGGAAAATACCTGTTTGGAATAAACTACTTTGTCAGAATTTATTGGGGTGACTGACAGACATACTGCTGTTGTCAAGAAGGATTAAAAAACATACAACTCCACATTATACTGCTTTCATGTTTACTTGGACTGTGAATCAATCTTGTAGTCTCAAAACTTTATAATCCTGAACGAAAGCTTTTTGATAAAGTTTCAACAGTGATCTCAAGTCATGCAGCGTAAGAGATTGGCTTATCTCTTTATGAGCCACATGTGCCTTGTGGGACTCATATGTACTGTATAGCTCAACATCGAAGTCTTCTGCAAGTAAAATTGAAAAACAACTCGGTCAAAAATGGAAAAGCATCACTTTCCACTGGCTTCGCCCAAGTATAAGTAGTTTCCTGGTCTTTGCTCAAGTCAACATCAACTTTATTGTCAACTCTGCCTTACATAGAGGGGATTGAAATGTCGTTGCTCTCAGACCCCGGTGCAACCATGCAAGGCACAGTAGTAAAACAAAAAAGACAAAGACATGAAGAAACAAGATACTAAGAAACAAGCAGTGCAGTGGTGGTGGTGTGGCTGGTGTGCACGTAGATAGGTATTTATAGATGACACTACAGTGTATTTACAGATGTAAAAAGCAGTGGAATGTATCGTAATTGGTGCAAAATGTCATGATAGGTTGCATTTCCTTTTCTTTGTTATGGCCTCTACTATATTCCACCAAAACCTGCATACAGTAGTTTATGACTATCTGGCTACTGGCAGTTTTCCCTGCTTGGTGAAGCATAGACAGCAAAGACAGTGACACTAACAGGTTAACCTGCACTTGACGCTCAGGTGCACAGTTTAATTAACATCAACCGCATCTCCATTAAGTCAGACTTACCTGCTTTTTGCACAGCAACTGGATAGAAGTCAGCTTTTAGAAAAACAATGAGACGATGTGGGACAAGGAATAAAAAGCAGGTGCGTATAAACACCGATCAGCCCCAACTTTATGACCACTGACAGGTGAAGTGAATAACTTGGATCATATTGGTACTATGTGGTGTTCTGATGGAAAACCTTGATCAGACCCAAATAAACATTGTCCCACAACAAACACACTCCCTCATGCTGATGGAAATCCCAAATGTCACTGGATGAAAATGCACCCCACCACATGGAAACAACATCAACCAATCAGGAACATGTGGAGGAACATGACAATGGACCAACATGTTGATGTGACCTCCAGACTTCCTACAGCCCATTCTGATCAAGCATCAACAGGATGCAGTGGAACCAGTTTGATTGACAGAGGCCCCACTGCACAAGCCAGAGTAGCCAAAGGATCCAATGCCAACGTCCTGGTTCCAGACCCCATAGGACACCCTGAGAGGTCCTCTGGTCCATGTCCAATGGTTCAGACCACATAAGGGGACCAACACAATATTAGGCAGATGGTCATAATGTGTTGCCTGATCAGTGTATATAAGTAGCCTCAATACAACCCACGTTACACACTGGTAGCATACAAAGAAGAGGCCCTTCATAAACTATATATAAGTTGTAACTGGTAAAGAGACAGAAAAACATCAGACAAAATAAGGAAATAGTAAATTGGCAGTGGAATTGGCTTCTGGTTGAACTATCTTGTGTTTTCAGAGGCAGCGCTGGCAACAGGAAATGGAGTTATTGAACTTCCAGCAGCAAAACAAAAGTGTGTGAACTCTCTTTGTGTAAATTCCAGAAACCCATAAAACCCATCTAAATCCCGTGATGATGTTTTATAAACACACCACACTGCTTCTCATTCAGCGAGACGTCTTATCTAAATTCCCCAAAAGCCGACTTTTGGAGGAAACGTCCAAAATCAACAAGAGAACTCAGCATACCAGCGTGTCTGCAGCTGCTATTGTTTCATCATTAGCTGCTACTCTGACACAACAAATGGCGCGGTTTCGAGGCCTCTTGGCATCGACAGATACAAGCCAAGGTGTCTGTCCCAGTAATAGGTTGTTGGAGAGCCCACAGGAAGCGAGAGGTCTGAGGAAGAAGTTCATATCGCTCGCAGAGGCAGTGACCACCGGACTAAAAAGCAAAATGGGAAAGGCTTTGTTTTTGCTTTCGCTGCTAATCAGCGCCGAGGATAAGCCCCTATCTTTGAATTCCAAGTGCAACAGGAAGACCTGATTAGGTTTCAAAGGAAGTCAGTGGAAATTTGTGGTCACCAAACCAATGTGGAGGAGCGGTCAGCTGTGGCCATAAAGTGAACCTATTGAGAACAGTTCAATAAACCACACAGTGACGTGCAGTTTATATCTCTGGCTGCGGCTGACTGATATTTTAAAAGGCTATTGCCATTATTTTCTCGAAAAATACTCTCTGGCATTTGTCAGATTAAATTGACATAATGAAGGCGGACGTACATCATTTTTTTTTCCATGTTGCATGCTGCGAACTGTTAGTCTCCACAGCTACAGTTTGAACCAGCTTTATATACAAACAGCTCCACCCAGTGCAAACACCGTCACACCGACCAGCTTATTCAAGAGGCCACATGCCAAAAGAAATGCTCGAGTGCATATAAAGCAAAGACTGCTTATCCCAACTGTTAATTAAACACTGAGAGAAGTCATTGCACGGCATCTTTTTACATGTTTCTGATGAACCGTCTTCAGAAATATGAAGAATCTGATTGTGTTTGCACAGATTTTGCAGTTTATTTACTATAATGCTAAGACTGAAATTAAAAGTTCTGAGTCTGTCTTTAACTCTTGGTTTCGTCCAGAACACTCAACGTGACTTGAAGCCAGCTGCATTAGGAGAAACTTGAGTTTAATGTCTTACTCAAGAACATTACATTACACAACAGCAGCCAGAGATCAAACCGCCAAATCTACAAATAATGAACAGCCCTGAGCCCTCTCTGGGTCGGCCCATGTGCCTGCTGCTCCAGTTAGCTGGTTAGTCTGTCCCAGGATGGCCAGTAGAGGAAGTGTCGTCTCGCAGGGTCTCGTCTTTAATCAACTTCATAGATGTCTGAGGAGTGTTACGTGCAAAATTAAGTTCTTAAAATACAAATTTCTCAGGGTTTTGATGAGAAAATGGGGCCACTAATTCCCAGCTAATACGGGCATCGACTTTACATATAAACTAACTTCTGTTGCATCCAAGTTCACGCAATGTAAAATCTCTGTATTTTACAACATACTGGAGGCTATAATCTGGTTTCCGTGGTGACATTCCCAGGCTGATCCAACAGTAGAGAAGGATCATGTCCACCAGCAATGACCGGTTTGCCAAAGCTGAAGAGGGAAGCGACGGAGGCCGAGTAGGATCCTGCAACTGGGAGCATGGAGGAGCTCATGGTGGAAACACACAGGAAGTGAAGGAAGTTCAAAATTTAAAATAAACTTGACGTCCAGAGGAAAGAGATCTTTAATGTACAGCTTACAGGATAAGTATGGTTTGTTTCAACCTGGGTCATGCTAACTTTGGTTAAATCACTGACAGGGACTTTAAAATGGTTGTAATGTATGTGCTGTTAATCGCATGTCCTCCAAATGGAATGACGCTGTTTGTTTGTTTGTTTGTTTGTTTGTTTGTTTGTGCATGCTCTCAAGAAATCTCCATCAGCAGGATGATGGGTGTCCAACTCCTTTACAAATCACTGTTGCTGGGTTGTGTTCTATAGTGTGGCATCATGGTTAAAATTAGGCACAAACAAGATTTTGGTTGGGTTTAGATCTCAGGGTTTGGGTTTAAAATACGTCCTCCGTGAAGATAAGGGGCTTTCATTAATCAATTAATTTTTTTCAAATCAAAAAATGCACTTTCAAACACTGCAATCAGCAAATCGGCGTCATTAAATTTGATTTAAATCAAGCAGGTTGACATTGCCAACGGCCCTTGTTGCTGTCCATCGATCAATGTTTACTATGGGATTCATTCATGCACACTTAAGTTTGAATGACAAACATCCAGTCGCTATTTAATGGAACAGCCAAACCAACTCTGACTGAGGGTTTAAGCTTTCATTTCAATGGTTTTAGAGACTAATTTCATCCTGACAGTCACACCGCTGATTGGATCTCATGTTGTAACACTCCATCACGTTTTAAATCTGTCACACAGTGAGTATTGAATTGAAGCTTAACCAATCGATCGCATTAGCCGCCATAAAAATCACAAATATATATTGTCCCCAAATTGTTCAGCTCCATTTGCAACATAACCGGTCTGACTCCCAGCCATGGACCATTCACTTGTGCCCAATCTCTCCCCTTATTTCCTGTCTCCATTGTCATGATCAATAAAGAAACCCCCAAAAGAGTGAACACTGGTAAAGTTTGGTGTTTTGTTGCCCCATCCATCCACCCCGAGCTCCTCCCTGCAACAAGACTTCCTCCTTTACTCCCCACTAGGCCACTAGAGGGGGCTGTCAGTTGAACATAAAGTGTAATTTTGGGTCATTTTCTGAAACAGCTGACGCCGTCGTTCCTCTGATGTTAATGTAATCGTGGCGAGAATCATTCTGCACCAATAGCTGGTTTCAAGGGCGAGTCAGAAGGCAGCACTCAGGTCTCCGTTATGTCAATCAAAAACATACAGAAGCAGCAATAACAGCTCAAAACCAATACATCTTTCTTATCTGATGGGCCAGAGTTACAATTTAAAAGTCAAGCTCGGTCCCTTTGTGTTAAAACACACATATATGACGGGAAAAGGGATTTACCTGCCCTGCCCTGAGAGGAAATGAACGAGGGTTTAGCGCCCGCGGCGGTTAAAGGAAATGAAGAAGCCGACAAGCCGCCGACAGCTCTGACAACACAAACACTTCAAGACAACTTTTACTGCCATCCGTCTGTCACAGAGTCTTTAATGAAGCTTGATTACAGAGTCGGGGTCTGGAGCTGCAGACAGCGAGGTGGACGGCATCCCAGCCGCCAGCATTTTTCTGATTTACAGCGTCTGCGTTTGTGTACCTGCGCGTGCAGCTGCCAGCCTGTTAAGATGAGAAGAGAGCAGCTCAGGTGCTTTGACGAGAGTGCGGTCGCTTAACACCTTTTTACGTCCAAGCCAGATGTAAAAAAAACGCTCTCTGCCTCTCGTTTTTCGAGCGGTTTCCCGAGGTAATTGCGTGCTGCTCTTTCAGCTTCGTCGGCAGGGACGAAAGTGCTGATTCACGAAACATCACGTCAAAGTCTCCGCCGTCCAAGCGGAGGAAGGAGACTCCGCTTTCCAGCCGGCGCGGGTTGCGTGTAACCCGACATGTCGAGGCCTAATTGCCGAGATCGAAGCACAGTGGATCTTTTGATTCTCTCCATGTGAACGTGGTGTTTCCAAGCCTGCGTCCACGCCCATGACACAAGCACTCAGCACAAACATTTATTTCAGATCTCGGCGTTGTTTACAAACTACCAGTGACTGATTGGACGCGAGGAGCCTTTGGATCCGACGCCCCTCTCATTACGCTGGTTTTCTGGGGAAGGTTTCTGACATGCAGAACATTTTTGGACTTGCCAAAATGACTTCATAATTGTCGTCATATCACACTGGAGCCCATCAGCGTCTCACCAGAACCGACACCTGACGTCAGCCGCTGACCAGAGCCGATGCTTTCCAAGTTATGTAATGACACAGACAACAACAAATTATTCCCTGCTGTGTGTTTGGAACAGCCTGCTTTTATTTTGAAGAGTTAGGACACCAAGGCAGCGCATTCTGCAAAATAATGTTTGGTCTTAAGAAAGAAAACTTAACTTTCTATCAGTCTTTTTGAGTTATGACAGCATCTAATTTAATTATGTTCAACTAACGAACTGCACGAAGTCATTGGAATTAAATGTTCCACTGCAATTAAAGTCAGTTTTTAATTGCAACTTATTAGTAATTGGTTGCATTATTAATGTGTTTAAGCTGACTGCTCATTAAATAAAGTTGTTCCAACTCGTATTTCCACATCATTTACAAGGAATTTTGTCATGTTATGTCTGTAATTACCATAATTATCAACGCATTGATCAACATTTAATAAATAAAGTTGCTCCAATTAGATTCTCTTCAATATTTTTTTTTTGTTTTTTGTTCATGTAGATTTTATTATTTTGAACTGCAGCTGTATATTTGAAAACACATCCGAGTCTTTAAAATGTAAACAGCAAAGGACAAATTTGATTTCATATTACACACAATATCTTTTTAATGACTTGCAATTTTTGTTTTCTGATTTCTGACAGGCAGATCGGTGCAGCGTCTGCAGTCAGGCGGTCGCTGTGTCGGTCCGTCATGGTGAAGAAGAGGCTAAGTCGAGAGGCGAGGCTCTCGATTTACCGGTCAGTCTACCTTCCAACTCTCACCTGTGGTCATGAGCTTTGGGTCGTGACTGAAAGAACAAGTTTTGTGGATTTAAGAATGACAACTTTTCCGATTTTTTATATATATGTGTATATTTTAAACTCGTTCTACGTCCATTTCTTCTGTGTTCGTCTGTGTAGGATTGTACCAATAAGTGCATATGTACACACAGCTTGCTGCATCCTAATACTACAGCATCAATATCACAATCATTTAATCAACCAGCCTGAATCATGATGCTGATTGATTTTCCTTTGATTGTGCGGTCCGAGCAGCTACACAGGTTTAATTTGAGTTTTGGTGAAGAGAGGATGTAAAACCACTTCTTGATTAGGAAGCTGGGGGTAGTTTTGTGTAGCTTTCTTTCTTTTTTCAAGAGCAGATGTAAAATTCTCAGATGATACTGCAGTTTTGTCATCATTGAACAAGGAGAGACTCATCTGTGTACTTCCAGGAAATCAACAGATTTGTCGAATGGTGCGACGACGATCACCTGATGCTGAACGCTGTGAAAACAAAAGAAATAGTGTTTGACCCGAAGGGAATCAGCGAGAACAGGCCTGTGATCATCCACAACCAGGCAATAGCCAACATGGACTCTTACAAGTGCTGAGGTGTCTTTATAGACAGCAGCACACAGGTTGACTACCTCTGCGGCAGACTGTGACAACGCTTGTATTTTTTGCATCGCATGAGAGCCCATGGGGTGAACATAAAATCATGCTCATCTTCTATCGTGCAGTGCTGGAGAGCTTGGTGAGATGCAGCATCACAGCCTGGAGCTAAAAAGTAAGCTGATGCGTCTGGTCCGAACTGCCTGGAAAACTATAGGAGAGCAGGAGCATCCTTCTCTGCACAGCATCTACGAACAGGCCACTCTACGGCAGGCGAACAAAATCCTGAGTGACCCTTCACACGCTCTGCACTCGGAGTATGAACTACTACCTTCAGGGGGAAGGTTTAGAGTCGATTGAACGGACTAAAAAACTCCTTTGTTTCGACCTCGATCAGGCTTCTTAACCAAGACAGACGATTACATATCTGTCACTTTTAAAGACACTGTATTAATGGAATTGCCTTTATGCTTTTTGTTATTTAAATGACAGAGCTGCCATGCAAGGTGCTGATCTACCATTGGGAGCAACTTGGGGTTCACTGTCTTGCCCAAGGACACTTTGGCATGTGGAGGGGCCGGGGATCGAACCGCCAACCTTGCGATCAGTGGACAACCCGCTCTACCACCTGAGCCCCAGCAGCCCCTTGCAACGGTGGATTGTGATGTACGATGCGTTGGCTGCAGCATGGGTGAACAGCCCAAGACAGATTTCTCACTTGTGAGACGACAAAGTTTATCATATCTTATTATGTCTCTACGAAAGTGGTCTGACACATTAAAATTATGCAGATCTTCTTTTTTTTAGGCCTTTTATGCCTTTATTAGATAGGACAGTGGACAGAATCGGAAGCAGGAGAGAGTGGGGAAGGACATGCGGTAAACGCCTGAGGTGGGAATTGAACCAGGGACAGCCGCTACGCCTCTATGCTTGGGTCACGCGACATAAACATCAGGCTATCAGGGCGCCCCAAAGTTATGCAGATCTATCTTGGGACAATCCCGTGATCCGCGTTCAGCTAAATGTATGTTGGACGCTCCCAGTCTCTTCGTCGACTCCCGGGTTCTCGTGTTACCCCCGTCTGCTGCGTGCCAACCGCGACTCTGGTCGTGATGGGAAAAGCAAATATTTCAGAGGGAGTTCCAGAAGTTTACAGCCGTGATGCCACTGTTAGTTTCTCCTGCGAGGCCTTGTTGTCTTTGGCTCGGTCAGAGTAAATATTTCTATTCCTGTGTTGTGTTAGAAAACGATGTGTACTCAAAACCCTGGGGATTCTCGACCCAGGCTAAATACAGACGCCTTTTTTTTTCTTTACAGTAGGTTGTTTGTGTGGGTTTTGTTCTTTCTTTACAAGTGTGGGTAAAATGCAATGTGTCATTTTTTTTTCTTTCTGGCTGCCATCACTGATTTGCCGCCACCATGAAATAGCTCGGCTATAAACAACATCCCCTGAATGTCTGCTACATGTGTTCGGACCCTCCTGGACCTTCAGGGCTGCTTCACAGCAAAACTCTGCATCTATTACCGTCAAGCACTTTGAGGCAACCATTTAATCTTTCTTGCCTACGTTTTTTTTTTTTTTTTTAACCATTTATCTACTTCACATGCGCTTTCTTAGTCGGCCGTGGCTGAGAGTTTACAGCTGAGTTGAAAAGATGAGAAAACCGCTTTCCCCACGTGGTTTAGCGGCTGATTTAGACCAAAGTTTTATCTGTCCGGACTCGCTGCTGCACATCTGATCAAATGTGCTTCCTTTAAAGTGTGAGACGTGGGGAAAATGGGTGGTCTGCAGTGGCAGGAAGGCCGGATGATTTGTAGCCCGAGTGGAGACGCAGGAATCAGAGGGGGGGGGATTAGAAAACATTTTTAAATTCTAGTCTGTTTTTCTCCTTCGTGAAATGCTGGCCACACAGCGGGGGGAGTGTGCAAAGAACAGCTGAGGATCCTCTGCACGGGACGAAACGCTAACACGACAACTTCTCCAGGAGGCGTAAAGAAAATCAGGGTGGAGCCGAGCAGCAGCGAACGGATCAATACATCCGTGCGAGGCTTATTAAAGAGCCCTCGAGGTCAGGGTAATACAATCCAACTGTATACGAGGCCTCGCAGCACCGGGCCTCCTCTTGATCTGTTTTCCATCAGTTCCAGAGGGATTGTTTGGTCAACACGAGGCCTCGACAACACGCCGGATCCGAGCGAGAGCGCCATTTCAGACGGCGGCATCCGGCCCGCCAGCGAGTCGTGAGACGCTCAGATCTTTACGGCGAGCTCCGAGGACGTCGGTGCGCTGGAGTCGTAAACGCTTATATAGACCGTCAGGAACCCAGATCTGCAGTCAATCAGACTCCCGCTGGAATCAGAGCCTCCGTCTCCTCCAGAAAACTTTAAGGGCTTTTTCACTTCCTCTCCGAGTTTTTTCCCCCTGCCTCGGCCGGGTGAGACGGTGTCAGATCCTGTCCGCAGCTGTGCGTCCGCAGCCTTTTGGTTGAGCTCCTACCTCATATAATTCAGTAACCGCTGAGGCTGCCTCTGGCTTCTGACATTTGAGGCTTGCAGGGCCACGACCACCAGAATAATCACTTACCCTGCTCTGAAGACTGCAGTCATTGTCTGGGGGAGCGCGAGTCTTTGAGTATTAATGGCAAACATATCCTAGGTTTTATGAACGTATGGCGCCGTGGTGTTTTGACATCATCTTTACCAAACTCTGTCTTTATAAAGCAGCCAAACGCCGTGGACAAACAAAAAGCGAACTTGTTGCAAAACCAGAATTGAAGCATCCATAATTCATGTTTTACTTGATGCTCGAGACAAAAGGGGGATTATTTTAGGTGAAATAAAGGGTTGTTTTCAAACAGTAGAGCAGCCAGTTGCCTGCTACCACTCAGCCTCCCTCGTCTTTCAGCGATTTGGCACCAGATCAGCCGTCTGGTTCTGCAAAGGCTCCCTTCTGCATCACGGCTCAAACTCCAAATCTGCTCCGGAGGTTGTGGCCTCGCTGGAATGCGTCCACAAGCACATAACCTCCAGCTCTCTTAAACTGCCTCTCTCTCGGACATGGGCATACCCTCCCTCCCTCCCTGCTTGGTTTCCCCCTGGGCCAGAAGATAGGAAGCCACTCACTGTTGGCTTGGTTTACACTGCAGATAAAAACTGAAACACTTTCCCGAAAGGATTTGATGTTTCTGTCCAGTTTGAACTCTAAGCTGCAGGTGTCGACCACATCCTCTTCAGTCTGGCTTGCTGTTTTTGACTTTTTAGGAGAAAATACTAAATATTTGTTAAACTAAGCACGGCAGATTTTTTACTCACTGTAATATAAAGTCCTGCACCTCTATGGAAACATCACAACCATGACTAGAAGAAGAGAGAACTCTAAGTAAGGAGATTCAACAACTTAACCTCTGAGAACCTTAGTCATTTGCAAATGGCCCAGCGTGACTTGAACAACCCTGCCGAGTGTTGCTCTCGATTGGCCTCATGTGACTCCTAATGACCCCGACGACCCCAGCGACTGTCGTTCCATCATGGAGCACCATCTGAGTCCCACCTTTGGAGCACTACCCACCACTAGTCACCGCTGGTCTTTGCAAACACCTCCACAGAGGTTAAATACCTGGATTTCCCACCAGCGAGTCAGACGAGCCCAGTCTAGTCTTGCCATGCATGAACTGATGAAGCCACTCGGTTGAGAGGCGAAAGATCTACACAGACGTTCTACTGAGTCCAGTTGCCTTCGATTGAAATGCCCAGAACTCAAAGATGTCTTTTCTGCATTGTGACACAAGTACAATGCCATAAATCACATCAAGAAATGTGTTTACAATGATCCATTATCCATTATCTATACACCGCTTAATCCTCTGTAGGGTCGTGGGGGGACTGGAGTCTATCTCAGCCGACTCGGGTGAAGGCAGGAGACACCCTGGACAGGTCACCAGTCTATCACAGGGCTACATATAGAGACAGACAACCAAGCACACTCTCATTCACACCTACGGACAATTTAGAATCACCAATTAACCTCAGCATGTTTTTGGACTGTGGGAGGAAGCTGGAGAACCCGGTGAAAACCCACGCTGCACAGGGAGAACATGCAAACTCCACACAGAAAGATCCCAGTCGTCCTAACCGGGACGCGAACCGGGGATCTTCTACAGCCCTTTGACTCAAAGCGACCAACTAAACAACACTGAGAGTTTGCTTCCATGCTCGCAGCTCTGTGAGGCTGTTACCACGCTGATGTTTAGCAGACATGATGCTCACCATGTTCATAATTTTAGCTTAACACATGAGTGTGCTGACATTTTCCAAGCAGGAACAAATGATCATGTTCAGTCCAATTTGCTGAGGACACGACAGATTCTGTTAAATTTCAAGTCATTTCAATAGTTTGGATTTTTCTGTCTGGGCCAAAGTGGTGGATAAACAGACCAACGCCCCCGCAGTCACGCTGCCAGCATCACTAAAAACAGCATTCGATGATTTAACTCCAGCCACACTGTCTCCTCAAAGCGGGGAATCCAGCTCTCATGCTTTTGCGATGAGACGCCCACTTTCAGGCCCCGTCTCAAACTCTCGGGCAGAGCTTCAGGCATTTTCCACATTTCAGCACCAGCGCTGGTCCGTAAACATCGCATTGGGTTTGCGTGCCTTTGGTTGACAGATGCAGCGCACACGGACCTCTCCAGAATCACAAAACACCTTTCATGTATGTTGAGTTTGGCCTCATTTGCTTTGCTCTAGAGTTTCACATCGATTGCAAGTGAAATGTCCATGAAAGTGCAACAGTGAAGACTCAGATTAGTGAGACTTAACAATAATAAATGCAATCTGGGGTTTTGACAGAACATGACAGGAGGTAGAATTTTGTTTTTCTCTTTCTGCTGTTTGTAGCAGTCTTTGCTCTTTATTAAATACATGCAGCATCACTTAGCAGCAGAGTCCATATGTGCGTTTACACATGTGGAACAACAGCAGTAGCTTCATTAACTGCTTCAAACATGGAGACGGGATCAGACTGAATCCTGAGCTCCATCACAGCTGTTGGGACAATTTTATTTTAGTTAGTAGAAGTCTGATCTATCTACTAATGTCAAAAATACTCTTCTATCAAGTCTATTTTTCTTATTATGGAGAATGCAGCGGGATTTCATGTTTCATGTAACTAAAAACATAGAAATAAGTAGTCTAGTCAGAATGATTATTATTCCATTCAGCTATTATGATTATAACTGTGGGACTTTATGAAGGAGCTTTTCCCCTCACCAATATCAGCAGCGTCTCTTCTCCTGGATTATTTAAAGCAGGGGTGTCCAACATACGGCTCTCTGGTGGGCCAAAAGCAGCCCACCAGAGGGCCCAATCTGGCCCTCGGCATGACTTTGCAAAGCGTAAAAAATATTTTTAAAAGCACAAGTACAATCTGAAACTGTTTATGCACTTTTTCTGCACTAAAACAAAGGGAAATTTTTTGAGTTGTAGTTATTATGCTGTGATTTTACTGGTCTGGCCCACTGGAGATCAAATTTGCCTGTATGTTGCCCATTAACTAAAATGAATTTGACACCCCTGATTTAAAGGTTTGGTCACCCAAACTACTTTGAAATAAAATCATTATAAGCTAGAAAAGCACTCAGAGAGCTCATACCTCCGCCAAAGACCTTCAGTCCACCCCCAACACAATCTTCCAATTCACATATTTTCTATGGAACGTTACAGATACAAATGTAATTACAGACAGTTCAAATGTCCTACCGACAATGCGGCCTTCACCCCATCTGACCTAATGAACAGGCGCGGCCTCTAGCGCGGCAGCTCCTAACAGCCTCCCAGCTTCTTAGACAACAGGAGACAAGAATGCCGGCCCAACCGTGCGTATGTCGCTCAGGAAGGAAAGAGAACTCCGTCACTGTTGCTGTCTGTCGCTAGGAGACCCAAAATGTCATGTGGTCACAGGGGGTTACCCCAAAAACAAGAGTGCCCTCTGGTGGCTTTTAGAGTAAACCACATTTAATTGTACACCCAGTTACACTTACATTAAAAAATAATTCCTGGATTCAGACGGTGATCCGGATCAGTCCCAAAATGTCATCATTTCTTCCTTGTCCCATTTCACACATTTCCTGAAAATTTCGTCCATTTAGTTATTTTGAACACAAACAAACAAACCAATGCCAGCCATCGCATAACCTCCTTGACGGAGGTAAAAATTAAATTGATTACTAACAGTCTATACATATTGATGCTTTGAACCCTGAGCAGTTTGTGGGCAATTTTCACTCCTATCACATATTTCCTCTCTGCCCTGTTGTCTGTTATATAAAGTCCTGCACCTCCGTGGAAACAACACAGTCATGGCTAGTAGTAGGGAAATGTCTTCTGTGTAGAGTGGCACGTCCATAATCCAAATTATGTATTGTATAAAAATTGAAAAAAACCTGGAATCAACATGAGTAACAGCTTTACAAGTGCGTTGAAGTGTTTCAAATGCTGGAAAAATGGTGACCTTACATACTAAAGATATTAGTACTTTAATATTTAATTTGATTCCCTGCTTGTCTCCTCTTTGCTCTGTGTAAACACTGCCTGCAGTTCAGCTGAAAAATCCCAGCTACGTGACTGTTGGGCAAAGTTGAGTTAGTAATGGCTTCATGGTTGGACAGAGGAGGACATCATTTTTAGTTTTTCACATAATCCGACTGTTGATAATGATTTTTAAATGAGACATGACACAGATTTTGATTAAATTTCACAATTTCAAACTTAGATTTAGTTGATTTTCTCGACTGAACCACACATCACACACGATTAGTTCAAGGATTGTGGGATAGTTCAATAATTGTTATTGTTTTTTACAGTTTCTTACTCATATAAATGACATTTTTTGATGTTCTTCAGTTTTGCCAGCACGCTTTGGGCCCCAGAGGGTTAAGACTTGGGCCTATGGTGAGTGTAAATGCAACCAGGCGAGGCAATTTCAATCTTGCATCACAAAATGCCTTTGGGAGTGGTCAGAGAGCCACTGGGGCCACAAATTGATCAAGTGTAAAAGGATTCATCGATGTGTCACCGCTTTCCTCCAACCAAAACATTACGTCTCCAACCACATCAGCCGCTGAACCCCCGAACAATGCAACCACACGGCCTGGTGCCAAGCTGCCTTCGAAATGAGTGAGGAAAAACAAAACGTTACTCGCGTGTTTGTTCTCAGCGCCACTGCGGGTTAATGCCGGCCCAGCATGGGTTCAAATAATCATCCAAAACACAAATTCGATGCAGGATTGAGGATAATGTCCCGGCAATGAGGATGAAGCCTCAGCCAAAGCAGGCAGACGTCACCTCCTTCTCCTCAAACCATTCAGCCCCCTCAGCTCGACCTTTGTTGCAGCTCTAATTGATCTGCTCTCACGTTTGACTGTGGTTGGGGCGTTCTGGTTTATATACGGTCATCGTAGGTGTGCATGGACCCCCGCACGCACACACCAAAGTGAAAAAAACCATAATCTTTCCCTCATGTTTCTCTGGAGGACGTCTGCAGCGAGAGGTCACCCGTGCACACGCTCATTTTTCAGCGTCTGGGCGAGGTGAAAACAGATGGTTACCCCTCGCAGCGCATCCCGGCAGTAAAGCTGCAGCGTTGCATCATGACGAAGCAGCCCGAAGCCAAGAGTGTGATGAAGGTGGGGAGGAGGGGTTCGGAAGGGTTCAGGCCCCCCAACAGCGGCTCTCCTAATTATGAAGTTAAATGTCAGACGTTACCGGGGGGATTCTAATTGAAGAGGTCATTTCCAAAACACTGTCCATGTATTTTGGAAACACCTGGAGTCACTCGTAATCCTCCCAGTTAGATCTGGCGTCCTTGTTTTGTCAAGGAGCAGCTTAAGTTGGACGTTATCCTTTTAAGAAGTGCCACGATGGTTTTATTTCATGCTCTTCATTTCCTATTTGGATATACTGGTTGGGAGGGTTGCTTTGTTTTGTCAAATGCTGCACACTTGAACTATTTTTTGGGAAAAAAATGGTCTAAATTCTCTTTCTTTACTCCTCTATGGCAGTAAACTAAATATCACTGGGTCGTGTACAAAAGAGGACGTCATCTAAGGCTTTGGCAAACCCTGATCAATATGTTTCAACACCTTACAGCACAAACAACGAAATGATTCATCGAGAAAATTATCTTGAGTTGCTACCCTGATTCATCGCTGTCAGGCCTCCAGACTAACTCTTCCACTGGCAGCATTGGTTCTACCAACATTCACGGTTGGTCCCACCAGCATATGATCTGGTTACCCTCCTCCTTTATCTTGGTGCAGCATCACCGCAACTATTAATCCACCCTTGAGCATGTTGAACGTCCAGTTATGTCGATCTTGTCCATTCAATTGGGGGAAACTAAAACTGGAATCACTGAAAATGCATTTGATTTTGCAGCCCATGCACTGAGTTAGCCATCATGATTGAAGGTAGTGGGCTACTTTTTCGGCATCTTCCTGCCTGCACCTGCACTTTAATCATCCGGTGTGTATGAGATGAACGCTGCCAAGAGCATCGTGCTGCCTTCACTGGCTTCACTGGCTTCCCATGATGTAAATGATTTGTTAAACCAGGCCACCATGTGCATTGCTTCATGGTGTAGTTCTAACACTGATGGGCCCAGTGTAGGTGGTTTCGGTGGTGTACAGGGATCAGCGTTGGGCTTGTCCGACTTGTCTGAGCTAAAGCTACATAGTAAGCGTTTAGTACGGGTTCCAGCAGTTTAAGCTACAGTAGTTCTTCCAAGGAATTGGATCACATGGACCAGCCTTCCCTCCCAACATGCATCAGTGAGACTTTGTCACTGTTTCACTCGTTGTCCTGTCCTGGACCACCTGCTAACCACTAATATCAGGAACCCCCTGCAAGACCTGCTGTTTTGGAGATGCTCTGACCCAGTTGTCCAGCTATCAGAAGTTACTAAGATCCTCATTCTTCCTGTTTCTCCAGCTTCCAGTACATCAACTTCAAGAGATGACTGCTCACTTTCTGCCTGATATAAACCGATCAGGCATAACATTATGACCACCTGCCTAATATTGTGTTGGTCCCCTTATGTGCTCAAAGATGCTCTGAACCACTGGGCATGGACCAGAGGACCTCTCAGGGTGTCCTATGGGGTCTGGAACCAGGACCAAGGCACTGGATCCTTTGGGTACTCTGGCTTGTGCAGTGGGGCCTCTGTCAATCCAACTGGTTCCACTGCATCCTGTTGATGCTTGATCACAATGGGCTGTAGGAAGTCTGGAGGTCACATCAACATGTTGGACCATTGTCATGTTCCTCCACATGTTCCTGATTGGTTGATGTTGTTTCCATGTGGTGGGGTGCATTTTCATCCAGTGACATTTGGGATTTCCATCAGCATGAGGGAGTGTGTTTGTTGTGGGACAATGTTTATTTGGGTGTCTAAAGTCTGATCAACATGGATGTTAAAATCCAAGGTTTTCCATCAGAACACCACATAGTACCAATATGATCAATGTTAGAATGTTGTGGCTGATTGGTGTAAATAAATCCTGAACAGGTGCCATTGTTAATGAGATAACCACTGTAATGATGTATTTATTAATGATGGATAGATAGGATGCCGTAAATGTTCGACTTACATGGCAACAGTGGATTAATACTTGTAAAAATGTATTTTTCATTTTACTGTGTCTTCCCACAAATATTAAACGAATACTTTTTCTATTGGATAAAAGTTCTGTCTCATGGTACATAGCGTCATGTTCTCCAAATCAGCTCACTGATACTAATTCACTTTGAGGTGCTGATGATTCAGTAGGGTTGAGTTGAGCATTGAGGATTTGCTCTTTCATGTACGGAGCACCTCTGTCCGCCAGTTCTTCTTCATTTTATTTGAGAAACGCTGGAATCGTAAAAAGCACTACTTCCTGTGAGACGCGAGATTTTTTTCTCATGAAAGTCCGAAGTGTTCAAAACACCGAGTTTAAAAGGGGTTCATAAAGTTGGATCACAGACAGGAAGGTTGAATCACTCTTGTGTTTTCGCCATCAGCAACAGAATTTGGCAAAAATTAGAATTTATTTATATTAAAATGTCAGAAACCTTTGCTTTGAAAAATAAGATTTTAGCTTTAACTGTCTTTACTTTGGCAACGCTGCATCACTCAATGTATATGGTGGTGTGTCAGAATCAGCATGTGGCAGCGTCCCTCTGGGAGCCACTGGACGTGTTCAGGAAAATGTCAGAACATGAAACGCCCCGGGGCGAAATCCTCAACACGTCTGCAGGCGAAGCAGCGGCGGCGGCGGCCAAGAGCAGCGATGCACATCTCGGTGTGAGGATGATTAAACAAAGTGCAGCGGTTGAGGAGGAGTGACAGAACCCTCGCTGATGAAAGCCAGACAGTGAAACGGTTCCTGCACGGTTCTGTGAGGTGAAGCAAAGCAGCGGCTAAAACATACTACGTGATTACACCGAGGCGAAGGAGGAGGACGTTTTACAGCTCAAACCGAACTGACTTCACTTTTCACGTGCAGCGATGCCTGAAACCAAAATGTTACAGAAACAATCAGGAATTTAGTCTGCAGTCCAAGTTTTTAATTTATTTCCTTTTAAATCTTTGCAACTGATGGATGAAAATAAGATTGCTAGACGTCTCTTTGTGCTGTCAGAGCATGTTGTAACTCTGAGTGTGAGGAGTTTTGTCCTGTGAATCACTATGTAAACTCTATAAACAGCCACAGGACTCTGCTGCGATCACAGGTTTAAAAAGCGGCACTAAAGTGATCAGATCGGACAGAACCGAGTGACCTGGATTCATCCTGATTTACGCTGCGGTCCCAAATGCAGTGATGTAATTGCATGGAGGCGCATGTAGCACGTGTCATCGCTGTGTGATGGAGGGTGAAAATTGTAAAGCTGAACTTGGCAATACCACCGCATCTTGTTCGTACAGTTTCAACACAAAGAAGGTGATTTATTTACAGCAGAAGCGCTAAAATGAAGCAGATCAGTTTGCAGAACAGATTGGAGTTTGTGTTCAAGCTGCAAAAAGAAATGCCTTTTCTAACAGAGAACAAGGGGCTTGATGGTCACTCTAACCCTAACCCTGTTAGCTAATGTTTTGACTGTTCAAATATGACTAAAATCACACATAAGGCATGCTAAATAATGACACAAACTGAGGTTTTAAATCCGGTTTTGTCATGCTAAATTCAGTACCTACACTGATCAGGCACAACATCATGACCACCTGCCTAATATTGTACTGGCCCCCCTTATGTGGTCTAAAATGCTCTGAACCATTGGGCATGGACCAGAGGACCTCTCAGGGTGTCCTATGGGGTCTGGAACCAGGACGTTGCCATTGGATCCTTTGGGTACTCTGGCTTGTGCAGTGGGGCCTCTGTCAATCCAACTTGTTCCACTGCATCCTGTTGATGCTTGATCAGAATGGGCTGTAGGAAGTCTGGAGGTCACATCAACATGTTGGACCATTGTCATGTTCCTCCACATGTTCCTGATTGGTTGGTGTTGTTTCCATGTGGTGGGGTGCATTTTCATCCAGTGACATTTGGGATTTCCATCAGCATGAGGGAGTGTGTTTGTTGTGGGACCATGTTTATTTGGGTGTCTAAGTCTGATCAAGGTTTTCCATCAGAACACCACATAGTACCAATATGATCAATGTTAATCACTTCACCTGTCAGTGGTTTTAATGTTGTGGCTGATTGATGTATATCTGTATATAGACAGGTGACAAATTAAAGGAAAAAAACCCATGTTAATTAGTGTCCTGATTAGGTGTTGAGCAGCCAGAACAGCTTTAAAGTTCCTTGACATTGATGCTACAAGTCTTAAATGTAGACTGCATATCCAGACATCACACACTGGCTGGTGGACACCCGCATTTAAACCTTGAATTTGGAATTCAGCTGTTGCCATCTTGGTCTTCCTAAACCACACGTGACGAGTGAACGGTAGATGTGACTGAGAGTTGATGGTCTTGTCTGTTGTAGCTTTTTTCACCCCAGCTTTAAATTGTGCGCCAAAGTCGGGTCGAGGCCTTTTCACGTGATGAGTTCCAAATATGCTGACTGAGATCAAGAAAACCAGAAAAAAAACCACCCCAGTGTGTTCGGTGCCACTTTGCTGTCATGAATAAGTGCCTTCGGAGCTCTTTGGCATCAAAGCAGCGTCAAAGGGACACGGATCGTTGTGATCAATACATCACCTCGCAGCGTGTCGCCTGCTGGAGGGAAATCAATGAACGCGGAAGCCAAACTGTTTGCAGTCAAGGTAAATCATCAGTAAAGTCATCCATGCGTGTGGTTCCATTTCAGATCTCCTAACAGTCTGTATAGCAGAAACATAAATGTCCTCGCTGGGATTGGAACCAGAGTCTCGTTTCCACAAGGCAGCGTTGATGTCATCCAGCGGAGACGCCAACTCCGTCCAGCCCCATTCCTGGTGAGACTATGGCAGCAACAGAAGTCTAGAAGTGATGCTTTTTAAAACATTGGGGGCTGACTCATTTTTTCACACCTAAGCACGTCTCAAAAATGCCAACGCTTGCTGCCATTTTTGCTTTTAATCAACATTTATGAAGCGCTTGTCTCAATGTGACTTTTTCCATTTAGGCTTGATGTCCATTTCCTGAGGGCGACAGAGGGAATAATTGGTTTTCCAGCACTTAGGCCCCTGCAATTATCTGTAAATAGGCTAATTGTGATGCTAAAAGCTTGAGGTTTGAACTCAAAAAAAAAATCGGTCAGACAAAAATCAATGTGTTTCTCCCTGCTGGAAATGAATGGAAGCAATAGTTTTTGACAGATATACAACAACTGTCATGTCGAGCGTTTATTGTAGCATAATAGCAATGCAATACAGTGGACGGCAGTTTGACAAAACAGAACCTTGTCTTGTTTTAATGATGTGTGGGGACTTTCGATAGAACCTGCAGACCATCTGATACTACGTTAGCTGCAGGTCATCACTGGTTTATCTACTCAGTGCTTAATTTAAATATTGCTTCCATTATTATTAATAAAGAACTTAAAACCATGTTCTAGAGGATGGTCTTCTTGTTATCAGTCTCTAAAATACATTAAAGATGAGGATTAACTGCAAAGTCTGGTTACCTGTCACATCTCCATTAGTGACCACTCTGGTAAAAATCTGGTTTTAAACTTAACTAGAAAAGCACTCACAGAGCTCATACCTCCACCAAGGAGCTTCAGTCCACCCCCAACACAATCTCCCAATCCACATATTTTGTATGGAACGTTACAGATACAAATGTAATTACATACAGTTCAAATGTCCTACCGACAATGCGGCCTTCACCCCATCTGACCTAATGAACAGGTGTGGCCTCTAGCGCGGCAGCTCCTAACAGCCTCCCAGCTTCTTAGACAACCGGAGATAAGAATGCCGGCCCAACCGTGCGTATGTCGCTCAGGAAGGAAAGAGAACTCCATCACTGTTGCTGTCTGTCGCGTGGAGACCCAAATGTCATGTGGTCAGAGGGGGTTACCCCAAAAACAAGAGTGCCCTCTGGTGGCTTTTAGAGTAAACCACGTTTAATTGTCCACCCGGTTACACTCACATTTAAAAAATCCTGGATCCAGTCCCAAAATTTCATCATTTCTTCCTTGTTCCATTTCACACATTTCCTCCAAATTTCATCCAAATCCGTCCATTACTTTTTGAGTTATTTTGAACATAAACAAACAAACCAACGCCGGCCATCACATAACCTCCTTGGTGGAGGTAAATATCCATATTGTGATGTTCATAGGCTGGAAGGCATATGATGAGCAAAGTAATCAGTCAACATCAAGGATGATATGCAGTGTACAAATGACCAGGATTCAGACTTGTAGGTTTTCAAATGTAACAAACCTATTAGGAACCAATCCTGTCAACTTGCAGACTTCCTGTGTCACTCTTCTCCTTCAGAATCGGTGTCTAGTGCAACCATGTATGGCTGAATTACTCCAACATTGTTAATGTCTGAGGAGAGTTGCAGGTGAGCTGGTGTGCTTTAGATGCAACAAAGTGTGGATGGGTGGTTGGCAGGACCTTCATAGATCTGCCCATTCTTGAGGAAGCAGCTGTGTAGAGTAACATCTCGGCCATTTTAAGATAGAAGGGGATTTCTTTGAATGGCATAATGACTAAATATGAAACTTTGATACACAGAGATGAGTTTTTATGCATTTATTCGACAAAAAGAGAAGATCTTTAAATTTAAGGACACAGCTTCTCTGATTTGTCCTGAATGGTTTTCCGTCATGGATTACTCTCTTCAGCAGTACAAAAAGACATCAGTACAGCAAAAACTGCCCTCAGCTGCCTTTCACTGTGTCCCTCAGTCATACGACATAGTTCGACACTCAGCTTTGCTTCCTGCCGATGTTTCCTGGTGGTCACTTGCGGTATTGCAACAAAAATAATCCTGTGCGGCCTAAAAGGCATTTCACATGGAAGTTTCATGCTTTTGAGTCCAGTATGAGTAAGAATCTACTAGCTTGTAAGCCACAATCAAGAATGCTAGAGTCAGTCTCAAGATCTTTAATCTTCTGTTTTGCCTGAATTGGACAGTTTACCAAGCTAGCAATCAAGCTAATGTCATTTTAACAGCTACAGGTGGGTGACAAATTAAAGGAAAGTTCAACTTAAACTGTCTTAGTAAGGTGTTGGGACACCAAATGCCAGTAGAACAGTTTTAATGCTACTTGGCATTGATTCTCTGAACTGTATGGAGGGATGAACACAGTTTCTTCCATAAGATATTCTCTCATTGGGTGCCTTAAGATGGAAAATCTCCCATAGGTGGTCTGTTGTCTTGAGATCTAGTGAGTGTGAAGGTCATAGCATATGATTCAAACCGTTCAGTCATGCTTTGTGGATGGGACCATTGTCATCCTGGAGGAGATCGCTTGATCGAATGATCATTTAGGACAACTCGATTTGCAGAGACTCTTCCCACCGAAGGGAAAAATGGATCCAAATCACGCCAACAACATCCCCTCATAACAGAAGCATAGGATCCCCTCAAGTGTAGCGGTCAAAGCTTTTTCCTTTTATTTGTCACTCGTCTGCAGCTCGGTCGCAAACGTCACAATAAATTCACAGTCTTTACCCCGTCGCCTGCTGTCTCCTAACTATCCTCCCCTTTATGGAGCAGTTTACAGGTTATAAACTGAGGTTACCTACTGACCTGCTCGGTGCCGTCAAGATGGTTTATTACTGGTCAACGTGCGCGTCAGAGTTCTGCAGAATTTAAGGCTTTACTTTCCTCATTGTAAGCGAATCCACCGAATGTGAAATAAACAGATTTTTTAGGAGAAATTTAGCCGTTTTAAATTCTGGTGTGACAGGGTTGTAAACCTTTCTAAGAGGTTCAAGTGAGCGCGCTGTTGCCGTTTACACTTTAACCAAAGCTGCCTACCTTAAGGGTTTTGCGTGGTTGCTTCTTTTAGAGTCACATCTACTGTACTTTCAGTCGGGCCGTTCCATGACAACATACGGTAGTGTTGGCATTCGAACGGATTATACTAAGTCCTGCTGCAGCGTAGGGGGGGGATTGACTGGAGAACCTGCAGAACAGAACATGTGTTTGGCTCGCACAGATGAGGTCAGTGTGCTGCCGACTCAGTGGACCCCTCCGGCGTGGAGCTGAAACAGAGGGAGCTCTCTGGTCAGGAGCTGGCTGAGAGCAATAAATCGAACGAAAACGGAACCAACTCAAAGGGGAAACTATTCATCCCAGCCCCATAACTCTTCCTGCTCCTTTCCCCCCTATTATATTTTATGTCCGAGCTTTTTCGCACTGATTGCATTAGCAGGCCCCAAAGAGGCCTTGGAAGAACAAAGCCGTCATAGCTGGAAGCAGACTGGGCTCAGAGGAGGAGGAGCCCAGGGGCCCGGACAGCAAAACACAGCTCCATAATGAGAAAAGACTCTAGTGTCATCCTGTTAATGACTTCTCAACGCACATTTGCACTGATGGATTTGGCTCGAGTTTTTTATCTTTTCACCGCAGTTGTGTCTGCCTGTTTTGTTTACGACTCACCAGGATATTAATTCATGTCAGCCATACTGCTCATTTCACCGCTCTGCAGTTTTATCGTCTGCACAGGCCTCTTGTTTGTTTCTTGAAACACAGCGAACAAATTGCCACTGTTGCTCTTAGCGTTTTTAATTTTAGAAACAGTAGATTTTCCAGCATTAATAGTGGAAAAACTGAAATTAAAAAAAAGAAGAGTTGTAACAGCAGCCATTATCAGAGCTGCAGTGGTTATGGCAGCATGTTTAGATAGACTGACACATGCTTTACTGTCCCACAGGGAAACTCAAAGCCGCTGCATCACACAGCTCACTTGACAGCAACATCATAATGCAAACTCAAGCCAGTACTTACATCATGCAATTCATGCAACAAAAACAACTAAGCCATGAGCCTTATAGCGCAGAGATAACAGTGACCAGTCAAAAAACTGATCAACCAGCGAATGTCAGATAGTAAGATAGCAGATTAAAATAGCAAAATTTTGTTATCAAACCCGTGATCCTGTAAAATAGTTATGAAAATCAAAAGCCACATTTATGTATGTACAACCCAGTGAAGCATGTCTTTAGTAGCAGCATTAACTGCAGTCCCAGCAGCTCAAAGTCAGAAATAACACTGGTGTCTATGAGCAGCGATGAGTTCACAGGGACCCTCTGAAAATTGCAAAACTGCTGCAACAGTGTAGAGAGACACCACACAAATATTCAATAAGGTCACCCTGATACACTGTAGTGTCACCAGAATCACTGCAGCCATCGACTGGCTCCTGTTGATCAGACAACAACACTTGGTTTGAGATACATGTAGATATAAAAATCATACCGTCTGCAAAATTGCAATTTGCAGACGGTCCCTGTACAGCAGTTGGCACATAATGTTATTTCTGCAGCCTGAAAGACAGCTACTGTTGATAAAGCTGGGCTTGTAGCACATTGTCTACCTGACAATGATGGGAAAGAGGCATTGATTGTGTTTTGACAACGTATCGCTGATGAGTTACTGATGCTGGGAGTTCACTTGCGCACGAGAAACTTACATTTTAATTTTTTATCTGCCAATGTCTCTTTAGGGGCTCCGTAAAAATGTGAAGCCATTAACATGTTTTTCAGTTTCTGTAAAATGAATAATCCCATTAACGTTCAAAGAAATTCAACTTTAGCTCACTTTTATATACAAGTGACGACATTACAGTTGAGTCTTACTGCACACAAGCAATGTTTGCATGCTTTATATTATAGTGAAACATTAGTCCACAGTGAGGAAAACTATGGCAGCAGCAAAAAAACACTTGGGTTTAGAGGGTTAAACACAAGCACTAATGAATATATCTGCACATAAATAGATTAAATTAAATGAAATATTTAAAGTTTGGTAAACATTTTGGTTCAAATTTGGTTGAATTCCAAAAGACTCCCAGAACTTTCTTAGAGTTTTCTCATCTCAAAACACCCCAAAAGGCCTCATTCGTGTATTAATCACCAACATTTTCATGTCTTATCTCCTAGTTAACTCTAAAATTTGCAGCTCAACATGCATCCAGCTGGGAGGAGTTTATATACCTCTAAAAACGCTGGTTCTTCACATGCAGTCGGACACTGATCAGACTGCAAAATGACTCCTATCCACTCGGTCCGTTTGATAACAACATGGCCTTTCAAGGTCATAACACAGAAATAGCAGCAGCATCAACAGCAATATTAATGTCAGTGGCGTTGCAGGAGCAGTGATCATATTAGAGGGTTCAGGAAAGCCGGATGTTGATGATCTGCAGCCTGTCGGAGGCCTCAGTCTGGATACATGAAGCTCAATAAGGCAGCATTGCAGAGACAGCAGTAGCTTGTGACCGGACAAACTCTGGAGATTAGAGCTTCACAGCGCGGTGGGAATGAAGAAGTCGGGTCACGGCTTCTGGCGAGGGCGGCCTTCGGAGCGCTGCCGCCCCTTTATGGCTTCAGCGTTGTTTACTGGAGTCGCTGTACTGCATGTGATTCATTAAACCCCAGCGTTCCTCCGCTTCCCTCAGTGTCGTCATCGAGCTGCAGAGTTCACGGACGCTATCGGCATGCTCTGCTGTGAGTGAATCACGGAAATTGCTGCAATTATCTCTCAACCAGATCCTCTTCATGTTTACAACCTTTAAGCCCATGTTTCTCCTCACTGCAACCATCCAGAGGAAATATCAATATGGCTCGAATCAAGTCGGAGGATAAATTATTCTTAATTGCTTACAGAGAACCGTAACGCTTGGGGGGTATTGTGGGGAGTCAGCCGGGTTTGCAAAGCTGTGGTGACTGTAACAGTGCACTGTAGGTCACGTATTACGTAAAGGTGGAGGGTAAAGTACCGAAATGTCTGTTTGATGTGTAGAACATGACTTTCTTAGTGAGTCTTTTGATGGGTTTTTTCCCAAAATCAAATATTTGTAGTGTTTATTGTGGCTTTTAGTGCCGAGACTGATAAACTGTAAGGGTAATAAATGAATAAGTCAACTATAACCTAAGTAACAAACCCTGAAAAAATCTGATAGGCATCAAACAACGACTGAGTGAGTACTTCCACTGGACTTAACTCCATGAGGCAGACGCACACATGACTCTAAATGATGCTAATGTTTCTCCATGTCTGCTGGATTAGTAAATAGGCTGGTAGCATTTGGTCAACTGTATATCAATCATAATTAAGCATCGCAGGTCAAGCATGAATCACAATCAATCAACTGATCAATCACTGTCAGTCAGAGCGTTCTGCTGCACTATCTATTCAACTTCATATTTGTTCACTGTGAAGCAGTTTTAAGTGATGGAAGTAACGACACTGTTTCCCATAAAGTTGGAATAAAATCTTTTTTACTTCTATGTCTTCTCCACAAACGACGAAGGCGGCTAGCTGGCATTTTTCAGATTAAACAGCTGCCGATCATCTCGTCTGGTAGTTGGTCGTGGTCGTCCTGGAGATTTCTGTGGCCTCAAATGACCCTCCTCTCCATGATGTTTGAGGATTTTACAGACTGCACTTTGCGATATTCCAAGGAAATCAACAATGTTGGCTTGTTTGCGTCCATCCTGCTGGATTGCTGATGTACTAACAGACGAGGCATGTAGTCTAGGGAACTTCTGTGTCAAATTTGGTTGAAAATTATGCAGCCAGTTCTGAAAACGTGGACGTACTGAATACAGACTTTAAGTAGAAAAAGGACAAAAGAGGAATGTGTCTGAAAACTAAATTATTCCAACTTTATGGTCAACAGTGTACATTATTACTAAGAATGACATTTCTAAGACAATGACTGTTATGTTGGCTATGAAAGTACTCCAAGTCCGGGTGCTTGCTGATTCTACGGAGGCCCAGACGTGCCAAAACATCACCTGGCTCTAACCACAACAAGAACGAAAAAAACAAAGCAATGTTGATGCATCAATGCACCAAAACCAAAAACCTAAAACACATTTACAAAAAAATATCAGCAACAAACGCCACAACATTTTTAAAAACACAGCAACAAACAAATAAAATGCATTTTAGAAAACACAACATCAAAACTAAAAACAGAATAACGTACAAAAAAAATAAACACAAACAAAATTGTATTTTACAAAGAAATCAACTAAATACCAAACAAATAAATTAAATACAAAACAGCAAAACCTGAAACAGAAAATTTACCAAAAAAATATTTCACAAATCACAACAAAAACCCCCTCCAAAAAAAAAAAAACACGAGACACAATATCGACGCACAAAAAAACAACTTTCTTAAAACACAAAAACAAAATGTAAAACCCAGCAAACAAAGCATTAAAAACACATGAAAAACAGAAAACACATTTTATAAACCACAGCTAAACCCTGACTTTAAATAACAAACACACAAAAATAGAAAACGTCACATTTAAAAAACAAGATTTGGCTTTATTTGATTTTATTGTTTTTGTACTTGGTTGTTGAGTTTTGCACTTCGCGGCCTCCGTAGATGTACTTTAATGTATTCCATTAGGTTGTGCTGAGCTGAGCCAGAACACCGAACACTTCCTTATTGCTTCTCCTGCTATGGGTCGACTGTACGACGCATAAATGCTAAAGAAAACAGAGGATTAAACACAGCTGGGATCTCAAAATGCAGTTTAAACAGCAGAAAAAAAATGTCCAGTAAAAATACCATGTGTTCCCTTCCCGGACAGCCAATTGAGAAAATTTAGAGGCGCACTTAAATTGAACAATTGGATTGTATTTCTGCCAGAGGAGAGGCTTTCACTGTCTGCTTCGACTCAGTGATTATTCAATACTGGCTGTCTGAAAGGCTGTATTATTCTTTTAAAGGGTAATTTTCCCAAAGCCAAAAAGTTCTCCGTGTCATTTTTTGAAAAAAAGACATCATTCAACGATAGCACATTTGTCAACTCTGACAAAGCAACGAGCTCGATATTTATCCACTCGACTGCGTCTTGTTTATTTATTATCATCTCTCGGTAACAAACCATAAACATGACATGAGCCCAGATGGAGCCTCGATCTCGTAAAACCACAAGACGAAATCTGCAATCCCAGCTATGTGTTGATGTGTTCAGATAATTGGATACGGGATACTGCGCCCTCCATCCGAGGGGTAACCAGAGCCGAGTTTCTGACAAAGGAGGCCCTCCGATGACGAGCTGGACCGTCTCGCTCCGCTGCTGTGCGGCACCAGAGGTGTGGGGGCCCTAATTGAATTTTCATTGCCCACTTGCCTTGTAATGGCAAAGTTTCCTTTTTGGAATCAGAACTTGCCAGTGCTGCAAAACACGGACCCTGTGGCCGTGACGTTTGGTGCCGCTCCAGGCCTTGTGTTTATGTACTTGGAGGCCTTTTGGCCCCGGTGAGCTGAACCCTCTCTACCTGCAACTGGGAAGCCATGTCATCTTGAATCTCACAATTTGTTTTCCCACTTCTCTGAGAATACACAGCTGCATTTTTTTTATCCACTGTGACTTGCGCCACACCTCTGTTTGGTAAGATCCAGAGCAGCCATGTGAATATACAGTAGTAGTCCAAGGAAATCTTAGCTGAGTTTTAAGTCGGCGTTCTGAATGTTCTTTCTCTCGGTGTTGTTTTCTTTTCAGTATTCAGGCCCAAACTCCAATTAAACAGCCTTTCTGTGATTGACACGCACTCTGGCGCCGACCGAATCGTCTTTGAACACCAACCTTCACACATCTGCTGCTTTAATAAGATTTAGAAACAGGCTAAGAGCATTATTTTGAAACGTATAATTCAATCCAGATCTGATACATACTGAAAACTGGCGACTGGGGAGTTTCAGTTCTTTTTTTTCTTCCCGTGTACATCCAGACCAGATTCTTTTATTGCCGAGTATCAAGTTGAAATCGGTCGTCAGGTGGAGAAAGCTGTGAAGTCCCTCCGCACCAGTGGAATTAGCGCCTGCATGCGGCTTTTACAAGGTCATTTCACGTCGGCGCTCCCCAGCCAGCCCCCGCGCCATCACGAGATGCTGGAGGTGGCTGGATCCACCATGATCTCATGTTTTAGCTCCGGCCCAAGAAACAGGATAATTGTAGCCGTGAATGTGGCAGTTGAGGGACTCTTAGCTGTGCTCTCTGAATTACTGGATCCTGGATGATATGTCCTGGCTGTGGACTCTGGGCTGTGAATAAATGCCAGAGCACACCCTGCTGAATCTGGCTCGGAGCGTGATTAGCTCTGGCGGCTCAATAAAGGCCACGTTGGCTCACAGAAGTGCCGGAAAACTGCTTTTTCCAAGGACCACATATCCCCCCGTGCCTCACATGTGGGTCCGAGACGCCTTAATACTCATGAGCAGATTTGTACTACTGTTTCTTTTGCACACAGTGTTTGGGGTGAGTGATGATCCGTCTCCTGTCTCTGCAGATGAAATCCAAGAGCTGCAGAACCAGGAGAATCCAGAGGGATGTTCTTGCGGCGTAAAGTCTACTGATGCGCGGCAATATGAAAATGTATGTGGGCGCTAATGATTTCAGCAAAAGCATTTTGTCTGCGTGGGCTTTTGGATTCCTAAACATCCTCCTCATCTAATAGTGGATGGCTCTGAAAGGTTGACCTCCCCGGTTTGAAAAGGTGCCACTGTGACGACGATGCCGCATTCGACGGGATTAACGTTGATATCCCGCGATTTTAAATATTGTTGTGTTCGGTATTTTAACCACGGTGAAATTACACGATGTGGTTTGGAACAGGCGTGGACATTAAGCAGGACACGGCAAAACAGAACACCACTACACTGTAAAAAATATATATACATGTCAGTGGAAATCCGTCATCAAGGGTGCCAGGAAAAATAGGTTGGATTTCTGTAGCATTCAAAAATTGTAGGTACAGTAAAAGACACTGCAAATATCAGTAAAATGATTTTTTAAATAGGTTTAAAAGTAAATGGCAGTAGAGTCGTCCCTCACCATATCGTGGATTTTTAAATTGCATATATCTAATTTTATATCACGGATAAAGAAGAATTTTCAATCAAAATAAAATACGTAGCGTACAGCAGATGACTCAGACGCATGGAAAACGCAGCTTCCTCTTGAGCTAGTTTTCCCACGCGAGATTGTACGCGGCACGCTATTGGCTGATGGATGGGAGGCGACCAACCAGAGCGCTGTGTTCTGCATCCTGGGCTCTGATTGGCTCAGCGACCGTAGCATCAGCCTCCTCCGTCTCCCGTGTACAGCAGCGTTCAGCATCTGGCCTTGTCCATTTCACATCGACGTCTGGTCGCTGTGTTGGGTTTATTTCAAGTCCTTCGATGTCGCCCAAACATTCTGCGCCTTCTAAGGCTTCTGGCACCGAACCCAAGCATGGGGAGGGTTTATAAAACCTTAAAATATATATGAATAATAAAATAAATATAAGGTTGCTACTTCGTGGATTTTCACCTATCGCAGGGGGTTCTGGAACCGAACCCCCGCAATAGACGAGGGACCACGTCATGATAGAATGGACCAAAAACATAATTTTAAGTATCTTCTTAATTAGTAAATATATTTTCTAGATACAGATTCATTTTTTTTGCTGCCATTTCTAGATTATTTCCTGGTACTTGATTACTGCACAGTTTCCTCAGTATTAGTTATCGTTGCTCTTGGATGGAGCGCTGACCCCCAACAAAAGTACCAAAGGGCCCGTTTGAAAATCCTTCCTTCCAGACGGTCCTGACTTGACCGCATCCATTCCTTCTGCGACCGCAGCTCACGCAGATCAAACAAATGTGATTCTGACAACAGCCGAAGCCAGTCCCGCTAAATCTTTTCCAATGTAAGTACTCTGGCAGGCAAACCGCAGCCGTTCGGAGACCCTCCTCCATTCTGAAAACTGATAAAAACACTGAATGCAGCCTGTCAGTGTGGGGATTTACTAGCATCTCTGGCCTGTTGACAAAAAATGTGTTTCCGCTCCTGATCTCAAGGATTCTGGATCTGGTGGCTCGAGCTGTTGCTCAGGGGTTCCTCGTGATTGCAGCCACAAAGGGCTTAGAACAATCAGAGTGCAGGATTCCGTCCGCCTCAGAGATACGTCTCCTCCCAGACGGTTTTTATTTATGCTAACAGAAGGTCTTCTCTCAATGCCGATGCCATAAAACATGCTCCTCTTCGTGTATGCATGTTCGCGTTGGCTGTAAACCAGGGTTCACCTGCGGGTAGCGTGGAGATGACTGGAAACAGACAGTGCTGACTTGCATGTTTTGATACGTGGCAGCAGTGATTTTCCTCAATCAATCTCGTGTCGGCTTCCACAACCAAAAATCAGACCAGAAATCAGACCCCGCGTTAGATCTTAGCCACCACAAGATTTTAAAAACATCCAATAAACCACCAGCCGGCCCATGCTTTTCCCCATTTTATCGTGGCTTTTCTCGCACCAGCGTCGGCGATTAAAGCCCTTCCAGCTCTATTTGTCAGGTTTGAGCTCCTTAAACCTCACGTCGTTTTATTGTTCCAACAAGGGCTGCGACCGTGGATTAAAATATCAAAGGCAGAGCGGGAGAACGAGAGCTGAACCAACACGCCGAGAGGTAAAATGAGCAGACGGGACGAAGTGAAAAACGAAACCTGGAGAGATGCTTAGAGCGGCCGTCCAAATCAAACAGACACTTTGCCAGCGCTCCAGCCTCAGCGAGCCATCCATCACTGGAGGGGGACATTATTACGAACATGTTTTCAGCATTTGGGTCCATAGGTGCAAGGTACAGGTTTCTTTTTTTTTGGGGTGTGATTGCAGAGTGAGGGGGTTGCCTGTTATGGAGGGACTCGGTGGGGGCGTCGCCGTCGTTCTCGAACATTTCCCAGCCAGCTCTGGGAACAGGGGGATTTCTGCATCAATCTAGGTGTTGGCTTTGCCACTATAAACAGGACGCTAAATCAATCTTGAACCATCCTCTGACATTAGAACCCCGAGGATCTGAGGGGAAAAATGAAATATATGGGTTTTCTTTAGGTTTGCGGTTGGCTTAATGTATTTTTCTATTTCAAGCAAATGGACGAAAAAGGTTTAATTAAATTAAACTTCAGAGAATTTTCACACATCAGTTCACCTCTGAGTGGGAGGTACAGTTGTGATCTTTAAAAATAAGTCGCAGCGCCAAAACCATGTAAATGTAAGGAGATGGTGTTTATTTAAGTTAACTTCTCTAGCCAGTTAATCAAAACAGTAAAAGAAATGCTTTTTGCTCTTCTACTTTGCGGTGAGTCCAAACTTTTACACTTCCAGCTCAGGTTTGTCAACTCACAAGCTGGTATGTTGCTGTCAAGCTGCACATGAATCCAAGTATATAGGCGTGTATGGATGCATGATACAACCCAGCCTCAGGGTCAGCTGGGTGCTCAAAACAAACAGATGACACAGACCAGACTAAGCTCACCACAGTTCCAACTAACAAACACAAAGACACAAATGGCAGCGAGGCAAACTGCTCATTTTAAAAAGTTTGGTTGAGGATTTATAGCCAGGTGGGATGATTGCTGGAGTCTTGTTGGAGGAGGAATCCGGGTTGTGGACCAATCAGATGGGTCGGGAGGCGGGGAGAACAAGGGCTGAGAGCAGGTCTGGAGCTCCAGGGTAATCATCTCTGATGTCAGACAGGTGTGGTCTGGAGCTCGGTCTTCAGCCAGCTGTAATCAATTCAGTCTCCTCAAGCCATCTCCCTACAGAGATATACAAAGTCCACCATAAACCACACGGCCATCAGAGACCGTAACACCATGTCAGTGTAAGGAGATGGTTAATCAAAACAATAAACCAATGACTTTTCCTCTTCTACTTTATGGTGAGCCCAAACTTTTGCACTAGTCGCTAAGGTTAACTTCCAATTTGTCAACTCACAAGCTAGTATGATGCATATATATATATATATATATATATACCAATTAGCCACAACATTAAAACTACTGACAGGTGAAGTGAATAACATTGATCATATTGGTACTATGTGGTGTTCTGATGGAAAACCTTGATCAGACTTAGACACCCAAATAAACATGGTCCCACAACAAACACACTCCCTCATGCTGATGGAAATCCCAAATGTCACTGGAGGAAAATGCACCCCACCACATGGAAACAACATCAACCAATCAGGAACATGTGGAGGAACATGACAATGGTCCAACATGTTGATGTGACCTCCAGACTTCCTACAGCCCATTCTGATCAAGCATCAACAGGATGCAGTGGAACAAGTTGGATTGACAGAGGCCCCACTGCACAAGCCAGAGCACTCAAAGGATCCAGTGGTTCCAGACCCCATAGGACACCCTGAGAGGTCCTCTGGTCCATGTCCAATGGTTCTGAGCATTTTGGAGCACATAAGGGGGACCAACACAATATTAGACAGGTGGTCATAATGTTATGCCTGATCGGTGTATAAATGAGATCTGAGCAATTCCTTCCTCTTATTCCTCTTTTTTTACTATGTATGCTGTACTAATACTTTATATAAATTTAGGAAAACGAAAAGCTGAAACAAATCATTCATATGTAAAAAAGTTATTTATGTTCGCATTTATAGTCATAGGACTTGGATGAAAACATAAAAATAAAAATCTCAATTCATGAAGTCTCTGTACATCGTTTCTTGGCGTGTTTTTACTTGTGCCACACTTCCAACTGTGCACGGAAGTACGAACACGTCATTACACAGCTGAACACACTTCAGATAACTAACATTATTTCCTCTCTGAAGGTCGCCTCTGTGCTGCAGTAGATTTCTAAATGCGCCGGACACAGCAAAGATATTTCAAATCATGTTTGCAAACTGGCAATACACCATTTTTCAAACGCATCTTGTAAGTTAGGTACATAGAACATCAAATTATTGCTTTTATTAGCTTTTCAAAAGTGTCTGCAATGGTTAATTGAGCCCATGGATAGATCATGATGATGGCTTTTAAAGCTAGGGACAACACACAAGTAATATGGAGTGAGTTTTATGCTGTCTAAAGCAACTGATGGAAGGGAAGGGATGAGTCTTAAGATAACTAGCATGCTGTCTCCCACTACTTTCGATACTTGCAATGACATGCATCATTTCTGCATTGTCGCACCGTCCAGCACATCAAGGTATCACCAAAGTTGTCAGGGTTCATCTTCTGGAGACCATCATTTCCCACCATTTGCTTTCCAAAGTGTCTCCAAAGTGTTCACAACCGATGAGCGGCACTCATCGAGGCTGTAAAGTGGACTCTGACCCTGCAAAGTGATCATACGCTTTGATTAGTTTTCTCTTCCTGGTCCCGCGGCCAGAGCTCGTTCTGCTTTTCAATATCTGGACTGCGTTAAAAGCAGCCGCAGATACGGAGTCGAAGACAGTTGCTCGCATGCGGCACGTAAGGCTGAGTGTTCATTAGTGAGCGTTTGGGTTCAAAGGCAGTGAATCATATCTGCGCTACATGCAACGCACACAATCACGCACACAATCACACACACACACACACTCGTGCACATCCACAGTCAGCCGCTGGCATCGCTTCAAAATGTTATGGTGTCCATGTGTGAATGAGGTAATTACACAGCGTCTTTTACAATGATAATGCTCAGACGGCTCATTAGACCCTCATTACGAACCATTTCCAGTTAGCTCAGCGATTAGACCAGACCCCTCCCTCACCTTTTCGAACGTGCGTCCTTGAACCCAATGACAAAAATAGACAGTTTTCCACTCTGTGATGTAAAAACAAAAAGGATAACCCCAGCTGCAACTTATCAAACCTCCTCTTTGTAATATTGTTTTTATTGTCTCTGAGGAGTCAGTTGATGCGAGAGTTTTGTAGCTGGGCCTTAATCACAGAGCAAACACAAGCAGGAAGGCATCCTATAATCTTTCCAGGAAGACACGTCATCCTCTGAAGCTGACTGTACGCACATTTCTCAGCCTTCTTGGTTTACATTTTTAAAATACATGTTGGGCATCTGGCTTCAGCTCTTGTGTAACGTCAGCAGGGAGGACTTCACTGTCTCACTAAAAGCCACTCCAACATGTCAGCTGATGGATCGGTTGTTGTGGGCTCTGAAAATACAAACTACAGGGATATAAAGGGCTCATTGGGGGCAGTGGTGGCGCAGAGGTTAAGTCTCTGAGCTACTGATCAGAAGGTCAGAGGATCGAACCCTAATGCGGCCATTGTTGGGCCCTTAACCCTTCCTGCTCCAGGGGCCGTACCATGGCCGACCCTGCGCTCTGACCCCAACTGGGATATGCGACAACAACATTTCATAATGCTGTAAAAATGTATTTCTGACAGTACTTCAATACTGTTTGCTTCCAGTTGTTATTGAAGAACTTCTAAATAATGATGCATCAGTTTTATTTTGAAAAATGCAAATAAAACACCATAAGAAGATTTTTAGAAAACAGCTATCGTACTAAAAATCTGTGTAAAACTGACATAATTAGCAGTACAACAGCTCAATATTTAAATATAATGTTACATGAGAGGACATTATACTGCTAAATATAAATATAAATAAATTGTGGCACCAGTTTTCAGATGTTGTTGCAAACAGCACATCAGAGATATCCTTTAAGAAATACTTAAGGAAATGTATTCTGGTATCACATTGATATATATCTTTTTAAAAAACGCATTTTGAATGTCTATTGACCATAGTAGTCTTTTAACTTTCATTATGTTTATGTATTTATAAGGTGGAGGCTTTAAAACAAGCCATTTTAGGCTTTTTGCCTCTCCCTGCACTTTTACTGTTTTATTATGTTTTTTTTTTCATTAATGCTATGTATGTGTGCAAATAAAATAAAAATAAAATAAAAAAAAATATATTGTCTCCTAGCGTCATTTAAAAGACTTTCTCTTCTCTCATGAGCAGCTTTGATGGCAACAAAACAAGATGCATCACTGCAAAAACTACAGAACTCCTGCAGAGAGTGAAAGTGGCTGATTAAAATCCCTTTAGAAGCAGCTGTGCTACATGTGAAGGCATGTAAAGAGTTGACCATAATGGTAAATTTGTCCAGTAATGGTCGCATATTAAAATGTATAAACGCAATATGGTGCCATAATTGACTCCAGTTGTCTAATGGCTTCTTTTCAGATCCTCCACTGTCTCGCATTGACAGTCAAAATATTAAAAGTTAAATATTATTACATTATTTCTTGATGATTCAGGTGCCTGCCGTGGTGTTGTTTCAGCATTGGAATATTTAGGCAGGTATCCTATCAAAGTAGTGACAACACTATTTGGCACGAGTCACAGTTTGATGTGAAGGTCATGCATTCAGGCTACAATAACACATTAATAGTTTACGAACTAGGTGGTGGCCTAAGAAACACAAAATAAATCACAAAGTATTATGAAGTATAAGTGGAAAACTGTGTTATTAGGCCCAGAGGGAAACCAAACCAAGTTACTGTATTTTGTGGCTGATAATGCAAAACAATGCTTCAAAGTTCAAATAAATCTGTGCTGCAGTTTCTCTGTACTTGCCGGCATAAAAAACAGCCGATAAAAACAAACCCTGTTCTCACACGCTGCTCGCCAAACGCTGTCACAGACTCTATTCATCAGCCCCATTGGATGATGCATTAAATGCTGATAACAACAACAAAAAAAACCAATCAATTAAAGCAGATAAACGTAGCTCAGCTTATCACACTATTGTGCTCTCACGCCGTCTCTTGCTGCGTCGCTGTCTGGATTCCCCTCGCTCAGCTCATCCCTCCAGCTTCATATCTTCCCCATATGGGACAGATTGAGATGTGACCACAGCTCCTCACTCCCATCCTGAATCAAGGCTGCACAAATCAGCCTCCTTTCACGCTTTCCTGAGGCCACACAGCAAGAAGGGAAGGCACTGATTCGGCAGCAGATTCTCCCTCCGCGCCACTCCGGTCGGATGTAAATCCCCCCGGAGGTCGGAGGTCAAGTGTTTTCATCATCTGTGCGGCTATAATTTTGCGTGTCATTATCAGCTGTGTAATATCCCAGTCAGGAAACGGGCACAGACGCGATGCGAGGAAGCGAAGAGATGCGGGTCTTGTATGGCTTGTTGCCCTGCAGCTGTGGTTTGGGTCTCGTTCCCCCTCAGGACCTCACACAAGGGAGTTCACGTCCATCCAGTAAGTCCTCACCGTCTCAGACTGCAAAGGAAGCAGCTGCGTTTCATCCTCATAACCGCCGCTGGCAAGATTAAGTGACCATCAGCGGGCCGAGAACGCAACTTCCCTGTCTCCTGACCACAGCTGCACTGATTTTTGATAAGCTTAGAAGTTTCGGGGCTATTCATTAGATCCCACACTTCGTTTCCCACCAGAATCACTCTTATTCCTATATTCTACGAGAGGAGCCAAAAGACATTAGCCTCATTTGTAATCCAATCCAAGTGGTGCAAGTTAGCGCTGATAGAAAGCAGCAAAGTAGGGACTCTCTAAAAAGGGCCTCCTCGTTTATATTTATTAGCCGACACTTCGGTATCACCATGGTTTGGGAATATTTACGATGAAACGAAGCCTCACACTTTTCCATAAACCTGGCTACCGCTCCCCCACACACATCATGGATGTTCCCCCACAACATGGCCGAGATGTGCAGATAACAGATGAAGCCCTGATTAGCTTGATAGAACGTGAACGCTATCTTCCCTCCCTGGACGTTAAGAGGCAGCAAGAAATATTTTCACTGTTGCATAGCAGCAAATGACTGCATGATACCTGCCAGAGTTATCAGCACTGCTGGCTTGGCGAAGCGCTCCGATGTCTGGGCTTGGAAACTCAATTTATGGGCTGCATGTTAAAAAAAAAAAACACAAAATGACAAAGCGGGATTATTATTTTACAGCCTCGCAGTCTATTTGCTTACTCGTCTCTTCGCGGGAATGGGACCTCATCATTTATGGCGAGTGTAAGATGAGCCAGTCGGTGAATCAATTAAACAGCGGAGGTCGATAAAAGTCGCACAATTCTTCATTTTTATCAGTTGTTACACATTAATGGTCAAATGTAATGATGTGATACAACTGCAGCAGGCCGGAGTCAGCAGGGATCGCAGTTTTGCTTCACTTTATTGATTGGACTTGACATTATATCCATGTAAGCTGGCTGGTTTTACGCTCTAACTCATCCAGTGAGCATCACTGGTGGTTACTTGAGTAGTTAGTGTTTCTTTTTGCCACTGATCAAAGACACCAGTTAATTGTAGAGTTATTTTCCTGAGTTAAACAACTGTATCAATCATATCTACATGTGTGTATGCATATGGCTAACTAGCTATCAGTGGTGCATTTGTTCTGAAATGTTCAACTGCATTCAGATTGTCCACTTGCCCACTGTAGTCCTCTATCGAACCATCATGCATTGCAGCTTCCTACATTAATGATACCTACAGTGATTTTCTGAAAGTGCACAACACTCCTCAAGACATCTCCTCCTCTTCCTGAGCTGCAGCAAATATTACAAAGAACCAGACTTTAGTTTCTCAGTTTCAACTATAAATGTGTTAACAATATGTTAAGTCACTTGTTCTATGAAATATTTATACCAGAGTTATTCAGTTCAATTCAGTTTTATTTATATAGCGCAGATTTACAACATAACACTTAACATAGTAAGGAAGAACAGAAAAGAGAAAACCCCACAATCCAAAGTTGCTTTTGGATTCCTTGTGAGCAAGCAGTCAGCGGCGTTGGGAAGGAACCAAAGACCCCTGAGGATAGGGAAGGGGGGGAAGGAAAACCTCCGACAGAACCAGGCTCAGGGAGGGCGGCCATCTGCCTCGACCAACTGGGTTGGGAGTGGGGATGAGGGGGGAGGGGATAGCTATAGCAACAATGGAGATAGTGCTAGGGCTGCCCGGTGGCTCGGTGGTTAGCAGCGTCGCCTCACAGCTACAAGATCCCCGGTTCGCGTCCCGGTCCTGGGATCTTTCTGTGTGGATTTTGCATGTTCTCCCTGTGCAGCGTGGGTTTTCTCCAGCTTCCTCCCACAGTCCAAAAACATGCTGAGGTTGATTGATGATTCTAAATTGTCCGTAGGTGTGAATGAGAGTGTGCTTGGTTGTCTTTCTCTATATGTAGCCCTGTGTTACGCTGGTGACCTGTCCAGGGTGTCTCCTGCCTTCACCTGAGTCGGCTGGGATAGACTCCAGCCCCCTGTGACCCTACAGAGGATTAAGCGGTGTATAGATGATGGATGGATGGAGATAGTGCTGCTTTAAAAACTGTAATTTTCACTGCTTTTCACTCCTTTTCATGAGCAATGTTCATAATTAATATACTCAAGAGTATAACCAGCCTACTACAGTCGAAAAATGTCTTCCACATAGATGACTTGTTAGGGGTTGAGATGAATACTTTGTAAGGTTAGGGCAGCTTTGTGGTAACCATGGTTATGTTTAAACTAACAGTCAGACCTCACGTTGTATACAGTATAATATATACAGTACCATATAGAGAGTTATGGAGCTGAAATGTTTCTCAGACTGGGGGAAAATAGCTGTCAGTGGGCACAAATCCAGACCTATTTGAACTGATTAATAGCTCGAGATGCGCTCCGACTACCACCGTGATGGATGACGACATTTTAGGCAGAAAAAAAAGCTGCTGTTTTTATCAGATCATGGAAAACAGTGAAAAACCTGTGTTCATATTAACGGCCAGGTCAGGCTGATGAATGTGCTGACTGATCAGAGGCTCCAAATACCAGCGAAAAGTGCTGATAGCATTTGTTTTAAAACAAAACAGCCGCCGTTTCAAATAACTGACACCTTTTCAAGTCGAGCCCTTGTTGGCGAAAAATTAAACGCCAATTAGGCTGAAACCTGAATTCTCGGTTCAAAAGCTCAACCTTTTCATTCACAAGATATTTAATAACACACTTACGGAAATATTTTCCACAGTGCATGAATTGCACTTTGGAATGAAGCCCTTCATTTGTAAAGCGAAGTA